>LR749602.1:625336-713043 GCA_902729485.2 Mus minutoides
GCTAAAGACTATGGCTCTATCTATTTGGAGATTTTCTTAAAATTAAAAGTCAAGCATTAACATTTTTTATTACAGTTGTGTGTGTGTGTGTGTGTGTGTGTGTGTGTGTGTGTGTGTGTGTGTGTGTGTATGCAAACACTTGCATGGGCCATGGCACATATTTGGAACTCACAGAACAACTTGGAGAAATCAGTACTTTGCTTCCCTGTAGATTCTGAAGATCAAACTTAGGTCTTCAGGCTTGGCAGCAAGTATCTTTTCCTACTGATCCATCTTACTACCCATGTTTGGAGATTTTTTTTTTGAAATTTTTAAAATTATTTATTTAACTATTTATTTTGGTTTTTAGAGACAGGGTTTCTCTGTATAGCCCTAGCTGTCCTGGAACTCACTCTGTAGACCAGGCTGGCCTCGAACTCGGAAATCCACCTGCCTCTGCCTCCCAAGTGCTGGGATTAAAGGCGTGTGCCACCACTGCCCAGCGAGTTCTGTCATTTATTAATTATTATTTATTTATTTTGAGACAAGGTCTCATTACGTAACCCAGGCAGACCTTGATCTTTAAGCAGTTTTTTTTTTTAAAGTTAACATTTATTTATTAATTGGTGGGGGACAGACATGTGACATGGTGTGGGTGAGGTTGTCAGAGGACAGCTTGTCGGAGTGGTTTCCCTCCATCTACCATGTGGGTTCTAGGGATTAAACGCAGGTTATCAGGTCTGGCATAAAGACTATGCACTGAGCCATCTTGCTAGCCCCTAACTTCTATCTTGTTAAGTAGCTCAGGCTGGCCTCTAATCACAATCTTCCTTCCTCAGTATTCCACATGCTGGAGTTACGGGCGAGTACTACTCTGCCTGGCTTTCTAGCTGCTTAATTTGGGGTAGAGACCATTATTAACTTCTTTCCGCCTAAGGTCCCAAACAGGAAAATAAAGATGTTTAGACTCCCCTTGTAGCCTGGCTTAAGGGTTAAGGGAGAACATCTATCTGGAAGGATAAGGCATCAGAGATGCTAATGTGTTACTTATCTCTTTATTAAGTGTATTCTTGACAGACAGGCTGGTGACCCGTATCTGCTAATTATCTAGCTAGCGTGGCCTTGTCATAAGCTGACCTTCCAGTAATTTAATTTGTCTAGTTGTTACAAGCTGTCGTTCTCATTGGGGGTACCATGAGGTGTGAAATAAACAATCTGTAGCTTGTTGTTTCTTACTAATGCTGATCCAAGCCAGTCTCCAGAAGATTAAAAAAAAAAAGATAAAAAGGTCAAAAGGTCACTGGAATACGGAGTAACTTTTGGAGGCTTTAGAGAGAATAAATTGTTTTAAGACTGACACTGATTTGAAAGTGAGAAACACTATTTGATATAACCAGAGAATCTTGTTACGAGAATAGACAGGGTTCAATACTAAAACCTTGAATCTATTCTGCTTGACTCTCATACTAGATTAATTGGCTAGGTGATCTTATTTATTTGTATTTTATGCAGCAAAAATGAAATTATCTAAGTGCTTCTCTTTGTATGCGTGCATGCATGTGTGTATGTGTACAGGAGCATGCATACATGTGTGTATTTGTGTGGGACTACATGTGTGTGTATGTATATGTATGCTATGTGTATATATGTGTGTGTGTATGCATGTGTGTGGTGCATGCATGTGCCTGTGATGTGTACGCAAGACAAACACATCATGGTGTACATATAGAAGACAACTTTGTGGAACTTGCTCTCTCTACCTCTAAATGGGTTCCAAGGATCAAAGATTGGTCTCTTGGTGCTTTACCAGCTGAGCCATCTTGGTAGCCCCACTCACTCCGGCTTAAAGATTTATTTATTGAATCTAAGTACACTGTAGCTGTGTTCAGACACACCAGAAGAGGGTGTCAGATCTCATTATGGATGGTTGTGAGTTGAACTCATGGCCTCTGGAAGAACAGCCAGTGCTCTTAAGCGCTGAGCCATCTCTCTAGCCCCCCAGCTGTTCTTTTTAAGAAGAGCTTATTGAATACATTGTTTAAGGACGATAGGCTCGGCATGAAGTAGTGTACTGACTGTAGTATTGAACTTTTTTTTTCTCTTTTAAGACAGACTTTCTAGGCCAAGATGGTCTTGAACTCCCTATGTAACTGGGCTGCCTTTGAACCTCTGATCATCTTGTCTATATCTTCCAGGTGCATGGACAAGCAGGTACCACCATGCCCAGTTTACGTGATGCTGGGGATTGATCCCAGGGCCTTGTGAGAGCTAGGCAAGCACTCTACCAACTGAGCTACATTTCCAGCTCCTTAATTGTTCTGGTGTGTGAAATTTACCTTTCAAGTTTCCAGTGATGCGTAGTATCCTTAATTCAGTGAAGTCTCTTTCCTCTCTGTTGCTGGCTTGCCTCCCTGATTAACGAAACAAAACAAAACGGTTTTGCTTCTCCTCCCTCTACTGATCTATCTATTTAAAAATTTTTTTTTGTTGTTGTTGTTTTGTTTTTTCGAGACAGGGTTTCTCTATATAGCCCTGGCTGTCCTGGAACTCACTCTGTAGACCAGGCTGGACTCGAACTCAGAAATCTGCCTGCCTCTGCCTCCCAAGTACTGGGATTAAAGACATGCGCCACCACTGCCCGGTTTGCATTTTATTTTTCTTGATCAGCTTATCATCTTGTGTTAGTCAGACTTTCCCTCTTACCTAAACTGTTTTATTTTGGCTCATGTTTCAGAGGCTTCAGTCCATGGTCAGCTAGCTCCATTGCTGTAGACCTGAGGTGGAGCTGAACACCACTGTGGGAAGCATGCTGTAGAATCAAATATCTCATCTCCTAAGACTAAGAGGGAAGAAGAGAGGTAGTGGGGTAAAGGGCTCGAACATACACTTCCAAGGCATGCTTCTAGTGACTTATTGCTTCTAGCCCTACCTTCCAAGACAACGATCATATTATGATTCCGTCATGGGGTTCTCAGGATCTAAAAGCCCATCTGCGGCAACCAGACCTTGGACCCATGAGCCCTTGGGGGATATCTCCAATTAAAATCTCAATAGACCTTTATTAAGTGTCTCGACAAATAGGTTGATGGTGGCCTGAGGTTAGATAAATACAAGATTATGAGATGTGGGAAGGTAAAGGCATCCTTACATGTGGTAGCAGAATTGATTTTTAAGGACAAAATTATCTTTAGGAAAATAATTTGATAGCATCTTTACTTTAGAGCAGTAATTGAGATTCTCAGTAGAGCTGACAGGAGATTCAAGAACAAAAGAGATTGCACAGGGAGGATTCTGGTGTAGAGGGAGTGAGCATTACAGATAAGCTCCAGAAATGCTAGTCACGCAGGGGCAGGGTTGTCTCCTCAAGGGAGGAAATGATTACCTGTTTCCTACTCAGGAGGCCCGGAGTGGATATCGTCATTAATAACCAGGTAACCTTTGTTATCTTTTCCCCCCTTCCCTTCTCCCTCTTGCTCTGTCCCTGGTCGCTCTGGCCCATAGGTTTTTTATTATTTATTTCTCATTGAGGATGGTTGTGAGTCACCATGTGGTTGCTGGGATTTGAACTCATGACCTCCAGAAGGAGGTGCTCTTAAACTGCTGAGCCATCTCACCAGCCAGACCTTTGCTATCTTTAGGGCCAGGCCTCACCCAAATCCCCTAGAATAGTCATTCCAGATGTCACCACTCTAGACCTTTATCCTTGGCTTAATTTCTGGTCAATAGAACCTAGCCTTAGGGAGGAGGTCATATGTACTTTATAGCTCTCTATGCTACCCACACCAGGTCCTAGGCCCTTAAGCTATGGAACCATCTCCATGATGGAAGTCACATGTATTCTGCAAAAGAGTTTCGATATAGTCGAGCCTTAAGCTTTATTGTGAACACAGGATTGGGATAATTGTCACCAGGAAACTTTTTCCCAAAACTGTACTGGACTTAAATATGTCTAAAATAGCGTGGTCTGATGTCAGACTCCAGACATTTGAACCGACACTGGCTGACTAAGTCATTCTGAATGAGTTTCCTTCTTTCTCATATGGACCATCCCCCCTGCCAATCATGATGCTTGCAAGGATGAAACCCCCTTAACACTCCCCCCCAATTCTGGGAATATGGCAGAGTAGAGGTGTCAGAAATCTACTACTTAAGTAGACGAAAATTACACTGGCAAACTCTGTCTCATGTGACTAGGTTGGAAACCCAGAATCCGTGGAAGAATTTTAAGTCCTAGGGAAAGGCTTAGATGAAGAACGGTGATTTACATCAGGCAGCTTCAGCTCTTAGCACACCAGCACTTGCAAACTGCTCATGCCCCTGATGAAGCTCGCACATGACTTCTCAAGACGGCCAAATGGCTCTGATCTCCACTTATCAAATACTTTCCACATGGATCGTTGTTTCTGATTGCAGCCAATGAAAAGGTTAACAGTTGGTAATTTGCAGGGCTCCTTCCCATATGACTGAATTGGCTTTCAGAAGATTAAAGGGATAACACCTTTCTCTCAGCCCTTCATTATTTTATTTCTCTCTTTGGTAGCCAGGCCTTGAAGACCATACTGTTCAAAAGCAATAACCAATAAAGGAGAAAATAGACCAGGGACCAAACTCAGAAAAGGCCCAAGAAATGTTAAGTGTCCACCTCAGGCTTATTCTTGATACCAGCATAGCCTACAACAATCAAATTAGAAACAACAACAACAAAAACCTATAAGGCTAGATTTCACTTTGTACCCTAGCCTAGCTTATAACTCCCTGTCTATGTAGCGCTGGCTGGCTTATTTAGTTATCTTCAGATAGGTTCTTATCATGTAGCCTAGAATGGCCTCCCAGAACAACCACCTGCTTCAGTCTTCCGAGTCCTGGAGTTACAAGAGTCAACAACATAGATGCTTAGAGAAGACTTTGCTGTTTAATGGAAGCATGGAGAGGTAGGACGTTATATTACAGAGGCTGCTTGCTCGCTCACCATGTGAAGGACCGGAAGTAGAAAGAGAGAGAAGCATCTCATTTCTAGCTGCTTTCCTCCTCCCTTTTTCCCCTCTATCCTTTATTGACCCTCTACCTGCTTGGATGGTGATACACACATTCAGGGTAACCCTTCCTCAAGAGCTAATCCTCTTTGGGAACACTCTCATATATGTACCTGGAAGCTTGCTTCACTAATCCCTTATGCACTGGTCAACCTAAACAAATAGATGACTGAGATCAACCACCATAGATAAGTACAGAGCAGTGTACCCACATTACAGCTATTCATTATCCTCGAAGCATGAGAGTTTCCAGGAGAACCCACACATTGGACCTCAAGTTAAGTCCCAATATATTTCTAAGGATAAAGGTAGTTATCATGTAAAATGATTTCTGTAACTGTGGATCTCAACTTTCCTAACATTGCAACCCTTTAATACAATCTCTCATGTTGTGGTAACCCCTAACCATAAAATTATTTTTGTTGCTACTTTATAACTGTAATATGTAATTTTGTTCTGTTATGAACTACAGTGTAAATACCTGATAAGTAGAATATCTGTAGTGGGTAAGCCTGATGCTGCTTGTATTCTGATGCTAAACTGGTTGCCCCAGAGATGAGAGAGTCTGCAGACAGAAGCTAGGTAAGTGATCCTGCCCCCAGATATTTGTGATTGGTAAACAAAGATGCCAACAGTCAGGTAGCTCGGCCAAAGAGACATAGGTGGGGTTTAGGCTTGTAGGCTTGAGACCACAGGGAGAAAGACTGTGCAGGACAGGAGGAAGAAGAAACCACCATGAATTAGCTGAGCCATAAAAACATGGCCCCAAGGGCTGCCCAATTGGAGCTAAGAGCCCAAATGGAACATAGAAAATAGTAAGTTAATAACTGGGGGTTATCAATAGGAAGTTAGACTCTAACAGCGTGGAGGGTAGGCAGCTGCCCAGCTCTTGTGCTGCTTAAGGCTTATTGTAAATATAAAGGCTGTGAGTGTGTCTTTCATCTGGGATCTCAATTACCAAAGGCAGGGTAGAAACCCTGGGGCTGAGATTTTAATTTTTTTTTTTTCGAGACAGGGTTTCTCTTTATAGCCCTGGCTGTCCTGGAACTCACTTTGTAGACCAGGCTGGCCATGAACTCAGAAATCCACCTGCCTCTGCCTCCCAAGTGCTGGGATTAAAGGCGTGTGCCACCACGCTGGGCTTTAAATAATTTTTACTAAAGATATCTCTATCAGACGTGTGGGAGGTGGGAGGACTGAGGGGGAGGGGCACAACCCATAGGTTCAGAAATGCTGTTCTAAGGCTGGGCAGTAGTGGTGCACTCCTTTAATCCGAGCACTCAGGAGGCAGAGGCAAGTGGATTTCTGAGTTCAAGACCAGCCTGGTCTACAGAGTGAGTTTCAGGACAGCCAAGGCTATACAGAGAAACCTTGTCTTGGGAGGGAAAAAAAAAAAGAAATACTGTTCTATAACATTTTTTTTGGCTTTAACAAAAGATTAGATAATTGTTTATTTATATAAGGGAGAGTGGAGATGGGGTTATGCCATCATGTACACTTAGACATCAGACGACAACTTTCAGGAGTCAAGTCTCTCCTTCTGCTATGCATCTCAGGAACAAATGTTTTCATGCTTGGTGGTTTGTGCCTATATCTGCTGAGCCATCTTGCTGATCCTGTTCTTGGATGTTTTCATCAAAAGAAGTAATCTAGGGATCTAGGAGCTTAGTAGATGTGTTTACTACAAGACCAAATTATTGTAGATAGATACTGAGAAGCTTAGCTTCTTGTTTAATAATAATCATTTGGTTGGATAGACAGCTTACAGTGTTCACCTGTAGGAGCTGGAAGCATTCAGATTGTCTTGGCAAGTTAAGACATGAATGTGACAATGAGACAGGCTCTTGCTATGTAATACAGGGTAGCCTTGAGCCCGTGTCTCCTACCAGAACCTGCCACATGCTGGTGTTATGATTACCTTTCTACATCCAACCAGAATGCTTTTGTATTTTGAGTGGAGGGTGCACTGATGTTTTTTGAGGTTTCAGAATTATAAACATCAGCACAGGAGCAGTCGGAAATGATAGGTAAGTGACTCATCTGTCGTAAAGCTTTGGGGGCCTTGGTCTTATGTGTACAGGATACTAGTTACTTTAGTTCCAATTGCTTACTTCTCTTGAATTCATCTGTATGGGCTCTCTAGTCTCAGCATCTCTAAATGAAGATGTCTTTCTCAACAATGCTCACTGAATCTAGCTTTTGACATAATCCGGGATTTCTCTCCTTCCATCATCTGCATCTTCCTCTGTCATGTGGATAGCACCTGCCCCTCAGCTTTTCCATCTTCCTTTGCTTCAGGATCTATTTTTGATGTGTTTCTCTAGCCTCTCCTATCCATTCTTCTCTATACAGTAAATAAACAAGAGACCACTTACACAGGTGCTATCTATCTATCTATCTATCTATCTATCTATCATCTATCTATCTATCTATCTATCTATCTATCTATCTATCTATCTATAAAAAACCCCTATGTTGGGGTCCAGGAGTCACCTCATAAACCACATGAACACTGATCTCAGTCAGACAAAGATACTTTATTGAGCATATTCCCCAGGACAGATTGATCAGGGCCACAATTTAGGCTTGGAAGCTGAACCATAACATTGAGTTAAGATCTTAATTGGATTTAAAGCCTGAAATATATATAAATCTGTGCCAAGTTATTCCACCAATCAGGATTGAGGAGATTTCATGTCTTTGTTGTGCCCTTTGGTTGGAATAGTCAACTGTGGCAGGGGACTTGCCATGACTAACGTGCATATTTTAACTTGCCAACCACGATGGGACTTGTAACATTCATGTCTTAACTTGCCAACCAGGATGTCAGTTATCCACATCCATGTCTCTTTCTGCCAAGTAGGATGTCAGTTCCCAAGGAGGTCTTGAGGACTTAAATTTTACTTGACACCTATTTAAAATGGAGCTTTTATTCCAAATAGTTTCTTATATTGGTGCAAGTGTCTCTCTTATATTGGGGGTCCATCCCAGGGGTAGCTTATAAACTCAACAACCATAAAATCTTATACACAGGTGCAGGAAGAGCTGCTGGGTGGTAGGTGCAGGTCCAAGTTAATTGTGGCTAAGTATACAAAGCAGCTCTAAGTGACTTCTGATGTGATTGGTTTCTAAGAACATCAAAGCTCGGAACATCCTAGTAACAGCACAAAATGGCCAGCTACTCAGGTGACAGTTACCTAGGTCTTAACATTTTACCTAGGTTTTGAAACCCTGCATCTTCCCGAACTGTTCAGGCACAGCTGATGCCCACCAGACCTTCCAATCAGTGTGAATGAAGCTTTCTGTCTGCCTCTCAGATTGGTATTTTTCTGGCTGTTTCCAACTCCAAGATGCCTGGTGGCTCTTTTAAACCTCTGCTCCTGCACTCAGATGACAGATGCAGCCTTCCAGTTCATTTGTCTCCTTCCTTCCTTCTGTTCTTCCTCCCCCATCAAACCCTGTGGTTGGAACCTTGAATTAGTCCACACTTAGACTGATCATGAAAGGTACAAAGTAGCCTGGATGTAGTTTAGTTGGTAAAGTTCCTTTTTAGTGTGGATGAAGCCCTGGTTTCACTCCCTAGCACCACATTAAAAAAAAAAAATCGAGCCGGGTGTGGTGGCACACGCCTTTAATCCCAGCACTCCGGAGGCAGAGGTAGGAGGATTTCTGAGTTAGAGGCCAGCCTGGTCTACAAAGTGAGTTCCAGGACAGCCAAGGGCTATACAGAGAAACCCTGTCTCAAAAAACAAAAACAAAAACAAAAACAAAAACAAACAAAAAATCAGGTGTGACAGCACAGACCTATAAAAAGACAGCACTCTGGAGATGGAGGCAGAAGGATCGTAAGTCTAAAGTCATTCTCATAATGAGTTTGAGGCCAAACTGGATTGTATGAGACCCTGTCTTTTTTTTTTTTTTCTGGTTTTTTGAGACAGGGTTTCTCTGTGTAGCTTTGACTGTTCTGGAACTCTGTAGACCAGGCTGGCCTTGAACTCAGAAATCTACCTGTCTCTGCCTCCCAAGTGCTGGGATTAAAGGCATGCTCCACCACGCCCAACTGAGACCCTGTCTTAAAGCAAAACAAAACCTCACAATGTATAACAAGGAATGACATTCTGACACATGCTACATATGACACTTGAAGACATTATGATCTATGAAATAAAATGCTAGAGAAGGCAGCTCGGTGGTTCAGAGAATGTCTCGTTCTTGCAGAAGATCTGAGTTCTGTTCCCAGCACCCACATCAGGGAGCTTACAACCACCCACCACTGCGGTTCCAGGAGATCCGACACCCTCCTCTGGCCTTAGCCAGCATCCACACCGAGGTACACAGACCTACACATATACATATAATTAAAAATTAATTAGAGAAGAAACGAGATGGAAACGAAGAGGAGAAATCTTCAAATTGTGCTCTGAGGAGCTCAGACCAGGCATCTTCACAGTGACAGACAGTCGACTCCCAGTCCAGCAGTGGTTGTGGAGAGGGAGGGTGGATCTGCAGGCCACTGCTTAGCGATTACAAGATTTCTGTGTCAATGAGGAACACGAGAATAGTGCTGCTGGGTATAAAATGTGGAGACTTGTACACTTGATGCTTAAAACAGTTCTGTGTAGTGTCTGCTTTACTGCAGTCATCCTTCCTCGACCTTCCGTCTCTTCCTTCAACCAGCTTCCTCCTAGCAGAGCCAAGCATCATTTGGCCCTCAGCTCCCTCCCATCCCATCCTGCTGTCCCTGTGTGCGGGATGCTCATCAGTTTGATTGCTCTCCCCTAGAAGCCAGGGAGTCTGGTTGTCGGCGATTATCTGGCCTCTGTGCAGGATGCGGAGCTGGCTCAACAGTTGCAGTTTTCTGACTGACTCTTCCTCCCAAAGCTGTTTTCCCTTCTGCGAGTCTCCTGCTGTTTGTTTCCACCAGCCACATCCCCAGAGCAGATCCCTTCATTCCTGGTCCATTCTCTAGTCCGTAGTCACTACTCAACAGTCAGAGTGATTTTTCTAAACTGACAAGGAGGTGGTCAGAGGTGTAGCTCAATAGTAATAAATACATTTGCTTAGCACCTCCGAGGCCTTGGCTTTGCTCTACATCCCAGTAGAAGCAACAACAAAATACAATGGAAATCAGATTATATGGTGTATTGGTCTAAGTTTTTCATGGCCACTATGCCTCAAGGTCTCCGTGTCAAAATCCGAGTTAGAAGCCTGTGTCTCAAGATCAGAATCACAGGAAGGCACTCTATTTCTGCATGATAGTTCATTCCAGATGAAGTCAAGTTGACAACCAGGAATTACCATCACATATAGTTCCTCTCCTCAAAATCGTTTTAATTAACTAATTTATTTTTAGATATCCCGGCGTGGCCGGGAACTTTTAATAGCTGAGGATCACCTTGATCTTCCTGTCCTCCTGCCTCCCCTCCACCTTCCGAGTGCTGGCCTTATAGGCATGCACTACCACGTGCATTTATGTGATGCTGGGGACTGAGTCCAGGGCCGTACACGTGCCAAGCCAGCACTCTGCTGGCAGAGCCACATCTCCAGCTCTGCCTCAAAGTCTCTCAGTACATCCTGTAATATACGCCAGCTCCTGTTCCAGCTCACAGAGCATAACAGGTTACGGTCTTGTCTGTTTCCCCTCTTCAGTGCAGCGGAAGCACTTTAACTGTTTTTCTTTTTATTAAACAAGTCAAACTTGTTCCTATCTCACTCTGTACTTATCATCATCATCATCATCATCATCGTCATCATCATCATCGCCACCATTATCACAATCGTCTTTTTCGTTTTGGTGTGTGTATGTGTGTGATGTGAGTGCATGTTAAAATGTGTATTTTGCATATATGTAGATGGAGGTATGTACAGGTGTGTGTGCATGCATGTGAAAGATCCACAACGTGAGGACTCCCTCACGTTCTGACTCAGGAGAGGCAACACCCCAAATCACTCACGAGAAACGGTCTTGATGCAAACTGCAAGAGGACTTTTATTCCAAGAGCGCTCTGGGACCCAGTCATACCCCATGCAGCGTTAGAAGACCGTGGGCCCCTGAGTAGCTGGGAGAGGGGGTATTTAAAGGAAAAAAGCACAACTCAAGGGGTTGGGGAGAGTGTTGTTGGAAAATACCAAAAAACGCCAGTTAAGAGTCACGAGGAAGTGCAAAGTCACAAGAGTCACAAGGAATACCTGGTAATTGTGCGGGTTATTTCTCAAGACAGTTTCTATGTGCCCCTAACAATAGCACATTTGCATAGTGGGTTCCAGAAGTGGTCAGGGTGGGTCAGAGTGACTTTCTTTGAATGAACACTCCTGAACCCAGAAAGCAGGTGGGTGGAGGAATGTCAATATCTGTTTTATGATTAGCATGCCTTGGAGCATTGAGTCACAAAGGTCACATTCTCAAGCCTGGGCCTAAAGCCCTAGTTTTTATGTTTTTGTGTTTCACTTTTTCACATGCAGAGGCCTGAAGTTGATTTCCGTGTGTGTGTGTGTGTGTGTGTGTGTGTGTGTGTGTGTGTATGTGTGTGTGTGTATATGCACACGCGTGTACACTAAATATCCTTTAGTTGATTTGTTAGCTCCAGATCTGTTTTACACAGTTACTCTACTTCT
The DNA here is from genome assembly GCA_902729485.2 of Mus minutoides. Taxonomy (NCBI): domain Eukaryota; kingdom Metazoa; phylum Chordata; class Mammalia; order Rodentia; family Muridae; genus Mus; species Mus minutoides. The sequence goes on from LR749602.1 coordinate 636,964, forward strand.
TCTTCTGTCTTAATTTCTTCAATATTAGGATACCACAGTTTTGGAAAGAAATGACCTGATATTCCTTCCCCCCTTAGAATCTGGAGCAACTGCAGAAAAATAAAGTGTCGTACCAGTCTACTATGGTGTAAAATATTCACTCAACATATTTTATACTCTATATATTCATTTATTTATCACATATATCCTATTTACATTTATATATTCTATATAGTGATATGTTCTATATCACTATATTCTATACTCACTCACTGTAGTCTACTGTAAAACATTCACTCACTCCACAAACATTTGCTGAGTGCCAAACACAAGTCTGGTGTGGTTAATAATCATTAGGATAAGGGTGCATGTGCTTCAACAGAGCACACAAGCAGAAACACCAGCAGCGGCAGCAGCAAGGGCAAACAGACACCTGGAAATGGCTACTGTTTTGGTTTTTAGCAGTGCTTTTACTAGTACTAATGGAACTTCACTTATTTTTTCCACATAGGCGCCCTCTGAATTGAAGTTATAGCTCTTGTAGTAGTAATTTCCAACAATTCCAGGAGTAAGCTCTATAACTTATATTTCTCTAACTTTAGTAATACCAGGGAAAGTGTAGCTATGCAGGCCTCAGAGTTTCTGCCAATCTGAGTTAGTTCAAACTCAAAAATTACATTTTTTAAATCTATTTTTTTTCCTCAAGACAGGGTTTCTCTGTATAGCCCTGGCTGTCCTGGAACTCACTCTGTAGACCAGGCTGGCCTCGAACTCAGAAATCTGCCTCTGCCTCCCAAGTGCTGGGATTAAAGGTGTGTGCCACCACTGCCCTGCCAATTTCTAAATCTAATTTAAAAAGGAGTTAGAGAGTAAGTCAAGTCGGGAGTGTGTGTGTGTGTGTGTGTGTGTGTGTGTGTGTGTGTGTGTGTGCTTGTGTGCAGGTCATGATCTGTAGAAGGACTTTTATTCTCTTGCCCAAATTTGAGCCAGCTACCTTTAACTCTATGCTGGTATTGGTGTATAATGTGGTTGATAATCACTCAAATGTCTTGGATGAAGGAAAATGGACTATAAAAAAATGACAAATCCAAGTGGACTATTAAAAAGTGACAAATCACTAAGAAGAATAAATGGTCATACACTGTGAGACTGTCCCTTGTCACAAGCTGCCAGTCAGGCATGGAAAATGATGGCCACTTGTATCTGTTTTAACTAACCATATATAAGGACATAATATCGTTGTAGAATGATTTTATCTTGCAAATAAACATTATTTAAGCCCTATATTTATCAAAATGCTGGCGGATGGGAGGGGGGACAGAAATCCACTTCCAACTTGCTTAGTCCAAGTTAAGAAACAAAAACAAAAGTAACAAAAACTCGAGCAGATTTATTATTTTGTAGAACTGGACAAGCTGGGCTGAAACTAATGAGATGTCACCAGAACATTCTTTTCTTTCAACTAGGGGCTCTCCCTCTGGTTGACAAATACCCATTTGGCACCTCAAGATTCATCTCCTACCCACTTAGCAACCTCAGGGGTGGGGGGTTGGGGATGGGGAGTGGGGAATGCCAGTCGTCCTTAATGCCAGTCCGTCAATAATCTTGGGCAAGACTGTGATTGGTCTGGGTTAGGAATAAATTACCATAATTATCATATGTAAATACTGGGGGTTCCTTGCTCATTCCTCCCCTTCAAATGCTATTCTGGCAGTGAGCTGATTTTAACTAAACTTTAAGTGCCCAAGCAATCTGATTAAACAGAATCCTATTGGATACGATAGTGTTATGTGTAGCCAAGGGAACTAAGTGGTACTATCAAAACAGGGGAAAGAGTTTAACAAAGTGTGGACGAAGACGGTTTTGATCAAGTACACTTAGTCCTGCCAAACAGACTGGGTATTTTCTTTTTATGCAGGCATTATAAATATCTGGACATTTCTTCCCTATTTCACACACCATTTGTGAGTGCAAATATTCAGAAGTCTACTGGGGGATGTGGTCTGCAATGATAAAACTCACTCTGTATTTTAAAATTACCATATGGAGAAATTGTATACAGTGCCAGTGCTTTGATTCTAAGTGTCCTCCAGGTTCCCCAAGCAGTGCTTCTTCCCAGGTCTCCACTGAAGCAATCAGACTCAAAGTCAGACAACTGGCAAGCCACTTTCCAGCAACGACTGACACCTGACTAGGAGAACTAATGGGTAGGCGATTTGTACTATAAAGAGTACAGAAATCTGTTCTTTATAAAATGAATTAAAATTAATATTAAAGTGAATGTCACACACAGTGAATACAAGTTTGCACTATTAAATAATAGATTGGAACTCCGGGAAATGTCCTTCAAGGATAGTAATTAATTTGTGATCTGAGAAAAGGAAACGTTTGTAAGAAATCCGTAATTTAGTGCCAAATGACTGTTAAACAGCTTTAGCTTGTTGTAGGCTTGGTGAAACCCACAGGACTGGTGCTTTTCTCTCTCGCCTGGCGGTCCCGCCCAGGCACGGAGCACCTTTGACATCCCGGCAGGTGGCGCTCTCCCCATTCCCCCGACCCACTCCACAATGGGTTAGTGCTTGGCCTTCTACAGAGTCTGGCTACCTTGGCAGCAATATAGCTATTGCTTCCCAGAGGGATCTGTGCTATTCTGGTCTTTGTCTGGCTTGAGAATGTATTAGGCACCTTTAAATGTCTCTGGTTCTAGAGACATTGCTAGGATTCACATTTGAAAAGCACATTGAACAAATAGTTCTTAACTGAAAAAAGAATGTCCTTCCTTCCTTCCTTCCTTCCTTCCTTCCTTCCTTCCTTCCTTCCTCTTTCTTTCTTTCTTTCTTTCTTTCCTTCTTTCTTGTTATTCTGTTGTTCTTCTTCCTCTTCCTCCTCCTCTTCCCCCTCCCTCCCTCTCCATCCTCCTCTTCCTCTCCCTCTTTCTCCTCTTCCTCCTCCTCTTCTTTCTTCCCTCCTCCTCCACCCTGTCCTTCTTTTTCTGAGACAAGATCTCACTCTGTAACCCTAGGTGGCTTGGACCTCACTAATGTAGACCAGGTTGGCTTTGAACTCACAGAGATCCACCTGCCTCTGCCTCCTGAGTGAAGGATTAAAAGTATATGCCACCACTCACCCACAAAAGCAAAAACAAAAACAAAGGAAAAAGGAAAATCCAAATTGATACCTTTCTAAAAATCAGGCTTCACTTGTGATCGGAGCTCCAGCCGAGTTCCGTCTGTAGAAGCATCCACGAGAGGTTGGTCCCCTTCTGCCTGTACCCGCTGGAAAATATTTTAGTGAGCCTACTTTCTACATTGTATTGTGAAAACAGCTGTTATGTAAATTCTTATCTATCTATATATCATGTGTATACATAAAATTTTGAATATAAAATTAAAATATAGGGCTGAGTGAGATGGTAAAGACACTTATGCAAGCCTGGAGATCTGAGATCAACCCTTGGGGTCCACATAAAGATGGAAGGAGAGAAGACACTACGCTAAGTTGTCTCCTGACCTGCAAGTAAGTGCTATGGCCCTAGTGCACACACACACACACACACACACACACACACACACACGCATGCATGCATGTACACACTCCAGGGTGCACACACAACACACACACATGTACACACAATGATAATAAGCAATTTAAAAATATATATACTTTTTTCTTTCTACTAATTCTACTAATACTCCCTCTAGTCTTAGATGGTGGCCACACAAGTATTATAATAAACACATGAAGAGAAAGAAATAAGATTGATTTAAAAAAAAAACACAAACAGAATACCGTTTCTTTCTTTCTTTCTTTCTTTTTTTCTTTCTTTCTTTCTTTTTTTTTTTTTGGTTTTCGAGACAGGGTTTCTCTGTATAGCCCTGGCTGTTCTGGAACTCACTCTGTAGACCAGGCTGGCCTCGAACTCAGAAATCTACCTGCCTCTGCCTCCCAAGTGCTGGGATTAAAGGCCTGCACCACCACGCCTGGCATACTTTTTTTTAAAATTGAAAATAAAGTTTTTTAATGCAACATGTTTTGATCAGTTTCCCCTCCCTCATCTCCTCCTAGATCCTCCCCACCCCATCTTCTTCCAACTCTACAACTATTTCTCTCTCTCTTTAGAAAACATACCAGCAAGTAAAACAAAGAAAACAACAATAATAACAAAACAAAGAAAATCATGAGAAGCACACAGACACACACACACACAAACAAACACACATACACACAGACACACACACACACAAACACACATACACTCAGACATAAAACCCATAAAAACACAAAATCAGAACCACAATTGTCTGGCTCACCTGCCTACAGTGAGCCCAATGTTCAAAGGAGAAAACTCAACAAAAAAGCACAGGGAAATATGTTTTGATAAGAAGAATGTGCTTGCTGGGTGTGGTGGCACACGCCTTTAATCCCAGCACTTGGGAGGCAGAGGCAGGTGGATTTCTGAGTTCGAGGCCAGCCTGGTCTACAGAGTGAATTCCAGGACAGCCAGGGCTATACAGAGAAACCCTGTCTCGAAAAACCAAAAAAAAAAAAAAAAAAAAAAAAGAAGAAGAATGTGCTTAATTGGGAGTATATGTTACAGTAAGAGGAGTAATGCCTCTGCTACTTCCAAATTCTAAGGAGGGCACATGGGTGGCTAGAAAAGTCACCTCTTCCTAGGGAGTTTCAAATTTGGACAACAGAATATCATCGATGTTCAAATTGACAAATATTGAAATATCAGACTAATGACTGATAGAATAATAATAAATACTCTGAAAATTTGTAATGTGATCGAGGCAGAAGGGGAATAGGCAGGCATGCATACATTGCTGTGGCAGGCATGCATACATTGCTGTGGTGGGCATGCACGCATACATTGCTGTGGCAGACATGCCTACATTGCTGTGGTGGGCATGCATACATTGCTGTGGCATGCATGTATACATTGCTGTGGCAGGCACGCATGCATTGCTGTGGCAGGCACGCATACATTGCTGTGGCGGGCATGCATACATTGCTGGTGACTGAATTAAACTCCATTTATATACAGTGAAACATCACTCATTTGGAGCTAGATATTGGTTTCAGTAGAAATATTCCAGGTAAAATTATGACACATTCCAGAATATATTAAAATACCATTTTACTTGGATAAATAACTATTGTAAATTTATATGTAATTATAAATCATAGCTGTGCATGCAATCATAATCCATAAATCTGTAAGAATTTATATTGAGCTGTTAATTGGGTTTATGTAAAATACTTCTACTAGCTGGTGGGTGTATGATCTCTAACTTTTATTTCAATTTCTCTATGTCATTTAATGACAGTAAGGAGTTTAAGGAGTGTATCTAAGGATATCTGTGTTACGGGTTACCTGAAGTCACAGTTCATCTTTTCTTTTTTTTTTTTTTGGTTTTTTTGAGACAGGGTTTCTCTGTATAGCCCTGGCTGTCCTGGAACTCACTTTGTAGACCAGGCTGGCCTTGAACTCAGAAATCCGCCTGCCTCTGCCTCCCGAGTGCTGGGATTAAAGGCATGCGCCACCACGCCCGGCTTACAGTTCATCTTTTTAACCCCTGCATTGATTCTTTTGTCCAAAATTGTGAGTTTGTTTGTTTTATAAGTAGCTTCATTTACTTCATATGGTTGTTAGCCTCACCTGCAAAAATAACTAGAGCACTTCCTTCCATGGCTTTGTGAAGATAACTAGAACACTTCCTTCCATGGCTTAGTGAAGATTAGGTTGGATCACTGATGTAACACCTCAGGTACTCATCATGCAACAAGAATTTCAGCTCCAATTTCGCCCAGCAGAGCAAGGTGCTTGGAGAAACACAAAGGAGGCTATGATTGCCCCTGCTGTGCAAACATTTAAATGAGAGAGAGAGAGAGAGAGAGAGAGAGAGAGAGAGAGAGAGAGAGAGCGCTCTGTGGGAACACTGAAAAGAAGGGGCTCATAGTTCTATGACATGCAAGGAAGGCCCCAAGCACACAAGCTTCAAGAGCATGAAGTAGGAGGCTGGGTGATGGTTGTTCATGCCTTTAATCCCAGCACTTTAATCAGGAGGCAGAGGCAGGAGGATCTGTGAGTTCAAGGTCAGCCTGGTCTGTAGAGCAAGTTCTAGAGTGGCCAGAGCTATACCAAGAAATTCCATCTGAAAAAAAAAAAAAAAACCAAAAAACCAACCGACCAAGAGTATTAAATGTGCATTAAAATTTTTCTTCTTGGGGCTGGTGAGATGGCTCAGCGGGTAAGAGCACCCGACTGCTCTTCCGAAGGTGATAAGTTCAAATCCCAGCAACCACATGGTGGCTCACAACCATCCTTAATGAGATCTGGCACCCTCTTCTGGAATGCCTGAAGACAGCTACAGTGTACTTACATATAATAAATAAAATAAATCTTTAAAAAAAATTTTCTTTTCTTCTTTAAAAAGATTGTCCAAATGAGTGAATTTTATGGTATATGGATTATATTTTTTTAGGTTTTGATACTGATCTGAGAAAAGTAGTCTTAAGAATATCTCAAAGTTGCTGGGCCTTTAATCCCAGCACTTAGGAGGCAGAGGTGGGCGAATTTCTGAGTTCAAGGCCAACCTGGTCTACAGAGGTCAGCCAAAACTACAAAGAAAAACACTGTCTCAGAAAATAAAAGGGGGGAATAAAAAGGTTATTTCAAAGCAAAATATGTTGATGCAAGCAGAAACCAGTGTTTCACAGGAGATTTTAAACAAGCTCGTTTGAATTGTATGAACTGGGTTCAATTATTGAGTTGCTTGGAGACTTAGAATTTGCAAATATTAAATAGTATGGCTGAATTTAAAAAAAAAAAAAGGATTTGCGGGGCCAGCTACATGGTTCAGTGGGTAAGGGTGCCAAGCCTGAGTTCAATTCCTGGGATCACACAGTAGATCAGGAGACAAGTAACCCTGGCCAGTTGTCCTCCATGCTCCACATAGTCCTGTGTTGTGTATGCCCCCACCTGTAATAAGTGTAAAAGAGATTAAAATAGGAATTTATCATTCTTTCCTATAAACCATTAAAAGAGAACATATCTTTGTTTTGGGGCAGGATTGGGGAAAACACCTACTTCTTTCTTAATATAACATGAATGATTTGAAGGGTCAATTCAAATTCTAGAAACATCCTTCATTTCCAGTCTTTCTTCTGCTAATAATAACCCAGTGTCTACCCACTGACCCCTTATATGTGCCTTTGTAAGTGCTCCAAGACCTGAGGAAACTTGGAATTTAATAACAGTCCATAAAGCACCTATAGCTTCCTTCACATAACCGATGAAGAAACTCTGTCTTGAGGTTTTACTGGTGTGAAGAGACACCATGACTAAGGCAGCTTGTATAAGGACGACATTTAATTGGAGCTGGCTTACAAGTTCAGGGGTCTGTCCATTATCATCAAGGCAGAAGCAGGGCAGCATCCTGGCAGGCATGGTTCAGGAGGAGCTGAGAGCTCTGCATCTTCATCTGAAGGCTGCTAGAAGAATACTGGCTTCCAGGCGCTAGGACTAGGATATTAAAGCCCAAGCCCACAGTGACACACCTCCTCCACAAAGGCAACACCTCTTCCAGCAAGGCCACACCTCCTCCGACAAGGCCATACTTCTTAATAGTGCCACTCCCTAGGCCAAGCATATACAAACCATCACAAACCCACATAGGGATGTACCCCAAATGTCCATGTACTGAAACCTTAGCCCTCAGCATGTAGAGCTAGAGAAGGGTGGTAGAATCTTTACGAGGGGAAGTTAGGTCATTAGAAGTGTGTTCTTGAAGGAGATACTAGGATTTCTTCTTTCTCTCCTTTCCCCTTGATTCCCAGCTGCTGTGAGGTGACCAGTAACTCTACTACATGCTCCTATCATGATGTGTTGAGCAACATGCTACGGACATGTATAGTACTAGGAAGCAGGGCAGGAGGATTATAGGTTCCAGGTTAGTCTGTGTTACATAGTAACGCTTTTTTTTTTTTTTTTTTTTTTTTGGTTTTTCGAGACAGGGTTTCTCTGTGTAGCCCTGGCTGTCTTGGAACTCACTTTGTAGACCAGGCTGGCCTCGAACTCAGAAATCCACCTGCCTCTGCCTCCCGAGTGCCCGAGTGCCCCCTGCCCACCTTGTCTCACAGAACCAAGGAGTGGGGGTAGGCTGGGAAAACCCAAATAAGTAAACAAAAGCAAAAACCAAATTCACCTCATGATAGATTGTGCAGACACAGGCTGGAAGGCAGTGTGCCCACTGGGCCTTGTCTGAGCCTTTGAACTGTGGGCCAAAGAAACACTAATTCTTGTAAGCCTATTAGCCTCAGTAAGGAAAGTGAGGAAAGCCAGCTAACACAAGAGGGGAGTTAGGTAACCTGGCCGGGTCACATGACAGCCAGTGATTCGGAGCTGAATTTGCCAGGTTATAAGTGTGTTAATTCTACTCCACACAAATCTTTCCACCTGTGACTGCACAAAAGAGAGAAGAGGGATAAATCAGACTAGTCACGTTTCTAAACTCAAACTATACTAGTGGTGACAAACTAAACTTACTTTTGGCAGGGGATTCCCGATCTGTTTTCCTCAACAGCAAGAAGAGAATTCTGAGGTGCAACTAGATCAGTTTATGTAATGTAAGGAATTAGTACCGTTCAGAAAAAAAATATACTGCAAGAGCAGCCAGAACTTTTTTTGATTTTTCGAGACAGGGTTTCTCTGTGTAGTCCTGGCTGTCCTGGAACTCACTTTGTAGACCAGGCTGGCCTCGAACTCAGAAATCCACCTGCCTCTGCCTCCCGAGTGCTGGGATTAAAGGCGTGCGCCACCAAGCCCTGCCTGCTGGGATTTGAACTCATCACCTTCGGAAGAGCAGTTGGGTGCTCTTACCCGCTGAACCATCTCACCAGCCCCTGGTTGTTTTTTTTTTTGTTTGTTTTGTTTTTTTGTTTGTTTGTTTTTGTGGGGTTTTTTTGTTTGTATATTTGTTGTTGTTTTGAGATGGGGTTTCTCTGTATAGCCCTAGCTGTCCTGGAACCTGTTCTGTAGACCAGGCTGGCCTTGAACTCAGAGATTCGCCTGCCTCTGCCTGTCCCTCCTGAGTCCTGGGAGTAAAGGTGCACACCACCATGGCTGGTGTTTAGGGAGGGTTCAGGAGAAATCTCTCGACGTAGCTTTTCTTCTCTTTCCGTTTATCCTCCTTATTTCCTTCCTCCTTTCTTTTTCTTCTCTCTCTCTCTTTTTGATTCTGCGTTTCGTGTAGCTCAAGCTGGCCTCCTACTCTCCATGTAGCCCACTCCTCCAGCGTTCGTTCGCCTCCCAGAGTGCAGGAATTGCAGGTATGCACTGATACACCTTGTTTGTGAGATGCCTAGTTGCAAACCCAGAGCTCCGGGAATGCAATGGCAGTACTCGGTTCAGGAGCCCGGAGATGTTAGCCTGTGAGAGTTAAATGAATGAGCCACCCAGAGAGGAGAAGTGGGCAAGTTGTTCTTCTTGGCACAGGGGAGCAAGCACTGCAGGGGCTGGAACCTAGAGAGCAGAGACAGGAATGCTGGTAACTGAGAGGGGAAGCCTACAGCCCCACCCCTCAGGCTATAATAGACCCTTGATTTTTCTTTTGAAGCCAGGAGCCCCATTAGGTAGTTGTGAGGCTCAATGTGGAAAATGAGGGCAGTGAAGAAGGTAAGAATTCCCTGGACATTGGACATATTTTGAAATTAGACTCGACAGGATTTTACCGGTGATCTCGTGTACAGGGTGCGGGAGACTCAGTGTGTGAGCTGTGAGAAATATTTGTGTTAAAGTTCTGGTGAATTAACTTTAGAGGCAGGTGTGGAGAAGTCTTAAAGTCCTCTTTAGGCCTGGTTAAGTTGATAGGAATTGTAGAACTCCTGGTCACTAAGAACAGAAAGAAAACAGGATGACCCCTCTGCCCAGGGTGTTCTTGCCTGAGGCAGCCAAGCTGAAGAGATAGTGGCCTTGCATACTAGAAACCATGTGGTAAGAAGATATGAAGGTTAAGGTGTCAGGTCAGACTTCCTGGAGTCGTAGGCAGGTTCTGGGCTAAGAGTGTGTGGGACCGGCCTTGGCTTCTCCATTTCTCTTCTCTGCTTCCCCTTCAGTTCCCATCTCTCAAATCCAACTTCTTGATTACAAGAAGCTCTGACTCTCCAAGGTTCCCATACTTCCGTGCAAGGGAATTCCGGGGGTGGGGGTGGGGATGCGGGTGGGAGTGGGGGATCTGTGGACAGGTGGCTGGAGAACAGGAAGGGGAAGGGCTCCTGACCTCCACCTGGTGGTACTGTAAACCTCCATCTGGGAGAAGTTACAGCCACCTGGAAGAAGTCTACTCTCTCCACTCCCTCCACGATGGGTCTGGGCTGTCCCCAAACTGGTCATTCTCGAGAAGGAGGAAGGTCTTTTTTACTATGGTTACTCCCTGGAGCTCCTAGGACAGCCCCCGAGGTTCCAGCGCAGCGAGGGCGGGAAGACAGCCCCAGGCCAGCCCACACATCTTCGGAGGGCACGGGCCTGGAGGAGGCGCCGGGGCCGGCGACGCCTCTCAAGGAAGTTGGCCCTTTAATTACAGAGCCAGTTCCCTGTCACATCCACCTTCAGCGGCAAGCGGCAGGAGCAGTTGGTGTCGGTCCTCTGCCTCCAGTGCAGCACCGCGGCCATGGGCGGCTCAGCCTCCAGCCAGCTGGACGAGGGCAAGTGCGCCTACATCCGAGGTACGGCGGCCAGGGCGGCAGGGTGGCGCAGAGCCAGGGCTAGCCTGGTCACCTGCACACCGATCCTCCGAGGGAGCATTGGCTAGCTGGTGCTACCGGCGGGCGTTGGGCTCCTAGACTTGCGCTCGCCTCCGGGAGCAGAGCTTGTTTGAAGCACCCGCGGGACTCCGGTGGGGTAGAGAGTAGGGACGGGATGATGCAGGACCCATCAGGACGCACGTGAGAGGCAGGTACTCCCAGGGTAGCTGGAGAGAACTTTGTTGGTGCTCCCTCGCACTCCACCCCACCCGCCCCTGCCCTGTGCCCCTCTAGCCTCAGAATCTGTTCTTTCCCTGCTGGGGAGACATATTTCTTGTTTGTACTTGGCTCTGAGTAATTTCCAAAGGTTAGAGGTTTATTGGGGATATCCCCTCGAGTTTTGAGATTTCCTTAGTGGTAGTAGTGGGGAGTTCCTGGGCTATCAGAATTTCCCTCCGGGTCATATTGGCCTGGTTTTGTAAAGTGCAGCGCAGGCCACACCTTCTCCTGAACTTCACACCAATTGCAGGGCAATTTCATCAGAAGCAGAAAGGATGAAATCTTTACCTTTTCAGGTTGGATGGTTCCCTTCCTTCCCCTGAGAGGGAGGAAAACAAAAGGGGAAGCTCAGAGTGTTTTTGCAACAGTTGTTAAAGCTATAGGTGGGGAGATCTTTTTAGGAAATCTTGAAATACGGAGTGATTCAGTAAAAAGAGACAGGCAGAAGAAACCAAAACTCGGTGGCACAGAGACTGCAGGAAATCCAGAGTTATTATCTTTCGTTGTTTTTTGTTCTTACCCCACCCACCCTAATCTTGCCCTCAGCCACAGACATTCAGCTAGCTGTGAATTTACTGTCCCACTCCTGGCTTCCCAAATACTTTGAAAAGTATGTATTAATCGAGGGCTACTGATTTGAGTTAATTTTGTATGCAGCCACTTTGCAGAATTTATCAGCTGTAGGAGTTCTCTGGCAGATTTTTGGGGTCATTTATGTATACTATCATATCACCCGAAAATAGCGATACTTTGACTCCTTTCTTTCCGATTTGTATCCACTTGATCTTTTTTAGTTGCTCTGGCTAGAACTTGAAGTACTATATTGAATAGATCGGGAGAGAGAGTGAGCAGCTTTTACTTTGTTATGCTTGCAGACTGGAATCTAGCATGATTGTCCTCTTAGAGGCTCCAACCAGCAGCTGACTCACACAGATGCAGATACCCACAGCCAAACAATGGATGGGGCTTGGGGACTCTTATAGAAGAATAGGAGGAAGGATTGCTGCCCCGAAGGGGATAGGAACTCCACAGGAAGACCAACAAAGTCAACTAACCTGGGGTTCTCAGAGACTGAACCACCAGCCAAAGAATATACACAGGCTGGACCTAGGCCTCCCGGCACATATGTAGCAGATGTGTAGTTTGGTCTCCACGTGGGTCCCAAATAATTGGAAGGGGGTTATCCCAAAAGCTGCCCATGGGATATGTTCTTCTAGCTGGGCTGCCTTCAGTGGGAAAGGATGTACCAGGCCTTAAAGAGACTTTATGTGCCAGGGTAGGGGGTTACCAGGGGGCCTCCACCTGCTCAGAGGAGAAGGGGAGGTATAGGGGGGGAAGCACTGTGGGAAGGGGTGACTGGGATGGGGCCAGTGAGTGAGATGTAAAGTGAATAAAAAAAAAGTATGTATTAAGCTCCAAGTTTTACTTTAACTTTTTAGAAGAAACAGTGAACTTTTTCCTGATGCCCCTTTCTGGCCCTTATGATTATATCTAAAAGAAATACATTTATTCATTTATTAATTCTGTATTTGTTGTCAGTCACAGTGTTTCAAAACATTTTTAAAGGATGCCATATGAAGGCAGCTTCAAGGCAGGGGCTATAATTGATTTTCCAGATTCTTCTGCTCAATTGGAGACAGGGAGTCATCATTGTTAGGGGATAAGCTCAGCCACTTGTCCCTCAGTGGTGGTCTTGGCTCTCTGCTCAAGGGAGAAAAGATGGAGATTTCATTTAAGACTAAGCCCACGTAGTCATAGAAATTTTACTCTTCGCTGTCCCCCCCCCCCCCCCTCCAGCCCCTGGTGCTGGGCTCAGAGATGACACAGAACATTACCAAGGGGCTTGCATTAGCCCGTGAGCAAAATTGTGTTTGTGGCATTTATAAGATGTTTCCCTGCATAGTGAGAAGCACTTAAAGTTGATGCATAGCCAGTTACAAGTATCAGGACCCCTGGCAAGGTTGGTGATGAGCGCCTTGAAGGCATGGTTTACACACCTCAAGGTCATGACCTTTGTTGTGATTTGATACAAGTATTGTACTCAAACAAGGAAAAGTGTTAGCTTCTTTATTCTAAACCAACATTGATAGACACAAAAAAAATCACTATGTAAGGAACATGCAGTAATCGTATTTAAGTTGGTAAAACTGTAGTCATTACATCCCCTAGTCTTGGATTGTTTTCTCTCTTTCTATATTTGGAACGGGGCTTGCATGGTATGTATGCTGGGGAGGGAAGAAAGGAGTTAAAATACCTCCAGAGAAAATGAGCCTCTGCTTCACGTGACTGACGGCACTGAGCACGCCAGAAGGGAAAAGAGCCTTGGAAAAATGCATGGAGTTTGGAATTATTCCTGCATGAGCAAACAGAGATCACGGGGTTCTGATTTCACCAGCAGTTTTGAAGCTTCAGGTCCCTAAATAAAACCATCACCCTGCATTTATTCCTCTGCCCATCCTTCAGCCCATAAATATCCTCAAGCTTTGAGTCAATTGTAAGTAAAACAATTGGAGGTTTGAAGGTCCAGTTTAAATACGGTTTTACGATCTGCTCCCCATAAAGTAGCCACAGTGAAGGATACATTTGAAAGCTGCTGCTGAAGCAATAACTTTCTTTGGTCCTTGATATACTTTGCTGGGACGTGGAATAACTAGTCCGTAAATTTTAAGCCTTGCTGACTTTGTATCTGTTTGAAGCGCCGTACTTCTAACACTCTAACCATGCTTACTTTCAGGCCGATCCTTTAACAAGGACCATTTGGTTTGTGTGCCTCAAAACTTGGCGTGGATGTTTTGACAGGACTTTTGTTTCTTAGAATTCAGCCAGTCTTCGGGTAAAGCAAGGCCAGGTGTGTTATGGAATTACTTCATTCCGAGTGTGGCCATTTTAAATATCACCCAATACCCTCATGGTCCCTAAAAGGGATTCTTTTTCGGATGACTTAGAGGGCTTCTAGTAACTTCCCATGATGAGGCATATTTATTAATAAGCAGGGTGGAGACTCACTTCCCATGATGCCCTCTGGTAACCTTCAGTAATTATTTTACTATTAGTGTAAAGGAATTATATTTTCCTTTAATCAGGGATGAAGCTCATTTAGTCAGTGGTCAGCTTAAGATGTTCTTCTCTTTTTATGGCATTAAAATTATTTATTATTATTTTGCATATGATGTGTGAGAATGGGTGTGTCCTGGCATGCATGCTGAGGTCAGAAGGCGTAGAGCTGGCCCTCTCTTTAACCTTTACCTGGGTTTCAGAGGTTGAACTCAGGTTTCCAGGCTTACACGACAACTGCTTTACCCCTGAGACATCTTTCTGACCCTTTTTGTGTCATTTATAAAAAAAAAAACAAGGCTCCCTAAAACTGGCAGTGTTAAAACTTTAGATCAGTAGTTCTCAACCTGTGGGTCTCCTTTGGAGGTTGCATACCAGATGTCTCACACATCAGATATTTACATTTCGACTTATCACAGTAACAAAATTATGAAGTTGCAATGAGATAATTTCATGGTTGGGGTCACCACAGTGTGAGGAACTGTGTTAAATGGTTGCAGTATAAGGAAGGCTGAGAACCACTGCCTTAGATGAAGTAGAAAACAACCATATCTATAATATTTTTTTCTTGTAGAAACAACTTTATTTCTTTTTAGAATGAAGGGTTGAGTGTTGGTAACACAGCTCACTGGGAAAGGCACTCATTCCGGTCCTTGGAATGAAGGAGAGAACTGAGCCCCTGACTTCCACACGGTATACACGCTCCCCCCACAAACAAACCAACACATGTAATACAAGATTTAAAAGAAGGCCTAGGGAAGTGGCCCAGCAGGTAACCATGCTGTTGCTAAGCCGGGTGACATGAGTTCAAGTCCCAGTATTCATATGGTGGAAGAAGAGAGCTAGCTCTCACATATTCCACACTTGTGCCGTGATACTACATTCCCACCTCTACAGAGAATAAATACGTGTAGAAAATTAAAAATACTTTTGGATTGTTGTTTGTTGTTTTTGTGAGATAGGGTTTCTCTGTGTAGCCCTGGCTGTCCTGGAACTTGCTCTACAGACCAGACTGGCTTCGAACTCACAGAGATTCACCAGCCTCTCTGCCTCTGGAGTGCTGGGATTAAAGGCGTGCACCACCACACCTGGTTTGAATTCAGCCAGTAAGAACTGGGGTTACACAGCACCCACATGGGTTTGGTGGGTGCATGTGAGTCTGCTATCAGGAAGTAGATAAGGAAACTGTTCCTGCCTTTCCCAGAGCCTTACAAGATGGCACAGTGGTCAAAGGGACCTGCTGCCAACCTGATGCCCAAGTGGAATAAGTAGTTAAGCAAGTTCTTACAGAAAGCGTTCTTCAGCCTCAGTGTACCAGTGTAACGGTAGCACCCAGGAGGCAAAGGCCAGAGAGTCATGACATCAAAGCCAGTTCAGGCTGTACAAGGAGAGGGCTGGAAGGAAGAGAATGATCTTTCCCTGAACTCACTGTTACAGTTAACAGGTAGCCTGAGAAGGGCTCAGTGACTTCCTTTGAAATGTTCATCAACAAGCCAACGCCTTTAATGGACTTCAGGTTCATTTTAAAGATTTATGTGTAGGTCTGTGTGCCTTTGTGGATTTCTGTGTATCAGGTATGTGTGGGTGCCCCTGGAGGCCAGAAGAGAGAAGTCAGCCCCATTACACCTGAACTTACAGGAATTGAGAACCACCTGTGGGTGCTGGGAACTGAGCCCAGGTCCTCTGCATGGGCAACATACTCTTTTTTTTTTTCCCGTTTTTCGAGACAGGGTTTCTCTGTGTAGCCCTGGCTGTCCTGGAACTCACTTTGTAGACCAGGCTGGCCTCGAACTCAGAAATCTGCCTGCCTCTGCCTCTGCTGGGATTAAAGGCATGCGCCACCACGCCCGGAGGCAACGTACTCTTTTAAATTAAATTAATGGATTAATTAGTGAAGTGTGATCGTGTGTGTGTGTGTGTGTGTGTGTGTGTGTGTGTTTGTGTGTGTATGTGTGTACATGTAACATGGCATGGTGCTTATGTAGAGGTCAAGGGACAACTTGTAGGATTTATCTTTCCTGCAAGCAGTATACTCTTAACCACTGAGCTACCTCCCCAACTCTGGGCTTTAGTTTAAAATGTTTTTTCCTCAGGAAGATGCTCTCATATTTTTGTGACGGGTTGACTTAGGTGACAAAGTTGGAAATTTAAACTAGCATGGCATTCCCTTGGGCAGAGGAGAGGTGAGCGGCTCCTGTTAGAGGTCTGCCCACGTTGCGTGTTCAGGACCAGTATTCACTCATTTTCAGTTGTTGCTGTGAGATGGGCATCTGAACAGATCTGATTTATCTGGATAATAGGTGTGGGCTCAGAGTCCAGTTTCCTCATTAGTAATGGTAACATCAGCATCTTCAGTGAGACAATTAGGATATAGAACGGGGCAGCCACTGTTAGAAACCAACGTGACATCCCTTCCCAGATAGGGAAGTAATAACAGACCAAATATGGATCCCACCAAAGTTTAGCTTGGTCAATCACAAGTTTTATTGGGATTACTTATAGGAATATAGGTGAGGGGTTGCTTACAGGAGCAGAAAGGACTCAAAGCCACACCGCCAAAGCCCACCCCAGCATGGGTGACAGGAGACAGACCTAGGAACCTGGAACAGACCACACAGCCTGCAGGCAGCTAAGGCAGGCTGGAAAGTGTCCTTTGAGGTGATTGAGTTGGTCTGAGTCTCTTCTGGTCAGCTCAGCTAGCTGGTCTTTGTTTCTTCTCGGCAGGGGTGCTTGGTGCTTCTTCCAGACTTATCTAGCAAAGTCTTCTTTGAAGCTTGTCTTGTCTGAGACAGACTTTCAGCAGTGTTTACTGCTTCTAGACTCTCGGTGAGGGAGGGGCCTAGTGAATCTGGTCAATTTCAGGGATTTCCTGAAATCTTGAGTTGTTTACATCCACAGAGGATAGTGGGTTTTCTCAACCTTTCACGGGTGCCACCTAAGACCACCAGAACACACAAATATTTACATTATGATTCATAACAGTAGCAAAATTACAGCTAATGAGGTAGCAATGAAAATAATGTTATGGTTGGGGGTGAGCACAACATGAGGAACTGTATTAAAGGGTCGCAGCATTGGGAAAGTTGAGGACCACTGTCTTAGAATATCCTGCTACTTTACCTTCTTGTAAAAATTCAGTCCTGAAATATCCTTTTGTTTCACTCTTCCTTTATATCCCATGTGTTAAGAAGTTTCCCTTCAAGATGGGAGGGTTTAGCTTTGAGGAAATTGTTACTTGACAATAAGATCTGGTCTCAAAACACCAACCAGAGAGTGAGAAAGATTGCTAGTGACCTCCTAACAGCTTTTCCCTTCTGTCTTCATTAGTGGAGCACGCAGTTTTTAATCTAATAAAGATATTCCCAGCCTCCTTTGCTTCAAGATGGGGACATACAAGTGGCTATTGGTCAATGGGAATGTAAATAAAAGCGTCAGATCCTTTTTCGAGAAAGTTATTGGTCTTCGGGTCAAAGTGGACAGGAATGATGTTTTCTATCCTGTCCTTGATGCTGGTTGGATGTGAACTTGTCGGGACCGGCCATTTTGGACAATGCCACATCTTTTTAGGGAGTTTATACAGAGCCGAGCTGAGGGATGAAAGCATCGTAGGCTCCTGTGGGATTCTCATAAGTAAAACCTTCAGAGGAAGCCTGGGGCTGCTTTCCTTTGGATCTTAATAAGAGAGAAATAAACGTATGTCTTATATAAGCCATTGTTATTTATAGAATTGCTACTGTACACAGAGAAGCCTTATCCTAACTAATATAGTTGCCTTCCGTTATCTGTGGCCCACAGTATCCCAGCCAACACACTAAATGCTACCATTTTGGGTCTCCTTTAAGAAAAATTGATCCAAAGACAGCAGGAGATGGTAATGAGAGTTCCGTTATCTTTAGCTTTAGGCCTGCCTGCCTCTGCCTCTCAAGTGCTAGGTGCACTATTCATAGTTAACTATGGCAGAGCCACCTCTGTCCCCAGCCTGAAACAGACTCTTTCTAAGAAGTGAGAAATTGCTACTCAGGAAAGGATAGAGAGATGTTAAAGAAAGGAGAGGGCACAGTATAAGTTTATTGTGGTCTAAAATATATCTTAAATCTGCTGGGCAGTGGTGGCGCACACCTTTAATCCCCTTGCTTGGGATGCAGAGGCAGGCAGATCTCTGAGTTTGAGGTCAGCCTGGTCTACAGAACAAGTTCCAGCACTACCCAAAGAGATCCTATTTTGAAAAGAAACAAAGCCAAGCCAAACCAAACCAAACACCCGCCCCCTCAAATATTAAATCGTTCCAAAGTATTGATGAAGCGAATAGAGATTTGAAGTATGGAACATTAATTACAGAAGACTGGGAATTTCTATCATCAATAATTACCTTCTGCTTTTACCCATCTTTATGAATGGGAACCAAGGCACTGTGAATGAGAAGATAATCTTTAGGAAAACCCAAATCTGAAGAGAGGCCTCTTGGTATTACAAACTTTATATGTCCCAGTACAGGGGAATGCCCAGGCCAGGAAGTGGGAGTGGGTGGGTGGGGGAGCAGGGCAGGGGGAGGGTATAGGGAACTTTCGGGATAGCATTTGAAATGTAAATAAAGAAAATATCTAAAAAAAAAGAAAACCCAAATCTAATGTCTAGAATTAGAGAAGAATTAACCCTTGAAAGGGTTAATTTTGTTTTATTTATTTATTTATTTATTTATTTGGTTTTTTTCAAGACAGGGTTTCTCTGTGTAGCCACAACGCCGGCTGTTTTATTTATAATTTAATAAAAATACATGTACTGCAGAAGCCTTATAACATATGCAATGTAAGTTATGGTGGTGAAATTTAATATCCTAAACAGAAACTTGGAGAACTTTTTTGTTAGTAAAGAAGTATGGGGCCGGGCATGGTGGCACTCGCCTTTAATCCCAGCACTCGGGAGGCAGAGGCAGGCGGATTTCTGAGTTTGAGACCAGCCTGGTCTACAGAGTGAGTTCCAGCCAGAGCTACACAGAGAAACCCTGTCTGGGGGGCGGAGTATGGACCAGATAACAAGCATTTGTCATGGGAATGGGAAGTGAAGTCAGAGTAGAAGGGAGGGGAGNGGAGAGGGGAGAGGGAGGGGAGTAAAGGAGGGGAGTGAAGGAGAGGAGAGAGGAGGAGAAGAGAGGGGAGGGGAGAAGAGAAGAAGGTAGTGGAGGGGCATGGAGGCGAATAGAGGAGAATGGAGGGGAGTGAAGGAGTGTGAGGGGAGGAGAGGGGAAGAGAGGGGAAGAGAGGAGAGTGGAAGGAAGTGGAAGGGAGGGGGACAATTGAGAGAAAGACAAGCATAAAACACATAAAACTCATCTGATAAGGGCTGTTTAAGGCATTTTTAGAAAATATAGGACATGCAAGTTTTAAACTAAGAAGCAACACACACATGCACACGCATGCACACACACACACACACACACACACAAACAAAATGCAATACAGATTTTGTTCTCAGAAACTGGAAAATGCATTTAGAAGAGAGTAGCAAATTGCTGCCAATAGGAAAAATGCAAGCCAGCAAGCCAGCTTTTAAAAGTGCCCTTTTCTTTGGTACTGCATGGTTTTTCTCAGAGGAAAAAAAATAAAAGGTTTAGAGAGATGAAAGTAATTGATTCTGTCTTGCAAATTGCCAAGACTAGGACCCAAAGAAGCTTGTACCTCTGTGCTTGATGTTGTGTGGAACAAGTCTATGAGGTCAGAAATAAAGAGTAGTTTTTGCTATGATTCCAGAAACGGTGTTTAAAAGGCTTGAGGGAATTTTGGAAGAAAGGCCTACTTCTCTTTGCCAAGCCACGTGAACGTTTATTTCCCTTTCCTTCTTAAACACTATTTTTATTTTAAAATGAAACACAGATGCAGAAAACCACGAGGAGCAGATGCATAGCTCAGCGAGTCATTGTAAGTCAGCAACATCCATGGGACCCATCACCCAGGTGGCAGGAAGGACCTCACTGGCAGAAGCCTCCGTGTGCCCTTGTCTCTCCAAAACAGCCACTGTCTTCAGCTATCTATTAACAACCAACAAACTACCTTAAAGATACTGGCACTTATATTTATTTGCTTATAATTCTACTATTTTAACTGGATCCAGCTGGGTGGTTCTATCTGTCTCGATTGGTGGGTATTCTGTGGTTTCATTTAGCTGCTTGTCAGCTGGAGATTCAACTCACCCACGGAATTCTTTCTTTCCAGGTGAGAGAAATAGAACTCTTTCGATGTGGTCCCTTCAGCAGAGTACAGGCCTTTTAAAATATTAAACCAGGGTTTGCTAGAATGCCACATGTTCCTGCTACTCATAGCTAGAACCTTCCGCTCCGACGTACTTACACCTCTAATCGTGAGGCAAAGGAAGCCTTTTCCCTTTCAGTTGATCGTCGGGTATTTTGTTATGACAGCAAGCAAAGTAATTAATGCGGGTACCTTGGAGATGCACGGTACTTTCTGCTATATTATGATTAGGGAAAGTCTCCATCATCCTGGATTTGAGGAGGGACTACACACAGAGTATTCAAGGCTGCCCAATCGCAGTCTAACAGGCCAATAATCTCAGATTTTGCAATGACTTCTTAATACTTCCTTGTGGTATCACTATTGTCTTATATACTTAAGCACACATCTTCTTTCAAGTCTCCTCTAAGCTCAAGTTTTCCTCAGGAGTCTTTTCTTTTGCTTGCCAGTTGTCTGGTTAGCAGATGGACTTTTCCATCATCTGGAGTCTGTCCTTGGTGCAGCTCCACACATTCTTCTGTGTTTTCAACAAGACAGAGAGGAGCAAGCTCTGGATCAGTGTATGGGAGTCAGTCCCCTAGTCGGGAGTACAGACAGCGCGGGGTTCTTCATGAGAAAGGCCAGCGGCCTTCATGCGTAGTTACTTGGTTCTCCTCATATGATGCAGGAGGCCACACTGCTCATCACCAGGAGTCACTAATTCACTGTCTTCCCACTTGTTTTCTAGAAGACATCTCTGATAGCCTCGCTTGTCAGAGGCAAGTCACACCTTCCTTAGTCATCCTTGGTATCTTAGTTAGGGCTTTCCTGCTGTGAAGAGACACCATGACCACAGCTATTCTTATAAAGGACATGAAATTGGGGCAGGCTTACAGTTTCAGAGGTTTAGTCTGTCATCCTGGTGGGGAGCATGGCAGCATGCAGGCAGACATGGTGCTGGAGAAGGAGCTGAGAGTTCTACAACCTCAACCACAGGAAGCAGAAGGAGACTGTGAGCCGCACTGGGCGTAGCTTGGGTGTAGGAGACCTCAAAGCCTGCCCCCACAGTGACACACTTCCTTCCAACAAGGCCACACTTCCTAATGGTGCCACTATCCATGGGTTAAGCATTCACACACATGAGTCATATGTGTGTGTGTGTGTGTGTGTGTGTGTGTGTGTGTGTGTGTGGTGGGGTGGGGGGTTGGCATTCAAACCACCATAACTGGTAAGAGTGTGGAATTAGCATGGCTGGCTAGCCCAGTGGACGATTACTCCTGCGTTGGGTGCCTCTCTGAAGAACATGGTGAGGAATACGATCATGGGATTCCTGAACAAAGTCAGGTGGAGGGACAAGAAGGATGTGGCAGCTGGGGAGGGAAATAATGTCACACATTTTCTGTAAGGACCATGAAGGGGGTAAAAGGGGCTTATGGCAGGATTCATGATGGTGCCAAGGCAGGAGATGAAGTGTCTGTTAGATGTGGTCTTTAAGATCATAGTTGCTGTCTACATGAAAACCAGGACAAGAGCCTGTTGGGTTCTCATAGGAGGGGAAGAAAGGCAGGGAGTTGAAGGGGCTGAGGAAGGGTTGGGTGTGGTGTGTTTGAGAGACTGAGATGTGGGAGAGACTTGAGGGAGGGGTTTCCTGGTCCTAGTCCATTTCTCTCCTAGCACCAGGGTCTTGACTTGGCTTCGCTGTGACGTCTTCACCCAGTTTTGCAGCAGAGAAGTTTTGCTCTTTTTAAAACAAGCTTAGGATGAGACCAAGTATCAATGATAATAGGATACATACGAAAGAGCTCTTGGGGCAGTGAGGTACAGGTCTGCTGCCTGGCCTAAATTCCATCCGCAGAACCCATGGGAAGAGGGAAGGAGAGAGCCAACTCTACAAAGCCGTCCTTGGACTTCTTTCTGTCCACACATCACCACAGCCAGGCATGTGCGGGAGTATGAGCCCTGACCTCCAACATCGTATACATATGAAATAAAAAACTCTTTAAAAAGAAAGAACTCAGGAATAGAAAAAAACAAACCTGTGATCAAAAATTAATGTTATTGTTTCTCGGATAACATGTGAGCATCATATCATGATCATGGAAAATATTTCAGAAAACAGAACAGACATCTGAAGATGGAAAAGCAAAGAAGACAATATTAAGAAGGAGTCAATTAAAATTTTAGCATCTGACTAGAGAATAAAGAAAAATTAAGGACTGAAACTACTAAGGAGATAATAGAAAGCTGTCTTCTATAACAGACCACGTGCCTATGGATTTATAGGGCCAGGCAATTTCATGACCCTGAGGTGGATCATGGCTCCCATCGTGCAAAGGGAGAACGAACACCCTTGCCATACACAAGACTGAGCAGGGTCCTCTGGGAGCTGAAACGAGCTCTGACCCACTGGCCACTCTGGACCTTTGGACCTGGGTAATGCAAAGTCAAAACAAGGGAAAGAGTCAAGCTCACCCTGAAGTAATTAGGAACATGTTCCATACAGCAGAGGAACACACGCGCCATGAGACACGAGAACTAGAAAAAAACCATACTCTCAGTTGTCAGTACTTTGGGAGACTACATGACTTCTGTGTTTCTGTTCCCTCCGGAACCTCGGGGGGCGGGGGGGAAGAAGCTGTACCCACCTGCTGGCAACCTCTGTCCCTCTCCAGAGCACTGTGGGTGCCCTTGGGGGACCTGTTTAGATCCCAGGGCTGGTCTGGGCCTGGGCAGGAGAGCCGGGTAGGTTCAGAGATGAAGGGGAAGCATGGCTTCTCTTTTGAAAGAATGTCATTTGTAGTGGTCAGGTCCCCTAGACTTTGGGGCTCACACAAAGCAAGCAACAGTTTCTGTGTTTTGCTCAAAAGAATCCAGAGTGTTTTCCAAATTTGGGTTGAATGTGGTTGTTTAAAAATTTATTTCCTATGCAAGTCAGGCTCAAAGCGTGAGATGATATGTCTGAGTAATTGCCCAAGCAAAGAGACACAGGCTTAGCGTTAGAATAATGATAGATTTTATTAGCAACAATGGCAAATGTGTAATATCTGGAGTATAAATATTTAAAATGGCTGTGTTGGAGAGAATGATTAAATGGGTAACGAGAGGTGAAATGTCCTGTTTAAATGTAAAGTAAATAAGAATTTTGGAGCATGACTAAGGCCTGTGTAAACCAACTGAGATGTCAGGTCTTAATTAAGAATAGCTGAATAGCTCTCTACGTGAGACATGATAATGGCAATAGCAAAGCTGACATTTATTAAGTGCCCACTGTGTACCCAGCAAGCAAATGTCTCAGATGAAGAAATGTGATAGCTAATGTTCTTCTAGATTGCTGAGACTGTCTTCTATAAATTCATTCCTGTAACTTACCCCGGAGTAGAAATTAAAACATTTACTGAGTGTTTGGTTTTATATCGCAGCTCTAAATGATCTGCTTTTTTATTTAAACAAATTTTAGTTGTATATGTTTATATGTGTGCGTATGAGTGTACTGTGTGTAGGGGGGTAGTTATGAATGTTTTGTGTGTGTGTATATACATGGTTGGGGGTTTTATGAAGGCCATGGGAATGTCCTATTTTTGCTTTTTGTTGTTGTTGTTGTAATACCATGAGCAAAAGCAACTTGGGGAAGAAAGGATATATTTGGCTTTCGTATCTCAATCACAGTCTATCACTAAGGGAAGTCAGGGCAGGATGTCAAGGCAGGAACCTGGAGGTGGGTGCTGAAGCCGAAACCATGGAAGAATACCGTTTATTGTGTTGCTTTCCAATTGCTTGCTCTGATTGCTTTCTTACACAACTCAGGACCACTGCCCGGGGATGGCACAGCCCAAAGTGGGTTCAGGCACACACGCCCCATGGCCCATCCCATCGTGTGTACGTGTATGCCGGGATTCAGACTCACGTCCTCACTTTAGCTCAGCAAGAATTCTTAACCACCAAGTCATTTCTTCAGCCCCTGATCTGCTATTTTTTTTGACATAAATTTTTTAATGGATGGGATGGTAGATCATAAATAGCTTTTTAATGGATGGGATGGTAGATCATAAATAGCTTAATCTAAAAACTAAAATATATCTAAATGTTAGTAAAACATTGTGAGATTTACAAACAGGTTAAAGAATCATTTCAGCACACCCCCCTTTCTTCTTTCTGCAAAGAAAATGATGACTTTAGGTAACTTCTTCACTAGAAAGGAAAATATTTATGTTGAGGAGCAAGATCTAAGTGGTTTATTCTGGAGTTGTTGAATGTGAAGACCACATAAGACCATCTCCTGAGGACTTGTTGAGTCTGAAGCTGAATCAATTCTTTGTAACTTTTTGATCTGTGGACTGACTGCCTTCAGTCTCTCCTATGTAAAAAGGGGACAGGTGAACTAGAAAGATGTCTCAGACAAGTGAGGGAGGGGGGGAAAGTGGGCACAAGGACGAAGGCAGGCAGAGAGGCAAGAAGAATGAAGAGAAGCCACTTCTACCATGGCTGGTCCAGTCACAATATGATTTCACGGCTCCCAAGATGGGAAGGGGAAGTCCAAAGCCACTTCTGGCCACCTGGAATACTCCCACTGTGACTTGGCAGTTCCTACAAAGGTCTCTTCCTAATGCCCTTCCTGGCTTTAGGACAGTGGTTGGTGTTCAATCTTGAGAACAGTTACTTAAAAGTAACTGTTTCTGTTTAAACTGACTCTTTCATAATGAACAAGGAAAGCAGAATACCTTACATGCAGTAGTTTGTAAATTCAACAAGCTGTTGAAAAGAATCTAATTAGTGCTAATTACAATGCTAGAGTGTCCCAACACATTATAATGCCATTGCTTCTGTAAAGGCATTGTGTTTAAACACTCAAACATTAATTAGTCTACAGAACAAATGTGTGAGGTAGGTATTATATGGCAGAATGTGAAAGCCAATTATTTATTCTGCAAAGGCTCAATGCCATTGCCTATAGGAAAATACATTGATTAGCATAAGGGTAGGGATGGGAGATCTGAGGACCACAGTACATTGATCACATTATATTATTCATTTTTTTGCGCCTTTTTTTGGAGGCAGAATCTCATGTAGTTCATGGCCTCATTTACTATACAGATGAGTTTGATTTTGAACTCCTGAGCCTCCTGTTTCCAGCTCCCAAGTGCTAAGAGATGACAGATGTGCACTACAATGCCAATTCCCTTCTTGTTAGTGCACATGCACTTGAAGTAAGAACCACTGGGCAGTGGCTTGGAGCTGCGTTTCATGTGTACATTAATGAGAATGGGCTCAGAGCTGAAGGAAGTACCCTCAGCTCTCAGTGATCCAGTGTGACTGGGTGAATGGAAGTTACCATTGTTTGGGGACAAACATTTTTTTCATTAGTACAAATGCAACATGAACTCCTTTAGACCTCTTCTCAAAATGACATTTTATTTGTTTATTGATTTACCTACCTATCATGACATTTTCTAAATAAAAAAGAAACCAACATTATTACAGGATTTAAAAAAAACAAACCAATTTTGCTACAGTTGCTTTAATCAAAATATTTAAAAATTACTGTGCTATAGTGAGATACGTGCTTCTTTATTCATTTATTCAATGACAAAGGTCTTGTGGTAGGCTAATTAAGTCCTATCACTGTGAACAAGTGCTATTCTAGGATACGTGGGAATTGAACTGTGCTGTGAAAACGTGTGTGAGCTCTGAGGATGACAGGGTCTGCAAATCCTACAATGCTGAGCTGTCTTTATTCACAGCTGAGCACGATGCAGAATTGCAGTTGGGGATTCATAGAAATAAAGATGCTAGTCTTCCCTTTTCAGCTCCTGGTGCTCCTGAACACTCTCCACAGACTCTGTGCTGCTCCTTGGAGCCACAGTTAAGAGCCCCCACCCTCCTGGCCCTATTATTCTCAACGCCACAAAAACCTCCAAATGAACCTTGTGTATAGGTTTGCAGCTAAGGGAAGAGGGAGGTGTGAGCCAGGCTTGAGCATGCCGTATCATTTCTATTTAACCTGAGAGAGAGAGAGAGAGAGAGAGAGAGAGAGAGAGAGAGAGAAGCAGTGAGACAGAGAGAGAGACAGAGAGAAGCAGTGAGACACAGAGAGACACAGAGAGAAGCAGTGAGACAGAGAGAGACAGAAAAAGAAACACAGAGAGAAACTGACATAGAGAAACAGACATAGAGAAACAGACAAAGAAACAGACATAGAGACAGAGAGAGAAACTGACAGAGAAAGAAATAGACATAGACACACACAGAGAGAAAGACAGGAACAGCGACAGAAACATAAGAGACATGGAGACATAGAGACATAGAGAGAGAGAGACAGAGACAGCAGAGAGGTTGCCATTGGATGTTTTCCTCATTTAACTG
Source organism: Mus minutoides (assembly GCA_902729485.2). Taxonomy (NCBI): domain Eukaryota; kingdom Metazoa; phylum Chordata; class Mammalia; order Rodentia; family Muridae; genus Mus; species Mus minutoides. The sequence goes on from LR749602.1 coordinate 663,606, forward strand.
TTACCTTACTCTTTTTGAGGCAGAGTTTCTAATTGACCCTGGAGCTCACTCAGTTGTTACACTGGTGAGCCAGCCATCTTCAGGCATCTTCCTCTGCTGCAAAGGGACAGAAGTGTGTGCCACTGTGCCTGGCTTTTATGTGGGTACTGAGGATCAAGCGCAGGGCTTCCTGCTTGTACAGAAAGCAATCTGCCCTCAAGGCTCCTCCCCAGCTCTGACAACCACACAGCATCCCTTTGTACCTTCTGTTGGAAATTCCTGCCCAGAGCCATGTTTTTTTTTTTTTTTTTTTTTTGGTTTTTCGAGTCAGGGTTTCTCTGGATAGCTCTGGCTGTCTTGGAACTCACTTTGTAGACCAGGCTGGCCTCGAACTCAAAAATCCACCTGCCTCTGCCTCCCGAGTGCTGAGATTAAAGGCATGCGCCACCACGCCCACCTGAGCCAGGTTCTTTTCTCGCCTCTTTGATGCGGTGGTGGCGGTGGTCGTGCTGGAGGAACTCAACAGCTTGTTGGAGGAGATATGCCGTCGGGAGCTGCCTTTGGTTCTGCCCAAGGCTCTTCATATCCTTGGAGGGCGCGCGCGAGTGCGCGCGCACACACACACACACACACACACACACACACACACACACACTCTAGCACTCACATATGCATGCACAGCCTTGAATAATAATATGAGTTGATAATCTCAAACTCATAAATTCTTCTTAGAGTTTTAAAAAATTCTTTACATTTAAAAGTAAAAGGATAGCTGGGCGTGGTGGTACACACCTTTAATCCCAGCACTCGGGAGGCAGAGGCAGGTGGATTTCTGAGTTCGAGGCCAGCCTGGTCTACAAAGTGAGTTCCAAGACAGCCAGGGCTATCCAGAGAAACCCTGTCTCGAAAAAACAAAAACAAAAACAAAAAAAACAACCCCCCCAAATGGATAAATATATACATATGCCATATTTTACAAGTTTTATTAAGATTTGTACTAAGAATCTTCAAAATAGTATTTACAGCATGAATCTTATCTCATTTTCAGTACACAAAATGCAACAGCCCCACATAGTAGGCAAATCCCTATAGAGTATTTATCGTCCTGGTTCACTGTAGAGCTTACTTGACAGACAGACCTCCCATGTTCAGTCCTGCCTTTGCAAAGTGGAGTAATAATGTCTTAGAAGGAGATTGTAGAGATTCTGATGCCAGTCCTTGTAAGTTTTGTTTGTCTTAACTGTTTTCTCTCTCTCTTTCTTTCTTTCTTTCTTTCTTTCTTTCTTTCTTTCTTTCTTTCTTTTCACTGTGGTCACAGCTTAGAATATGTTCTCTGATTTATTTTATTTTTAAGGCATTTTAAAATTAGATATTTCCTTCATTTACATTTCAAATGCTATCCCCAAAGCCCCCTATACCCTCCCTATACCCTCCCCGCCCTGCTCCCCAACCCACCCACTCCTGCTTCCTGGCCCTGGCATTCCTCTGTACTGGGGCATATGATCTTCGTAATACCAAGGGCCTCTCCTCCCAACAATGGCCGACTAGGTGTTCTCCGATTTATTAAATGTGGTGGACAAAAAGGCTAAATCTTTGCCTTTGTGGGACGCTCATCAGGAAGAGAAGGTAGAGAGAAATTAAGAAGTAACAAGGCGGCACGTGATAATAAACATAACGAAGCACAGGCAGTGCGGTTACGGAAGGATGAATGAGCCACGGGTGCCAGGACAAGAAATCAGGGCACATACGGATTCCCAGGCTTCTAGGGGCACTGGGGTCATTGCTCTGCATGGCGGCGACACAAACCGTTACAGGGAGTTCCGAATGATACTTGTAACTGTTGAGTGGAGAACAGATTCTTGATAGGGATAGTTAGGAGACCGTCCTATCTGATGCTCAGGGGACGTGGTGAATGGTCTGTGTGGGAGCTGTACGCAGTTAAAACAAGTGGTGTCATCGTGTGTGGGGAGGTAGAGTCTGCAGGATTCACTCAAGAACTATTCAGGATGTTATAGCTTTTAGCCTAGTATTTTCGGGACTTCTGAGTGTGCACGAACGGTCTCTGATTCTTGTGCTTTCTTTTGGGCTCTTTTTCTTCTGCTGGCTTGCCTGTCCAACTTTGATGTGATGTTTTCTGTTTTATCTTACTGTATTTTGTTATATTGTTATCTCTTAGAAGTCTGTCCTTTTCCAACTAGAGACAGAAAAATGAGTGGATCCGGGTGGGAGGGGACGTAGGAGGAGCCAAGAGGAGTAGTGGGAGGGGATCAGTAGTCAAGATGCACTGTATGAGAAAAGAACCCGATTTCAATAAAAGGGAGGGGGGGGAAGGAAATAATTCCGAAGTCTCTGATCTGAGCAGTTTATTGAAGTGGGGACAATGGTGGGGTGGGGCACGCTGGAGATTGCAAATGACAAGTTCTTTTTCAAAAGCACCGTTTAGAGGTTCAAGGGAATGGCAGTCGGATGTCTCATCTGATACGTGGCACCCCATTTAAATTCTCTCCACAACTTTCTGAGATAGGTGCTGCTATGGTTATTTTTTGCAGAGGGCATTCCAAGCCCCAGGGAAGCTGTGCTAAAGAACACATGTCTAATGTGTAATCTGCAAAGCTCCCCTAGAAGACAAAGCCCGAGCTTTTATTTACCGCACTCTCTTTGCTTTATCGCTCTGAGAGGAAGGAGGCTGAGCCACAGGGTGCCTGAGCTCAGCCCCAGTTTCCACAGGGGGTTTGCTCCCTTGGTTTTTTACATCAGTGGCCTCTTCTTTCTTTGTGAGTTCTTATGGATCCCTTGAAAGGGATTGCACCACTGGTCAGAAATACCGTTTACTGTTTAAGAGCAAAAAGATTCTGTTGACGTAGATTTACAATGTATTTTACGTCTGAGGACTACAAAGAATTTCAGCACCCAGTAGTATCATTCTGGAGAGCAAACGGGAGCTGTCATAGCGCCGGAGTTATTGTTACCAAAGGAAATGAGCCTGGGCCCTGATCTACGTCCATCAGTGTCTCCTTTTATAGCTGAATCAGGCATCTGGGCATGAATTTTCATTTCTAGCATATTCTAATCTGAAACCAGTTTCCTTTTGTGCAGCGCTCCAGTTTTCCCATCTATATTTCATGATAGGCTTTCCACGAACAAGCGCGCACACAGGATGGCGATGCTCTCATTTGCATAAGCATCTCCCTGACAGGTCATCGGATATTTTTATTGTTTTTGAGTACATTTCCTGGACTGCTGGAGGCATGCATAATCATCTCTAGCAATTCATCTTTTTACCTAGCTTAATGGCCCCTGCTATACTGAAGGAGAATGATGGAGAGAAAAGACCGTGTGGCCAGGGCCTGTCTGCCTTAAAATGGAAGTAAATTACTCTGGTGGAAGAAATTATATTAACTCCTTCTCATCATTCAGTTTCCTTTGTAAATTTCATCTTGGTGGGCTAAACAATCCTGGATGCCTGCGGGGGAAAGTCACCTTCCCACCGGCCTCCTCTGATCCCTTGTCAGAGCCACGGTAATATATTGGGACCAATTCGCTTCTGTCTGGAGACCTGCCTAGGAGTTAACAAAGATATGACACGAATGGACAGGACCAATTCATTCCTTTAGTGTGGGACTGAGGGGTTCTTATTCACTATAAGGTGGGGCTTTGGGGGAAAGGAGAGGAGGAGGCAGGTTGGCCTGGAACTCACTATGTATAGTTCAGGCTGGCCTGGAACTTGGAACTCTTCTGTGTGTGCTGGAGTTATAGGCATGATAGAGTCATTTAAAATAAGCACTGGATCGAAGTAGATTTTTTGAGTATGTTGATCTCAACTTAGCAGTTGGTGATGTTGGTGATGATGATGATGATGCTGCGTATGTGGACCACCTGGTGACTGTGATTACTGGCCAATAGCTACCCTGTGGCAGAGCAAAGACCTAGTCTCATTCTGTGTAATTTTCTGTGGATATCGTCATACTCAATTTCCAAATTAAGATCTGATTTAAATTCTAGGTTTTTTATTTTCATTTGAACTTGTGTAATGATAGATTCAAGAGGGAACTTTGACATAATCTTATCCTAAGAAAGAAGTGAATGTCCTGGGTTATCCCTTTTCTTTGAATTTTGAGTATGTTGGACACTCACAAAGGAGATCTAAGTGATCATGTGACTGGTTGGAAAGAGCATCACAAGGGCTCAAAGCAGCCCAGATTTGGGTTTTATTCAGAAAGCCTTGCACAAACTGTTTATTGGGCCTCAAGTCTTCAATATATAAAATGGAAAGTAACAATCAACTTGGCTTTGGTGTGAGGGTCAGTCCATGCTTGTACCGTGTTCTTCACAGCACAATTGCTATAAGTCTATTCTTTGAGCAATAATCCAATTTCAATACAAGATGTAAGGCCACTTTCTCATTAAATATCAGGTCTCTAATACACCCAGAAAACTTTAGAACAAAATTAGGGAAAGGACTAAAAGCCGTCACTTTTATTTAAAATCTTTTGAAAATAATTCTCAATATAAATCACCCCATGGAGCAGGAAAGAATATATAAAAGAAAAAAGTGAATTATCCAAAAGTGATTATCAACCACCATTTGATAATATTGTTAAGTAATTTCTTTTCCTTCTCTCTCTTTATACCTTCCTCTCTCTTCTTCTGTTTCATATGCATTTCCTTATTCCCACACATAAAATAAAATTTTGGATCATAGTTTTTATTTAGATCTATGTACATCATTGTTACATGACATACGAGTTCCTTACTGATGACTCCTCTTCTAATGCTTGTCTGAGACTAGGTTTCTTTATGTAGCCCTGGCTGTCCTGAAACTCTCCGTAGACCAGGCTGGCCTACAGCTCAGCGATCTGCCTGCCTCTGCCTCCTGAGCACTGGGATTAAAGGGCTGTGCCACGACTGCCAGGATTTGTTATATATAATATATAATATATAATATTTTATATATATATATATATATATATATATATATATATATATATATATATATATATATTATACATATTTAAGGTGGGATCACTCTATATCCATGGTTCTCATTTTAAGTTATGCGTATGCGTGCGTGTCTGAGTGTGGGCTTCTGCCTTTGAGTGTACAGTGCTGTAGAAATCCAGAGCTGTAGGCAGTTGTGAGTCACCTCACCCAGTGTTGGGACCTGAATTCTGGCTCTCTTCAAGAGCAGTGATAGCTTTTAACTGCTAAAGCATCCATCTCTTCAGCTCCAGAATGCCTAAGCGTTACTGGCCAAGGAGAAAGCTAGTGTACATATATCCTGTAATTTGGTTAACCATTGTTCCCTTGTTGGACATTCAGAACATTTTCAATATTGTAAACAGTTTTATTTTAGTTTTGAGAGACAGAGTCTCACTCTTGGTTCAAGCTGGCCCAGAGCTCACTGTGTAGCCAGGCTGACCTTGGACTCAGAATCTGAGTTCCTCAGATTCTGTCCACCATTTTTCTGTTTGGCAGGGTTTCTCACTGGTCTGGAGCTAGGGGGGTAGGCACTTGATGACCAATGAGCCCCAGGGACCTGCTCTCCCCTTCCCCCAGGCGGGGGTTATAGGATTGTGCCCTATGTTTTGTTAGTTTTTTGTTTTTCTGTTTTACATGGAATCTGGGGACTCTACCTTAGCTCCTTCTGTTTGCAGAGCAAGCACTTCCTGACTGAGCCATCTCCCCAGGACATTTGTGAAAATGACCCATGACTCTGGGAGATCATGGTAGAGGAATAAACATCACCTGCTTGTCCTTTTGGGAGGGAACTTAAAGGTCATTAAAAATTGCCCCATTCTCGAATGCTCTTAGCAAAAGCATGAGCAGTTTCCCGTGTCCCCAGCAGTAGGAACACACATCTACTAAAGCCAGTCAATCCATATTTAGGAAGTTATTTTGTCAGTGAGTTATGCCAGGGCTGAATTCCCATTCTTGTCACTTGTCTCAGACTTGGCTCCCGTGCCAAGTCTTCTGAAACCCTGTTTTGCCCAGGCTTGACTGCTCTCATCCTTAGCCCCAGTCAGTACCAAGGGCCCGGTCTGTGTAGTAAGATAGCCCAAATGGCCATAATCTCTAATTCAAATCTAAGTCTGCATGGTTTCTGGAAAAAAAAACAACAACAAAACAACAAAGCAGGCCTTTTGTTTTATTACTGTGGTAAAACATACACGGCAGAGTATTTTTTATTTTAATGATCTGTATGTGTGCAATTCAGTGGCATTCCATGAATTCATAACATTGTAAAACCATTTATAGTGTCTACGCCCACCTTTTCATCAGGCTTGTCTTTGCCCGCTTTCTGTTGCTATAACAAAATACCCGAGGCCATACAGTGTATAACAAAAAGAGATTTATGGAGCTCACAGTGTTGGAAAGTCCAAATTTAAGCAGCCACATCTGTTTGGCCTTTGGTAAGGGCCTCAAGCTGGATGGCACCACAGTAGCCAGAGCACATGAAGACGGAGCAACCTATTTAGCTGAATAGGAAGCCAGAGAGCCTGGGGGCGGGGCAGGCTGCTTCTTTTATAAGAACCTTCTCTACTGGAACTCATTGCAATTCCTTAAATGCCCCATTAATCCTTTCTGAGGCTGATAACCCTAATCACCTAATTACCTCATGTTAGCCTCCTCCTTCTAAAGGTTTCACTGCCACTGACACTGCCACAGTGGGGACCAAATTCTTAACCCATGAGCCTTTGGGGTCACATTCAAATCCTAGCAATCCATAAATCCAAACTCTAAAGCTAGTAAATCATAACTCCCCAGCTTCTAGTAGCCTAATAGTCTCCCTTACAAAGTTCACGGGAGTTTGCCTGTTCTTAGAGGAAGACATCAATGCTTTTCCTATCGCCTCCAAAAGCAGACCTCTGTATCCTGCAATGTCTTCCTTACGGTAGGAGCTTTGTCCTCTGTCACTACGTGCTTTGTTTACCTAACCCTCCTAAACAAGCTGGGCTCCAAAGGTTGCCACACTTTAACGGAGATCTCAGGGGTTTTGATTGGTTAGTCAGGGGATCAACAGACAGGGAGAGACATTGTATCTTTTGCTTCCTTTTAGACAATGTAACTGGCTCTTCCTTTTAGGCAATTTCTTCTTCTGTTCCCCTTTAAAAAAAAGAGTTGAGAGTCTGCGCTCCTCCCCTCCCAGTAGCAGGCACTCCTGTCCCCATGCTGCTTGTAAGCTACATGTCTCTATTATTTCTCTAATAAATTTGATAGCAACTTTTAGCTTAGAAAGAATGATCTATTTCTTTAAATCCTGAAATTTCAAACCACGTATTAGCACCGATTCCCTAATCTTTCCGGGCATTAAAAATAAGCTCAAGGTTTAAGTACATTATGTGTAGCTCTCCATTTGCCCCTTTTCATCTGCTGGGGAATCAAATTTGAACCTGATCATTCAACTTTCCCAGTGTGTCTTTTGGTTAACAGCAGCTTAGCAATCTTACCAGTAAATTTCCTAGCACACTAGACTGCAATCATTGTTCCCAGTGTAGTTTTTATTTATTTTTATTATCACATAGTAACTGGATGAGTTCATGGGATTTGGAATGGTATTCCCACATGAGCGTACAGCGTGCCCTGGCTGTAGCTCCCACAACCCACCCCTGCTCTCACCCCTGCATCTGCACTCTCTGTCCCTTCCACCCACTTCCTAATCACTCCTAACTGCTATTCGGTCTACTTATTAGGTTTACTGGCTTCAGCTTCCATCAGTGACAGAGTGAGCAGTCCTGTCCTTCCAGCCCCACCGTGTCACCTCCCCGATGGTCCTTCTCTCTGTGTGTTCTCTAAAGATTGATTTACTTTTATTCTATATGTATAGGTCTTCTGCTGCATGCACTTTCTGCACACAGAAAGGCATCCAGGTCACTGCTTCAGTTTTTACTTAGCCCTTTGAAGCCTGCTTTTCGGAAGCCACAGCTTTATTGTTGCATTGGCAACTCTGACCTACCTGGATATCAAAAGTATTAGGATAGAAGCTTTTTTTGTGCTGTTGCTGGAACAGTTATAAGGGTTTTTTTTTTTGTTTTTTTTGTTTTTTTTTTTGTTTTTTTTTGTTTTTTCGAGTCAGGGTTTCTCAAGTCAGGGTTTCTCTGTATAGCCCTGGCTGTCCTGGAACTCACTCTGTAGACCAGGCTGGCCTCGAACTCAGAAATCTGCCTGCCTCTGCCTCCCAAGTGCTGGGATTAAAGGCGTGCGCCACCACGCCCGGCAGAGTTATAAGTTTTGAAATGCTATCACCAATCTATATTTTTAATATATTTTAAATTTACTTTTAAAAATATATTAAAAATATATTTTAAAGAACCTGCAAACAACATATTTTGATTATATTCAATCCCAGTTCTTCTAGCTCCTTAGAGATAAAACATTCCTTTTCTTTTCTTTTCTTTTCTTTTTCTTTTTCTTTTCTTTTCTTGCCATTTCTCTCTTCCCCTTGTAAAAAGAATCTATTAAGTTCGATTAGTGCTGCCCATACATGAATGTGTATGGGGCCATCCACTGGAACATACATAGTCAACTTTTGCTGCCCATACATGAATGTGTGTGGGGCCATCCACTGGAACATACATAGTCAACTTTTGCTGCCCATACATGAATGTGTATGGGGCCATCCACTGGAACATACATAGTCAACTTTTGCTGCCCATACATGAATGTGTATGGGGCCATCCACTGGAACATACATAGTCATCTTTTGCTGCCCATACATGAATGTGTATGGGGCCATCCACTGGAACATAGTCAACTTTTGATCTACACTTTTTTTTTTCAGTTTGACAAGACTTCATAAAGAAATGAGGCAACAGACCCTTCCAGTATCTGTATTCTTTGCGGATTTTAAATTTTCAAACAACTTATCCTGTTGGATAGGTTCTTTTGCTGACGCACAATTTAATAGCAGTTTTTTTTCCCCTAGTAGCCATTAAACCGTGAAATGTTTAATTCATAAGGGCTTTTTTTCTTTTTGCATTAATATTTACTCAGCTTGAAATATTTAGGGTAAACAATGTATCTGCCGTGTCCAGGACTGGCATAGGTTGGAAGGAAACACTGCTGGGGGTTGATGAACATGTTATCTGGCAAATGGAGTGGAGATCTTGGAGAATAGTGGGTTGAACTGCCCCTCTGTTCTCTGGGCATTAGCGGATATGTTTTGCAGAGGTAGTGAGCACTGTTGTGGGGAAGCTCTGCCCTGGCTATGCTGTCATTGATTTCATCCAAGGGTCCAGAACTGGTTTTTTATTTTTTTCCCTCCAAGTTGCAGTTCCCTTGGTTACTGCCTCTCTGAAGAAACAAAGTTGCCAGTCAGATGAAGCATTAACTTTGCCAGACTTTCTGTCTTTGGTTTGGAATATGCAATCAGATGTAACTGAGGTTTCTCCTCACACCCCTTCCTGTCTCTATACCAGCACTGTATACTTAGTAACACATCACCCACTCCTTCCACTTGGTCGTAGGTCAGTTCATATCTATTTCATCAATAGTATGTTTTCTGGTTTTGCTCACTTAATCCTCATTTGAATGCCTCTTCATCATCCTTACCACCAAAGTGCATGGGCCTTCACCAGGTGATTTACATCTCCTGCTTGTGCATGGTATTTTGTAATATAACCAAATCCCAGCACTCATTAGGAGGTTGTATTTATGATGTATTTCTCAAGTTCTCTTGCTTTGTACTGCTTTCATTTAACTGCTAAGACCCCGTTTCAGAGGTTTAGTCCATTATCAACATGGCAGAAAGCATGGTGGTGTGCAGGCAGACATGAAGTTGGAGGAGCCAAGAGTTCTACATCTTTATTAACAGCAGAAGGGGTCTGTCTTTTGCAGGCAGCCAGGAGCAGGCTCTGATTCCACACTGGGAAGAGCTTAGGCTTAGGAGACCTCCAAGCCCACCCCCACAGTGACACACTTTCTCCAACAAGGCCACACATCCTAATAGTGCCATTCCCTGTGGGCCAAACCTATTCAAACCACTATAACCCCCAAACCCAGAGTATAATTTTGGAATCTTTCCTTTATAGTAATCTCAGGGTTCCACCTATACCATTCTTTTCCCCAAGACATGACTGTAAACTTTCATGGTAACTGGCCTTATGAGTATATATGATCATTGCTATTTTGAAATTCAACTTAAAGTCAAACTAATATTCTTGAAGCTCTCTCACTGCCCTTGTGGGACGTACTTCCCTATCTAAAGGATACATTGTTTACCCTAAATATTTCAAGCTGAGTTACCCAATACCATCAAGCAGGAAATGACATCCTATCCACCATTTACCTCTTTGCAGCAACCCCCGTAAAAGGGTTGTTTGAACTCCAAAGGGGTGGCGACCTACAGGTTGAGAACTACTACAGTAGACCATCAGGTGGGGTACCAAGCCCCCAATGTGAGCTTTTGGAAGTTTGGTGGATATTTGAATTATATATTCAAATTATAAAAACAGGCTTCCAGTGAGAGACTCATCCTCATCTAATTTGTAGCTGAGAACACCAGTCAGTCTTGTTAGCTTTAGAAGGATTCATCATAGTCCTCTAAATCAAAGTATCTTGGAGATTTGATGTAGCAGGTTTTATGGCTGTAACACATACCCCCTCCTTGGAATCCAATACATTCATTAGGCTAATAAAGTAGCTCACAAGTGAAAACTCATCACCCATTTTCTTAAATTATGATAAATCACTTTCCAAAATAAGCAGAACAATTGCTTATATGCTTGACGATACTCTGCTTTCACGGATAAGATTGTCTTGTTCATGGTGAAGATTTTTCGGAAGTAACATTGATTTTCAAGTCCCATGGAGGGTGCCTTTTTCACACCTAGTGTGACTAATGATAGGTGAGTGGGCAGAGTTAGGGTCAAGGTGAGGGCTAACTCTCACCAGTCATTATCCCTGTGCTGAATGTGAGCTGCCCATCAGGCACATCAGTAGACAGCCGATAGTGAAACGAATTTCCTCTGAAAATGGCTATCGGCATATATCTGAGATTCAGGTTCTCCATTAAATAGGCTTATAAAGATCGTCTGCAAACAGATGATGAAATCCAAGGCTCCTGTCAATTTCATAATAGTTCCTTGTTATGATAGAGGTTTGCTCTAAAGCTTTTTTGTTTTTTTTTTTATTTTATAATTTACCACAAGCATCTCTTCTTTTAAGATGGAAACATCTAGAAGGACTTTGAAAATCACTTTTGTGCATATAGGAAGAAGTTAGAGTTGTAACTCTGTATTTCTTGGCCTACCCAGTTTTCATTATGAGCTTTCCTGGCTTCCTCAGAAATTACTCTACACTCAGCAGTTTGGATGTATAAATAGCTTCAGACCCTAGTGAGCTTCAAGCTGTTGTACTGAGTTGGTCTTTTATTTTCTCGTGCGGTCCACTGTGATACTGTGCATTACGTTTGCTTTTGTTCAGCTGTGAGCTGTGGGAAGTTGCACTGAGGAGTCTCCTCTGTTTTGCCATCACTTGTTTACATGGTGCCTCCACATCCTTCTTGGGTTAAAAGCGTCTGTCTGTCCTCTCCTAGGAGCTGGGGACATCCACTTGTCAGATATGCACCTGTGCTCTGTGCTTCAAGCAGAGCAGCCAAATCTATCAACTTGGAAACAACTTTAAGACTTTTGGTTATAGAGTTGCCTTTCCTGACTGATGCCTTTGTCTGTCTGTCCAGGATCTAGAGATAGTCTGTGATGAGACTAATACTTTCATACAACTGCAGGGACAAGACCTTAGGTGCTTGGGGGTCACAGTGTTATGGAATGAGTGGCTGAAAAAATTGCTGCCAATTCAGGCAAATATGGCCTCCTCTATTTATCTCTGAGTAGCTGAGGTGATGCTCAACCCACTTTTCCTTCTTTTTTTAATTAGATATTTTCTTTATTTACATTTCAAATGTTATCCCCTTTCCTAGTTTGCCCTCCGAAAACTCCCTCCCCTCTGCCCCTGTTCCCTAACCCACCCATTCCTGCTTCCTGGCCCTGGCATTCCCCTATACTGGGGCATAGAACCTTCAAAGTACCAAGGACCTCTCCTCCCATTGATGACCGACTAGGCCACCTTCTGCTACATATGCACCTAGAGCCACGAGTCCCTCCGTGTGTTTTCTTTGGTTGGTGATTTAGTCCCAGGGAACTCTGGGGGTACTGGTTAGTTCATATTGTTGTTCCTCCTATGGGGCTGCAAACCTCTTCAGCAGTTTGGGTGCTTTCTTTAACTCCTTCATTGGGGACCCTGTGCTCCATCCAATGGATTGCAGTGAGTATCCATTTCTGTATTTGTCAGGCACAGGCAGAGCCTCTCAGGAGACATCTATATCAGGCTCCTGTCAGCAGGCTCTTGTTGGCGTCTACAATAGTGTCTGGGTTTGGTGGTTGTATATGGGATGGATCCCCAGGTGGGACAGTCTCTGTATGGTCATTCCTTCAGTCTCTGCTCCGTACTTTGTCTCTGTAACTCCTTCCATGGGTATTTTGTTCCCCATTCTAAGGAGGAACGAAGTATCTATACTTTGGTCTTCCTTCTTCTTTGAGTTTCATGTGTTTTATGAATTGTATCTTTGGTATTCCGGGATTCTGGGCTAATATCCACTTATCAGTGAGTGCGTATCATGCGTGTCCTTTTGTGATTGGGTTATCTCACTCAGGATGATATCCTCCAGGTCCATCCATTTGTTTAAGAATTTCATAAATTCATTGTTTTTAATAGTGGTATAGTACTCCATTCTGTAAATGTACCACATTTTCTGTATCCATTCCTCTGTTGAGGGACATCTGGGTTCTTTCCAGCTTCTGGCTATTATAAATAAGGCTTCTATGAACATAGTAGAGCATGTGTCCTTATTACATGTTGGAGCATCTTTTGGGTATATGCCCAGGAGTGGTATTGCTGAATCCTCTGGTAGTACTACATCCAGTTTTTTGAGGAACTGCCAAACTGATTTCCAGAGTAGTTGTACCAGATTGCAATCCCACCAGCAATTGAGGAGTGTTCCTCTTTCTCCACATCCTCGCCAGCATCTGCTGTCACCTGAGTTTTTGATCTTAGCCATTCTGACTGGTGTGAGGTGGAATCTCAGGGTTGTTTTGATTTGCATTTCCATGATGACTAAGGATGTTGAACATTTCTTTAGGTGCTTCTGGGCCATTGGAGATTCCTCAGTTGAGAATTCTTTGTTTAGCACTGTACCCCATTTTTAAATAGAGTTATTTGGTTTTCTGGAGTCTAACTTCTTGAGTTCTTTGTATATATTGGATATTAGCCTCTATCAGATTTAGAATTGATAAAGATCTTTTGGTTACCTTTTTGTCTTATTGACAGTGTCCTTTGCCTTACAGAAGCTTTACAGTTTTGTGAGGTCCCATTTGTTAATTCTTGATCTTACGGTATAAGCCATTGGTGTTGTGTTCAGGAATGTTTCCCCTGTGCCCATATGTTCGAGGCTTTTCCCCACTTTCTCCTCTGTAAGTTTCAGTGTATCTGGTTTTATGTCGAGGTCCTTTATCCACTTAGACTTGAGCTTTGTACAAGGAGATAAGAATGGATCAATTCGCATTATTCTACATGATAACCACCAGTTGAGCCAGCATCATTTCTTGAAAAATGCTTTTTTCCACAGAATGGTTTTAGATCCTTTGTCAAAGATCAAGTGACCATAGGTGTGTGGGTTCATTTCTGGGTCTTCAATTTTATTCCATTGATCTACCTGTCTGTTACTGTACCAGTACCATGCAGTTTTTAATCACAATTGCTCTGTAGTACAGCTTGAGGTCAGGGATGGTGAGTCCACCAGAGGTTCTTTTATTGTTGAGAATAGTTTTTGCTATCCTAGATTTTTTGTTATTTCAGATGAATTTGCAAATTGGCCTTTCTAACTCTGTGAAGAATTGAAGTGGAATTTTGATGGGGATTGCATTGAATCTGTAGATTGCTTTCAGCAAGATAGCCATTTTAAACTATATTAATCCTGCCAACCCATGAGCGCTCAACCCACTAGTAGCCATATTCTTGGGTATACTTAAAGGAACATGTGAAACAGGCCCCATCTGTAATATCATTTAGCATAATTTTTTAGCAACCAGAGTAAAGTAGCTAGTAGAAAAGGGATGTGTCTCATTCCTGTGTAACCCTCCTTCTGGGATCTGAATCCATGAAACCCACGGACTCTCTTCCAGATTCTTTAAGTGAAAGTGTAACCGTTTCAGACAAGTAGGTTTCCTAATTTAGAACGAGACTTGTTGGAGCTGGGAAGGGAGAGATAGCAAACACCTTCCAGTTGATTTCGTTTGTTTCTTTTTCTCCTTTTTAAAAGCCCTGCCCTCTCCCTTTCCCTTTCCTCCTTCATTATACTGAATCTGTGAGTGGTTTGAGTATCATCGTTAAGTGATGTCATGTTGATAAACTCTGTTTTGGAGTTTCCCATAATGGTAACCAGAAAACAACTGATAAGGAAGAAAGGCTCATCTCAAGGGTGTTTGGATGCCTTTTCTGCACTTATATCACTCTTCAGCCTGCTGAGGGAAGCAGGAAGTCCCCTGAATGAGCAGCAGAATGTTGGAGATTTCAGTGTTCCCTCTTTATGTAGGAAGAGCCTGTCACATTTTTACAAAGATTATTTTGTCTAGTAACTGCACATGTGAGTATACCTGAGTGTTTTTCCTCATAGAATGAGAAACATTAAATTACTCTATAAACTGTGTTTAACTTGTTTATTAACGACATGCCTTATAAGTGAAGAAGAAATTGCATTATTGTTACAGAATTTTAAAGACAATAATGTCCTCTCTCTTGGACCCTACGAAAATAAATGAGGCCATGCTAATTTATGCTAATTACAATAGCATAAACTAATCGCTGTGCTTTCAACAGAAAAGCATTCTAAAATAACCAATCAGAAATTGCTTTTTTTGGTGCCATGGACCACCTCAGTCAGGTATGGGGGCCCCTAGAATGAGGGTCCTTGAAGCTAGGTGGGCAAGGATTCGGCAGTGATAAACAGCAACAAACACAGAGGCAGTTTGAATCTGAGGGTATTCTGCAGCTCTCAAGCAGGGGATTTTGTACATCAAAAAACCAAACATTACAGCTCTTAGAAACTATATCCAGGGAAACAATCACGGATACCAACAAAAATCATTTGGCACAGTAAAGCACAAAAATCATCCAAGCATTACAACTCTGAAACTATGTAGTCAGTGAATCACAAACAGAACAGGTAACATCATTATAAACCATCAAAATATAACAATTCTATAATGATATATTCAGTGGGGTCTGTTGTCCAAGGCTAGTGGCATATTTCCAGGAGCAGGTTAATAAACAAACAAACAAACAAACAAACAAACAAACAGTCAGTGCTCTTAACTGCTGAACTAACTTTCCAGCCCCATGGTCAAGTATTATTTAACATCTAGTGCCTGATTTTTTTTCTTTATAATCTTCAATGTATAAATTTAAACTATTTTAATTCTTTCTAATTAAGGCTTTCTTTACCATGTACCAAAATCTACCTCCGATGACACACATGTAGCCATATAAAATTTTATTGTTGGGAACATTTTTTTTTATCATAATAGTTTTGTAAATGATTTAAAAAGTAAAGCGTTGGTTTCCCTGGGGATAAGGTCATGTTAATGCGCCCATCTCTAGGGATGGTTTATTACTCATTATTCTCGCTTAAAATCTTGGCCTAGGCTACCAGGAACATGTAAATAAGAAAAGGAATAAAAGAAAAAAAAACCAGATAGATTGCCATGAGAACTACGGCTCAGTATTTTTTCTCCAGCGAAGAGTTTCACAACCAGTTCCAGGAGGCCTCCCCGTTTTGAGGTAAATTGCCTCAGTCTGTGGAACTTGTCGCACAGATCCTACTGGAGGTGGTGTGGCACTTTCCTATATTTTAAAGCTGTATTGCTGAGTGGTGTGAGAGGAGCTTGTGGTTTTACACAATATGAAGAAATTAAAGAGCTCTGAGTGGTGGCTAAGTCTGCTAAAGTAATTTAAGGAAATTTGTTCCCCAAAATATATCTTTTTATATGATCACTCATTTCTTCAAAAACCAGGCTGTCGATGGGATACTCTTGGCCAGCCTTGGGGTTCAGCTACACCTCTGGGGTCTTGACTGCCCAGGGTCTCTTGCTAGCACTGGCTGTAAATAGCCCCTGTTTCTCATGCTGCCCCATAATGCTAATTAGCACGACTCGTCATCATTTCCTCTCTACTGCAGCAAGAGATCCTGCTGCATTGTGTTTTCTCCTTATGGAAAGGAACTGTATCCCTCACATCTCTGTATATCTTCATCTCAGCCCTACTGCCAGAGACCCCCTCTCTTGCTCTCCTTCCAGAGGACCACCCAGGACTTCAACCATCCTCCATAGCCAACGCTTATGTCTTGTCCAGATGAGAGTTCTATATTGTTTATTTTCACTGGTCTGCCCACCACCCTGTACCTGGCTCTGTCTTTGGTTATCATATTACTAATGGCTTCTGTTTGTGAAATCTCTTTTCTCTGACTTCTTCCTCACGGTGCTGGAGAAGACAAGCCTTCACCGAAGACACTTCCCGTGACACTTGGTTTTCCTTCATCTTCTCTCCCCAGTTTTCCTTCTCCAGATTGGGAAGTGTGAGGCCATGGTTGGTCCCCTCACTCCCTTCCTGTCTGTCTGTCTGTCTGTCCTTTTAGTGTCACTCCTGAGATCCCACTGTGCACTCAACTCTCACAACTTTCTCTTGCACAATTTTCTTCTGAACCTAACTTAAAAAAAAACCCATTCAACTATTGGACATTTTCTCCTAATATTTCACCTTCTAAAATACTTCCAACCAATTTTAGTTGGTTCAGCATCTTCCAAGTGCTATGCCGAGTCTAGAAATAGACTATTTCCTTCTTATAGTTCTTTCAGTAACTCTTATCAGTCATTCTGTGTTAAATATATTTTTATCTTCTATTTCGAGACAGAGATTCATGTAGCCTAAGCTGGCTGTAAACTTCCCGTGCTTCCTGAGTGCTCGGATTATGGGAGTGCACTAATAAACTGGGATTTATTTTGTGCTAGAGAACTAGCCCATGGCTTTGTGCATACATCACCAGATACCCCCAGGGACTTTGCGAATTCTCCAAAAGGAAACTTTAAATTCTATGTAAAAGGGATGGAGAAAGCTTATGGGCAGTAAGCTTTGAGTCGAAACCAGTCAGGGAGAAGAGGCTAGGAGAACCTGAAAGGAGGTGACATATTTTAGGGATGGGAACCTGAGTGAGAGGCTCACGCTCTTCTGGGAGCAGACAGGAAAGGGACCAGTTTTGACTGTGTCCCTTCTCTGTTTTTTTTTTTCCATCAGTTCTATCTGCCTAAGATTTTTTTTTCTCCTTCTGTTACTCCCCGGGGATTTCAACTCTCCTCTGAACTCTGAGCCTTTTTTTTTTTTTTAATAGCACTTACACGGTGTCCAGTTTATTCTGCCCTGGACAAACTTCACCTTTGTACCAAACTCTTCTTTAGAATTCTGTAGCATCTAGTTCTACCACATATAATGAGAGGTTGACACTTGCCCTGAATGTTGAACGATGTTAGTCTGCAGGAGACAGGCAAACTTCTCATAAAGTCCAAACAATGTATAATCCTTCCTGGATAACCTGGCAGTCGATTTGCTTCAGAAGCAAATTCGTCAATGGTTGTTTAGTCGTGTATCCAAACCAAGTAGTGATATAACAGTCTCAACTGGCTCTATGAGATGCTGTGTAGCGACCGCTCGTGGGATGCTGTTCATGATTACTGGGAAGAACCTAAAACTCTGTGTTTGAAGTTGTGTGCACACTTAGTTGTGACAACTAAGTCCTGTTGATATTCTATAATTTCTTATTGACAAGAAGTGTGCCTTAACTTGAGAAGTCCAATCATAGTTGCTATATTTTTTTAATGTAAAAGGCTTGCAGAATTTAAATACAGTGGCTTCACGATGTCCAAACAACCCCTTGAAAGCTGAAAGCTGTGTCCGACTGTGTCCGACGTGCATTACTGTTTGTGTCTCGGCTTGGCCTTCTTTTTACATTTACAAGGAAAAAATTGGTTTTGATTAGAAAGAAAGAAAATCTGTAAAGACAAAAGGGAGAAAGAGGAGAGAGAGAAGGTAGAACTGATTCTCTTAGCTGCTTTTTTTTTTTTGGTTTTTCAAGACAGGGTTTCTCTGTGTAGCCCTGGCTGTCCTGGAACTCACTCTGTAGACCAGGCTGGCCTCGAACTCAGAAATCCACCTGCCTCTGCCTCCCAAGTGCTGGGATTAAAGGCGTGCACCACCACCACTCGGCCCTCTTAGCTGCTTTTAATCAGCTGTAACATGAGACATTTTAGGTCATCCTGTGTCCTCCCACTGCTCCAGACAACCCACCACGACATATAAATTCTAATGTCACAAATTCTCTCGAACTGTCTTTTATCTGTCTTTATGTCATTGCCCAACTTTGTGCTAAATAATACCCTTTTACTAGGGCTATTGCACCATTGACCTCCCTAACACTTATTTGTGTGTGTGTGTTCCCCTAACTACGCTTGATATGCCTATAAAATTTGAGCTTGTGACTTCCTCATTAGAAATAATCCTTATCACAGGAGGCAGAGCATACTTGCATATCTTCAGAGTATACATAACACTGCCTTTCACTACCTGGTGATGGAATCTGGGAACACACTTGTATTTGGATAGGATTGGAAGACAAGATCTTGTGGTTTAATCAATTTAGCAGAAGTGCAAACCTTTAAGTAGACTAAGCTTTCCTATTTGAGTGTCAGTCACGGGTGTAGGTGGGAGTCAACGATAGTTGAGTGTGCTTGTTACTGTCTGTTCTTCTGATGAGACCCCCACGACAAAAGCAATTTCAAGAGAGAAAGATTTTATTTGGCTAAAAGTCCAGGTCATAGTTATCATTGCAACCAAGTCAAGGCAGGGACGTGAGGCAGCTAGTCACATCCACAGTCAGAGAGAAAATAAACACATGGATGGTTACTTGTGCTCCGCCCCCTTTACATTTGCATAGTTCTGGATACAAGCCTAGGGAATGGTACTGCCCACCTTCAGTGTGGACATCTCCTCCTGCATTAATATAATTAAGAAAAAATCCCTCACAGCCATGCCCACAGGCCAACTTATCCAGATGTTGTTCTCTATTGAGGCTCTTCTCGGGTGATTCTAGATTATGGCAAGTTTACAATCAAAACTAACGATGACACCAGTTTCTCTCTAATCTGAAGCCCTGTGACCTCTGTCCTGGGTTGCTTTCAAAGAGGCATTTGCGGGCTAAGCAGAATTAAAAGGCCATTGAAAGTTTTTCAGGATGCTTTTGTAGGGTACTCCCAAATCCATCCTAAAACTTAGTGCTGACCGATGTTCATGTTCCCTGGCGTCTGAGCAGTAGTCCACACGTTCACCTTAGCCCCTCACCCTTCATTCTCTGCTCTCAGCCCTGACTTGGGGCAGCTCTGCTGCTCTGATTCGCTTAACCTGGACTCTTCTCAGAATCACAGCTCAGCAGCAACAGCAGGCTGCAGACTGAGGTCTGCAACAAGGCAGGGGCACTGTGGAGAATGTCAGCAGGCAGCAGAGCAGACCGTCACTAGAGACATTTGGTCTGTGAAGCTGAAGTAATATTTTTCCAAAACAGCTGACCTCCTCCTTCTCATAAAAGTTCAAATTACACTTTGGGCTACAAGGAAGTTCTCTCTGAGATCACTGGTCAGCCACATCCGTGGAAATCCTCACAAGCTCACTGGCCTTGGCCCTTCTCCAGGGCTCCATTATGGCAGGGTGTGATGCTCTAGCTGGACTGAATAGGAATGCTCTGAGGCTGGAAAGGACAAGCAGGCTGGGTCCCTGGTCCCCCGGGCTCCTGGGAAAGGAGCTTCTAGGCTCAGTACTGCTGAAGGGCTCCCACCTGCTACAATGTGGATTTGCATCAAGTGATGAAGATAACAGAGGCAAGACGTTCACATGCCTTGAAAACTTGCTGATGGACTTGTGTCTCCTTTCTGAATCACTCTCTGTGGACCATTAAGAGATGATCTTATAAAATCACTGTTTTCTGGGGGATCTTATAAAAAACCTGATGTAGGCAAACATATTGGCAATCAGCAGGTTCAGCCATTTGATTCAGTGAGTAATTAATCATCCCCAGGTCACTCCTGCCCAGGTGAGTGAGTTCTTGCTGGAACCTACGCCTAAGACTTATCAAGAAGTATGGCGCAAGGAGAGAGAGCTAAGATGGATGGAGACTGAAGCAAAGCACAATAGGAAATGCTGTCCTGGCTGGAAAGCCTTGAATTCAAGAGTCACAGTTCTCCTCGTTTGTCCTTCTGCAGAGACTGGATTGAATTTGAGCTTGAGTATCAATGGATTTGAGAAGATGCAAATATTATGTTCAAAAGCCAGAGAGACACATCATTCCAGTGGTCCTAAGGCTGACCTCTTGACAGTGTATGAAGTGGCCATGTACAAAACTCTTACTGGAAACCAGGATGAGAGCAAGAACAAGAAGGTCAAAATACTTCACAGCGTGTGTGGACTGATCATGGGTTAAACAAACAAACAAACAAACAAACAAACAAGCAACTGGTGGGTAAATTCCAAGACCCAAATGTAGGCACACCAATTGAATCATTGAATCAAGGGTCTTCAAAATGTTAACCTAAGATTTAGAGCCAAACACACGTCTCCTTCCCCAGGAACTGTTAAGTGCCAACAGCTCAACTTGAGCCTACTGACACTATATTTAGTAAAAATTCCATTCCAAGAATGGCTCATAATGATGCATTTGAGTGAATTTCTTTCTAAATAAAACCAATGTTTGGGGGTGGAAACAGGTAGATTGCAGGGGTTCACTGGCCAACAAACCTGAAAAAGAAAGTCCCGGGTTCAATGAGATCCTCTATCTTTAAAAATAAGGTGGGGAGTGGTTGAGGAGAACACCCACAGTGACCTCTGGCCTTCATATGTGCATGAACATACAAGTGCACTCACATGTTCACACCACACACACAATAATAATAAATAAAATTATTTTCATTTACATTATATTCATCACCTAAAGTAGTTTTGATTTTCTTTCTAGTTTCATAATTTACATAAACATAAATAAAGACACATATCTATATTTAATTTTAATATAGGTTTGGCATATGGGAGAAGAGTCAGTGTTTGCCTTTCTCTGTTTGGCTCTTACTTAATAATGATTTCTACTTCTATCCATTTTCCTGAAAATGTGATGGCTGTTTTCGTCACCATGGAATAAAGTTACATGAATATATACTACATTTCCTTTACCAGTTTGTTTGCTAATGTAAGCTGGTTCCATTTCCTGGATATTTTGAATAGTGCATCAATAAACACAGATGTGTAAGTATCTCTATGGTATGTTGACTTAGAGTCCTTTGGATATATACCCTAGAGTGACATATGTGGGCCATATTTAAACCAGACATTTCTGTGTTCAAACTATACATAAAATAAAGTAAGATTCAAGTCCTGTCCTGATGTAATAGAGATATAAATAATAATAACATTAAATAGGTGCTGCTGAAATATTGATGGAAATAGCCCTAGATGCAAAAGTCAATAAATCTAGGTTATGGTCTTGAGTGGACCTCTTGCCACAAATGTGAATTTATGAGCACTAGTTTTTTCATACGCCCAGGGGCCCTATGGAGACTCCTGTTTGAAACCGTGAGCTTGAAATTATATAACTATATGGAAAGAGACCAACATTACCTCCTACTTACAGTCGGAGAAGGGAATGGAAGGCATGGAGAGGTCAAGAGAGGTCAAAAGAGGTCACATGGGTCCCAAAGGGCTCGTGGAAGATGCAGCATTTGGGAGAGGCCCTAACAGTGGATCCTCTAGGCAGCAAATGGACAGTGATTACCATCTGCTGACTGAATAGACTTTGAAGAATGGGCTGGACTTCACAGGGGTGCTGCTCAGACCTGGGGATGCATGGGTCTTGCTGGCAGAATAGTTTGAGAGGGGATTAGGGAATTGCATGGTACAGGTGAGCTGGCTCTCAAGCGAGTATTGACTTTCCCAGGTAGACTAGGGAGTTTGTGCTCAATGGAGTCAAGCCACTCTTACATGTCTCTGTGTCCATTCACATTTTCTGGACTATTGAGAGTTTATAACTGTACTTTGCACCTGTGTTGTACATCCTTTGTTTGGAAAGGGCTTTAGGCAGTCCTGGGCAGAGATAAAGAAATTTTTTTATTATATAGTAATAGTCAATCAACATCTCTCTCGGCTACTTTCCTGGAAAAAAACCTGGATATAAGGACAGTGCTGTATAGTTTTATATGTAGCAGTGCAATTAAGAGACTGCCTTCACGGGGGAAGGCCCAGCCCATTGTGGGTGGGGTCATCCCCTAGGCAAGTGGTTCTGGGTTCTCTAAGAAAGCAGGCTGAGCAAGTCAAAAGCAGCACCCTTCCATGGCCACTGCATCAGCTCTGGCTTGATTTCCTGTCCCGACTTCCTTTGATGAAGAACTGTGATGTGGAAGCTTTAGAGAAGTAGACTATTTTTTCCTCCATATCCAAATCCAAAAAGTCAAATATGCAAAAAGGGTAAAATCACAAAATTTAGATGAATTGACACATTGCATCCACCGAAGTCCATGTCTTCAAACCCATGGCTTTTTGTGCATTTTAGATTGTCTCAAGAAAAATTAATTAATTAATTAATTTGTTGTTTTATTTTTTTTAGACAAGGTTTCTCTGTATAGCACTGGCTATCCTGGAACTCACTCTGTAGACCAGGATGTCCTCAAACTCAGAGATCCACTTGCCTCTGCTTCCCAAGTGCTGGGATTAAAGGCATGCGCCACCACCACAGAAGTAGTCAAACTTATTATTTTTTTTTTAAATGGGCAATAAGAAGGAAGATAAAGCTCAGTGGATCAAAGTACTGGCCATTAAGGCTGGCAGCCTGAGTTTGATCTCTGGGACCCACATAGTGGAAGGGGAGAACTGACTCCCACAAGTCCCCGGACTTCTACATTCACGTACACTAACACATGCTACACACATACTACTCACACACTCACACACACACACACACACACACACACACACACACACACACACACAGAGTTAAAAACACATTCTTATACTTTCAACTAACCTTGTTCATGCCTTATTTTATAACTAGCAGTTCCATTTTAATCATCACACACTCCTGAGAGAGAGAGAGAATGCCTATTCAGGAATAGCTGCGGTGTTGTCATTTCTGTATGGAGAGGGCACCAAAGAAAGAACTAAGCATAGGGTTCTGTGGAACTGACTGTGTGTGACCTCAGCTACATGTGCTCCAGTGATCCACGTGCCCTTAGGAAAAGGTTCTGCCGGCTGTGTTCAATGCTCATCCTGTACTAGATCTGGATGCTCAATGCTCATCCTGTACTATATCCGGATGTTCACCTGGCTTCTCATGGCTTTGACATGTCTTGATTTTCTGCTGGAATTTGGCACCTTTGAAGGCATTCCTGTGTTGTTTGGCACGATACAGGAAACATTTTACTACAGAAACATTTGTTCTCTCTAGCAGAAGGCAACTCAATTTCCTTTACCCATTGTTTAGGTAGGATAAAAACAATTGGAGGTGGCTGTAGACAATCAAATCAGGGTTTTGGGCATCCTTCCGAGCTTAGTCCACTAATACTGAACTTCCTCTGCTACCCCATCTTCTATACCTTTCGACTTACACTATGGTTTTTCACTTCAGTGTGGAATCTGTGATTTTGGAAGACATGTGAAGTGTCCATTGAGACTAACCATAAACAAGGCTTAAAGCGACAGCATAAAGAACAGCTATGACCAGGTTTATGCATGCATGACCACATTCTGATGGCAATTGGAAGATGGATTCATTGTTTACAAGACAGGCTCTGGAACCAGGTGATGTAGCTCAGCTGGTAGCATTCTTGCCCACGCCTGCATGAAGCCCTGTGTAGGCTTGATCCCCAACACTGCATAAAACTGGTCATGGTGGCATATGTGAGAGACAGAGGAAGGAGGCAGAGGATCAGAAGTCCAAGGTTGCCTAGTCTAGTGTGTTCCAGGCCAGCATGGGGTACATGAGACCCCTCCTTTTAAAAGCACATTCCAAAATTAGAAGAAAAGTGCGTCTAAGAAACAATGGAATATATTAGCTAAAATATGGCCATGGGCCAG
Organism: Mus minutoides; assembly: GCA_902729485.2. Lineage (NCBI taxonomy): Eukaryota > Metazoa > Chordata > Mammalia > Rodentia > Muridae > Mus > Mus minutoides. The sequence goes on from LR749602.1 coordinate 687,789, forward strand.
CCTAGCTTTTGCTAAAGTACTCCTTCCTCTTCTCTCTCTCTCTCTCTCTCTCTCTCTCTCTCTCTCTGTGTGTGTGTGTGTGTCTCTCAGTTTGTGTGTCTCTCTGTTTGTATGTGTCTCTGTGTCTCTATCTCTCTGTGTCTCTCTCTGTGTATGTGTCTCTGTCTCTCTCTCTGTGTCTCTCTCTTTGTCTCTCTCTCTCTCTCTCTCTCTCTCCACTGTACTGAATGCACATGTTGCATGCACACATGTAAAGTGAGTCTCTCTTTGATCACTGTTTACCTTAATTAAATTTTTAAAAGATTAATTTTATGTGTACGTGTGAGTCCTTGCATGTGTATATGTACCACATGCATGCTTGTTGCCTGTGAAGGCAGGAAGTGGGTGTCAGATCTCCTGCAACTGGAGTTACAGAGAGGTGTGAGCTGCCACGTAGGTGCTAGAAACCAATGTCAGCTCTTCTGCAAAAGCAGCAAGTGCTTTTTAACTGGTGAGTCATCTCTCTAGCTCCCGCTGTCCCCACCCACTCCTATTTTTTGAGACAAGGTTTCTCACTAAAGCTGGATTTCATTAATTCAGTTAACCTTGCCATCCACCTGTCTCTGCATGCCTCCTGCCTCTCCAAATGCTTGAGTTATATAGATGTGTTCTGCTGGACCCAACTTTTACATGATACCTGTGCTAAAGTTTTTATGCTTGTACTCCAGATCCTTCATAAACTGAGACATCTCCCCAGAACCACAGTCCCCCCTTTATTAGAGAGAGAGTTTCATGTAGCTCAGGTTGGCCTTAAACTTGCTATGTAGCTAAGGATAGCCTGGAACTCTTAATCTTTCTTCTCCATCTCCCAGGTGCTAAGATTTCTTGTATGTGCTATGCCTAGCCCATTTATTTATCTATCTATCTATCTATCTATCTATCTATCTATCTATCTATCTATCTATCTATTTATTTAGGTTTTTCGAGACAGGGTTTCTCTGAATAGCTCTGGCTGTCCTGGAACTCACTTTGTAGACCAGGCTGGCCTCGAACTCAGAAATCCGCCTGCCTCTGCCTCCCGAGTGCTGGGATTAAAGGCGTGCGCCACCACGCCCGGCTGCCCTTTTATTTTTAAAAGACCAAGCTGCTTGAATTGGCATTGCATCCCTCTGGTTACTTGATGCCTGTGAACATGTATCATATGGCTACAATGTATATACATTGACCACATTCACCTTAGCAAAGGGCTCTGCCAGGTGAGAGGTAGATAGATATACTGACTGTCTATATACTTGAATGTTGTTTCTCCAAATTAGTACATGAAGAACCAAAGACCTGACGATGTACCAGATAAGAGTCTATTTAATGAGTTATTTTGTGATGTTTTTGTCTGGTTTACTTCCTGATGTCCCATGTTTCATTTTATACACACACACAGACACACACACACATATTATATTATATATAAGTATACATATACATATATATTATATATAAAATATATATATAAGTATACACACACACACACACACACACACACACACATATATATCATATATAGTATTAAAATCACTTAACTTATCCTCCGTGAATCAGTTTCATTCATCTCAGTTTGAGCTTGCTCATCTCAGGAATTCCCACACTACAGAGCGTGCCCTACAAATAGAGACGTGGGAAACCTGCCAAAGGAAATTAAACTGTCATTCTTCTCATCTTCCCGGCTGAAAATGTCTACATTTTCTCTATGTTTTGGCAGCCATCACTTGGAACTGAGCAGACCTCATACTGTCTGCCCAGCAGAGTGCCTGGGTCTAATCTCTGCAGACCCTTTCTTCATTGTTCATTATTTGCAATATGAGTAGGTGTGAGTTTTATCACATTCTCTTTTACTCCAGTTGCTGACTAGAAAAACAACAAAAACAACAACAACAACAACAACAAAAAACAACAGAGTGAAATTGGGAAGGACAGTTAAGAGGAGCTCAGAAAACTATGTCGTCCCCAAGAGGTTGTGCAGGCCTGTGGCACCAGGGTCATTGGCACGAGAGTAAGGCAGGTTTCTCCGTGCATTGTAGTAGAATAGCTTTTGAGTTTCTTTGCTTGTTTTTGTTTTTGTTTGGTTTGGTTTGGTTTTTCAAGACAAGGTTTCTCTGTGTTGTCCTGCCTGTCCTGGAACTTGATCTGTAGACCAGGTTAGCCTCAAACTCAGAGATGGTTGAATAGCTATTAATTCCTGTTTTTAATTTCCTCTGATTCCGGGTAGATGCTGAGATGACAGAAAGGTAAAGCCCAGGCACAGTGCTCAGCAGCAGACATCGTCCTCGTAGCATTGTGAGATAACTTACCAATTAGGTTTCATCTTTAACATGACGACTAAGCAGTGACCAAACTAACCCGGTTAGGCATGGTTAGGCGTGGTTAGGCGTGGTTAGGCGTGGTTAGGCGTGGTTAGGCGTGGTTAGGCGTGGTTAGGCGTGGTTAGGCGTGGTTAGGCGTGGTTAGGCGTGGTTAGGCGTGGTTAGGCGTGGTTAACGTGCTTTGTTGTTAAGGGAAAAATACAATTCTAATGGATTTAAAAAATAAGACCTACTTTAAATGGAAAGTATCATACAAATTTGTTTTGTTTATTAAAAACAGAGTGCCAGAGGGTGGAGAGAGAGAGAGAGAGAGAGAGAGAGAGAGAGAGAGAGAGAGAAGGAAAGAGAAGGAAAAAGTTCAAAGATTTGTTGTTTTCAAAAAACAAGTTTGGCATATAACTACCAGCATTTAGAAAACCAGACTTACTATTATATTTATCATTTGGGAAGTAGAACATTATGATTTTAGGGTACTTAAGTATTTAAGTGAGAAGAGAAGTAATTGTTAGACATCCTAAGTTGCTTGTTGCAAAGTGGGTGTTTGCTATGACAAAAACAGTTTCTGTCACGATCACATGGTTTCATGCAACCATTTTATTTGGGCTAATATTGTGTGTTTTCTAAGCAGGTTATTATATGTTGGTACTAATTTTTTTTTTTCGTTTTTTTTTGGAGACAGGGTTTCTCTGTATAGCCCTGGCTGTCCTGGGAACTCACTTTGTAGACCAGGCTGGCCTCGAACTCAGAAATCCACCTGCCTCTGCCTCCCAAGTGCTGGGATTAAAGGCGTGCGCCACCACGCATGGCCCGGTACTAATTTTTGATAAGAACCTTTCTCATTATAAAATGATGTATGTCTATGATGTATACAGTTCTGTATGAAAATATGAGGAAGTTTATGTTCATAATGTTTTCATTGTCATTACTGATATATTTTTTACATATCAATCCTTTTTTATGAGTACTTTCTCATAAATTACTCTCAATTAAACATCACATCTTTTACTATGCATGATTAAATCAAGAGATACATGTTTGATGTGATAAACTTTTTATTTGCTTCTATTTTTATATTACATCATAGGGGCAGATAAATTACCCAGTTTTATAGCTAAGATATTTAAGATTGGGTGGGTGAGATGAGTCAAGGGGTGAAAGTGCCAGATGTTAAACCTTACCACCCAAATTCCACATCACGACCCACATGATAGAAGAAGAAAGCAGATGCATACAAATTGTTCTCTCATCTCTACATAACCCCCCCAGCACACACACACACAAACACACACACACACACACACACGCACACGCACACGCACCTGCACACACACATGCACACAAACACACGCACATGCACACATATACTGTAATGTAAATTTTTTAAAAATCGATGTACTGAATCTTGAGTGGTCTCATATGATTGTGTATGCAAAATCATTGCTGTTGACTTTCCATATTTAAAATGTTTTCCTTAGATTATTATTATTAATTATTATTATTATTTGCATTTGTTTGATGGCAAATTTAAAGGGACTTTCAATATAATTCTGATACTTAAATTTTTCACAAATCCTACTTTTAAATAAGGATTCTTAATGCTTCTAGCCCACCACCCATGAGAAGTAGTGGAAAAGTTAGGTTATTAGGATACAGGGGGAGTGGACCTGTTTAGAAATGGTTCTTTTGCTTGTCAGGAAATCAGCAGTTAAGTTCACAGGAGTCAGCAGTGGCAGCTTGATCCACCCTCAAACACTTCACAAATATACCAGCAGTTCAATTTAGTAGTGCGGGATAGCAAACATGAATCAGCAGCCATGGCATGACTCAGCAGAAACAGCCTGACCTCAGCCAAACTAGGATGAGTCAGCAGAAGCGACCAGTGCTAGCAGGGACACCAGGAGAAGTTCTCTGTGGTGACTCTCTCAACAATGTGAGGAGACCAAGAAGAACCAAGAAGCGTTGCAAAGCTAGCTATGCAAGCCCCCAGTCAATGTCTATTGAATTCTATTTATACTCCCTTCAAACATCATGTATCCGCCCACGGGTCTTTCCTCAGCAAAACTCCATGTGAGTCTGTATCAGCTGACATCATTCTGCCAATCAGCCGAGTCCGAGGAGCACCACCAGTTTTTTTGGTGCATTTCTCTCTATGGAGTCATGACAAATGATGACCAATAATCAATGGTAAGGCGTACCAATACCACCCAGTGTCATCCTCTCTCTGATGGGTCCTTCTTAACTTCATGCGTCCTTTCATGTGTTTGCCTTAGCAAAACATCCTTCCACCTATGTCTGCTCCAGCGAAACGTTCTTTGACATAACTGACTTCCCAAAGACACCAGAATTGTCCACTTCATAATTCTTTCTCTTTTCCTGAATGCTAACTGGGATGCACTTAATGTCTCTGTGATCAGCCACTCACAGGCTCCTAGTTTTGTTCTTAAGACAATACCTTTGATCCTCCATGTTTGCACATTACAGTGTCCTAGTCCCAATGCCCCATGGGTGAAAGCTCAAACCCACTTCCTTTTTATCATTTGCCTCATTTCCTTCCCACTCATTTCCCTTACTTTGGTTGGCATGTCTTATTTAAAATCTTTTTTCTTTTATTGATTATTAATTATTTTATTTATTTACATACCAAATGTTGCCACCCCTCTTGGTCCTACTTGCCAGAGTTCTTTCTCCCTCCCCTCTTCACCTCTGAGAAGTTGCCCCTCCCCCCGTATTCCCCTTCTCTGGGACATCCAGTCTCTATAGGATTAGGCAATCCTATCCCACTGAGGCCAGAAAAGGTAGTCCTCTGCTATACATGTACTGGGGCCTTGGACCATCTCATGTATGCACTTTGGTTGGTGATTTAGTTTCTGGAAGCTTCCAGGGGTCTGGGTTAGTTGACTTCCTATGTTGTTGACTTCCAAACTGTTGATCTTCCTATGGGGATGCTGCCAGCCCCCTTCAGCATCTTCAGTCCTTTCCCTAACTCTTCCACAGGGGTCACTGATCTCTGTCCAATGGTTGGCTGTAAGCATCTGCATCTGTCCCAGTCAGCTGCTGGTAGAGCTTCTCAGAGGACAGTCATGCTAGGCTCCTATCTGCAAGCGCAACATAGCATCAGTAATAGTATCAGGGTTTGGTGCCCACCCATGGTATGGATCAAGAGTTGAGCGGGTCACTAGTTGACCATTCCTTCAGTCTCTGTTCCATTTTTGTCCTTGAATTTCTTTTAGACAGGAACAATTTTGGGTCAAAAAATTTGAAGGTGGATAAAATCTTAGCATCAAAGCTATATATTTTTTCTTTCTGTGCCTAGGTGCTTGAATGAGAAAAGGCTTTTTCGCCATTTTTTCCTTGTAAGGACATTTCCTTCAATCTACCAGTTGTTTTTGAGTATGTGGGATGAACCTTTATTTGGGTTATTATTCGTGGTTTGTACATTAGTTACTTTTATGGAAATGGTTGAAGAACGGGTGACTCAGAAGGAATTACCCAGTACTGAGGATGTTTACAGAACCTGCTCCCTGGGGAGGTGATGTGCAAACAGCCTTTCTTTCTTCACCTGCTCCCCTTACCCAGACAAGTACCACAGAGGTCTCCCATGAAAACCAGCCAAGCCCAGTATAAGACAGCCACTCTCTTCTTCTCAAGGGTTTCTCTCTCTCTCTCTCTCTCTCTGTAAATTATTTCCAAAGTAAATTTGAGGCTTATCTTTCTTTCCAGTAAGTAAATAACTTCTGGTATCCAGACTGCTTACAGTTGACTTTTTCTGCCTCACACTGAGCTGGATTAAATTAACTCAGTATTTTTGTGCCCCATGAGCCTGGTCCTATGGACAATTCACCTCGAAAACCCCCTTTGTAAAAGTGCAGTTTTGATGCTTCCTGTGATATTCCCAGAGGAAGTGTGAGCTTTAGCAGGGATTGAGCAAAAAGGAAGAGAACTGTTCACCTCACCTCACCTCTCCTTAGCCCCGGGTGCTGCCAGCAGCTTAGCCTTATTCACACACCTCAGGCCAATCCTTTTTGTCCTGGATTAAGGATTAAACACTCATGTTATGGGACACCTTTCCCCATTTTATCTCATGCTCAGTGACCACATAATTAAACACATTTCTTTAGGTCAGGACTTTTGACAAATTACTATTTATTTGAACTCTCTGGTTCCCCAATGAAGGGAGAATAAGTGCCCAGTGCATGAAACGCAGAACAGTTTTCAAATGGGAATTTCAGAGGTATGTGTTCTAAGTTAGTGGCATGTATGTTCTGTTTGTGTGGAAAACTAGCTCTTCATTTGCTTTCTCTGGAGTCCTTTGGAGGGAGTCTGGGACAGTATGCAGGGAAAATATACGTGACGTACAACTAATGTCTAACTGGCAAACCAGCAAATATTTATGAAGTCTTATTTATGTGCCCTGTGCTGACCTCTTGTTCCTAGGAACCAACAAGAGGAAGGCATTTTCAGTGAGCCACTGTGCTAGAGAGAAAGGGCACCTAAGCACGTCAGCAGCTGCACTGTAGAAACAGATCCACTGGCGATTTAGGTGAAGGGCTGTGTGAATACAGATGTATAGGACAGGGAGCCTTTTACGTCAATTCAAGTGAGGGATGACGGGGAGTCACTCAGCAGAGCCTTCTAGGCAGATTTCCAATTTGATTTTAAAGCTAAACTGAGGGTTGTCTGCGTCTGTGAGATCCAGGAAAGTAGACAGTATCAGCAGTTCAGAGTTTTGTCATGCTTAGAAGCCATGATCAAGGTGATGTTGCCAGAATATCCAAGGAAGATGACATCACCGGTATTCAGGTGTTCTGTGCATAGAGGAGGAGCTAGAGATAAGAGCTGAGGCTGAATTAAAGACCCTGGAATAGTTCAAGGTGATATTGACCAGAAGAGGGACCTGACTATATCCACTGTATGGCATGTCGCCTCTGCTGATGGATTAAGGTCAGATTTAGTTAGTTTGGTTGTTTGAGACAGGTATCACTCTGAAGAGCAGACTGGCCTGGAACTCATTAACAACCCAAGATGCCCTTAAGTCTATGTGGCAATCCTCTTGCCCCCACCTTTGCACGAAGCCCCGCACCCAGCTTGAAGATCAGATTTGAAGGGGCGTGAATAGAGGCGAGTGGGGAGGCAGGAGCTCACTGATGTAACTTCTCTCGGAATAGATGAGGGTCTGTTCTGAATACTTGTAGCAAGGCTGCATTTCAGAGACATAGCTGTGGTCAGATGTAGAATACAGCCCCCGGAAGGAAGGTGGAGAATAAAGGAAAATAATTTAGGTTCCCACTGCAGACATTCAGGTGACAGTGAATCTTTTCACTGAGTTGGAGAACAATTTTTGAAGTTTCTCAAGGGCTGGCTTTGTGTGGAATTACTTAGCAGGAGAGAGGCAGACACACACAGGAGGGTTTTAGAGAGCGTGGAGCAGCAGTCAATGTAAGGTCCATTTTGGTTGTACAAACTGCCCAATGACCCCTGTGTTTCTCGGGGCAAGAACGGTTGGCAGAGAAGTAGGCGATAGAAGTGGTGGATGTGGGAAGGGGCGTTTTGGAAGTACTGTTTCAAGAGATTGACTTAGGAAAGAAGAAAAGGGCCATGACTGACTGCGAGGGAAGACTGAGTTTTGTTTTGCTCTATTTTCCTTCAGGACTTGAGGAAACTAGTTTGAGAATGATGATCCAAGACAGAGATGATCAATATAGGGCGCTTCCTTCTTAGTCAAACAAGAAGGAAGAAAGTAGAGAGTAGACTGTGAGATGAACTTGGAGCTGGATAGGAGAGAAATGAAACCTCGATTTCCTTAAAAAAATGGGGAAGTTTTCTGAGAGTGAAGAGAGGCTCCTTCTGGGGCTGAGGACCCTTGTGAAGATGATGTGCTGCCACCCTGAAAAGTGGAAGTGGCACTGGGGACAGAAAAGTTTTCATAGGTAGTGGCAGCCCCGCCAAGGCTGAGATCATTCTTCGACCACAGTTTCCTGTGTAGCTGGGAAGCTCACCAGAAGCTGTGAGGAAAGCAGGCTGATAGCTTGATGCAGGGCTACAGACTGGGAAAGATTCCAACAAATGTAATTAGCTTAGGTAAGAAGGCTGAAGTTAATTTTTGAACAAGATACTAAAAGATAAGCCAGTGGATGTGTGTGGGGTGGGGATGGGAGAGGGATCATGGCTGTAATCGAACACACTCAGGAAGCTGAGGCAGAGGGATCACGGTGTGTGCAAGGCCATTGCGGACCGTATAGTAAGAAACTGTTTCAAAAACAAAACACAAACGGAATCACAAACAAACCAGCTAATAAACAACAAACTCTGAAGGAGAAAGAGTCACTAACACTTTCTGTGATATTTATAAATATAAAATGCTTATTTTCCGTTGGGTTAAATGTCAGCCTTCAACCTTATCCTGATAGTTGTATAGTTTGCTTTTTTTTTTTTTTTTTTTTTTTAAATAAGACCTTCAACACACACACACATATATGGAGTTTAATGTGCCATTTTATATTTTGCATGTACCTATCTTGTTCTCCATTTATTATAGTAGCGCAAACCAGTATCAAACATTTATAGTTAGACCAACAATATTGTGTAAATGCTACAATTAAATAAATTAAAAAATTCAAATGCAAAGCTTGAGTGATGTTCCTAGCCCACATTATCTATCTATCTATCTATCTATCTATCTATCTATCTATCTATCTATCCATCCATCCATCCATCCATCCATCCATCCATCTATCTATCTATCTATCTATCTATCTATCTATCTATCTATCTATTAATTATATTATATTTGCATGTAAATAATTTGCTGCAACTTTCTGTTTGGTATCTGCTATAAAGCAGGCCCAGTGGTATTGACTTATATTGTCGGATCTGCTCTCCAGATGAGAAGGACCACGGAAACGTTCATTAGCATGGAACGTTTCTGCCTTGTTTGCATCCTCTGCCGGGAGCTTCATGAACTCTGAGAGAATCCAATTATAATCACTTAAGGAAGCCATCTGTAAAGCAGGGATGCCCATGGACTTCTGAAGCCTTGGCATTCTCCACGCATGGTGTGCAATAGACCCCGAAGCAATAGCAGGCTCAGGAACAGACTAGAATGTAGGCCATGTGTCCCAAACCACCCTTTAAGCCTGTTGACATTTTCCCTCTATTTTATAACGCTAACTACCGACTATAAAGGACTTGGCTCTTCTTCCAACAGCTGTCTTTTACATCTCCATGGCATAGCTACACATTTGCAATTTTTCTCTTACCTCCCATCCCTAGTTTAACACATCTGATTTAAAAAATAATTCTCAGTGCAAAGATAGATGGCCCAGTGGGCAAACATGCTTGCCTCTAGGCCTGACAAACTGCATTCAGAACTTAGGTGGTGGAAGGAGAGAACTAACTCCTTTAAGTTGTCCTCTGATCTCCAAAGGTGTGCTATGGCACATGCATGCACACACACAAAACAAAGGGGCCTAGTTGGAGCATGGGACATGACCCCACGCCACGCCGACACACACAGAGACAAAGACACACTCCCTGGAGTACCAGAGTGCTTCTCTTTTTTTAGAGTCTTGAAGGGGATACTGAATGTTAGCGAGCTGGTGTGTTAGGTCAGAGCCCTGACCTTCTCCCTCCTTCCCTGGTATGTATATATTCAGGCATCTTACTAATGCTTAAAAATGTCCATTTCTGTGATTCACCAAACTGGCTGTATCTTCAGAGTTCCCCCTGGACTCATCTTAAGATGAAAACATGAAGGTTTTTTTCCAAAGACTGTTAAGATGAAAGTTAATTAAAACTAAGTAGAGTATCAGTCTCAGACATGTAGCTGATGAGATGAAAGATATGTTAACCTGCTTCACAGACAACAGCGCTATTAGGCAGCCCATTTATAACCCGGACAGTTCTTCATCTGTAAGTAATTGCCTTTCTTGTAATGTTTGTGTCCTTTATCTGGAGACCTTCATGTGTTCTGAAAGGATGCCATTATATTCCCTTTAGCAAAGCGGATGAGCAGATGGCTTCCACATCTGCAAAAATGTGTTCTAGAGATAAAGTAACTTGCTTAAGGTCGTATTACCAATCAGTGGTGGAACCAATGTGATGGTGTTTGGACCTGCAGCTTTCTCAAGTAGACTCTGGTGACACTGAGTGACCAGTTCTGTCAGCAGGAATGGAATCTGCTCCGGGGGAAGGCTGAGGCTCTGCCCTGTGATAAGAAGGAACCAGCCATTTCCTGTTGCATTTGAAACCTCAGGAGCCTCTCATTTTGGGTCTCAGTGCCTAAGCTCCATGGGCTCACAGAGACAGACTCGGTGAAGCATCTAGGGGAACTCGGAGGAAGGCAAACAGATGACAGCCAGAATTCTGGTGCATAGAAAGTCGCATTTCACAAAAGGAACACACCTCTCTTCTGCATCCAACCATAAAACCTCACCCATTCCCAAAGGTGATTTACTTATTTGTTTTTGCTTTTTGGGACAGAGTTTCTCTGTGCAGCTCTGGCTGTCCTGGAACTCTCTCAGTAGACCACTCTGGCCTTGAACTCATATAGATCTGCCTGCCTCTGGTTCTTGGGTACTGAGATCAAAGGTACGTGCCACCACTGCCTAGTAAGGGTGAATATTTTTAAATGTTACTCTTGGCCAAGTAGAAATAACATTTCATTTTTCCATATCCAGATAGCCCTTCTTGTACTCCAAACTTTCAATACATAGAATAATATTTATTTATTTGCTAACTTAGTGTGTGTCTCCATACAAGCTCATGCCTTTATATGCTTGTGGAGGTCAGAGGACAACTGGTAGCTCTTCTCTGGCCATACCATGTGGGTCTCTGAGATACATCTCAAATTGTCAGGCTTGGAAGCAAGTACATTTACCCATGATCTAACTCATCAGTCCAAGAAACAATATTTCAAGTGATTATCTGAACTGGGTGTAGTGACATGTGCTTAGAAGGAGGATTGTCAATTTGAGGCCAATCTGGGCTACACAATGGGCTCTAGGCCAGCCTGGAATACAAGATGAAACTTGCCTTTAAAAAAAATTGTCTAGGCTGGCTTGCAAATATCTGCAATGTACGTGAAAGGATTAGTATACCCGAATGAATAATATGTAAGCACACATACAATATTGTTATATGTAATAGCCATTTACAGCTCCTTTGTGATTAAACTATACATATGCGTACTATACATACACCTTCCAAGTCACTATGCTGGAAAGGTTTTTCAGTCTGCTGCCATTAATGGCAGGCAGGATCTCAGGTAGTTGGGATGATAGTTTTGATTCGTCATTAACTCTATAGCTATGCAACAGACATCTCTTATTGAAAAGTTATGGGCAGGAGTTTGAGCACATGCTAGTGATGCATCTTTAGGCAAATGACAAAGTCATATGATTCAGTGGCAGTGAAAAATAGTGTAATTCCTATGAGGTTAACGTGTCCATGTCAATTAAAATGACATGCAATTGCCCTGTGGATTATCATTCCATTCTGCAAGTTTATCCGTTGCCTTTTATATACCTGTGCACAGGAACAAGAGGTGTCTATAATCTGCATTCCTTATAACAGACAGCAAACTACAGGCATCAGCAGCCGGTGACTGATTAAACTTGTATTTCTACCTTAGACTGTATCATTGTAGCCTGGAGGACCTGCCTGGGTTTTCCATTTAGTAGCTCTAGGGCTCAAGGGCAAGCAGAGCTAAATCTCAGCCCATGCTGTATCCTCCACTCATGGGGGGCTGGGCCACTCTTTGCTACTTTGCACTGAATCACAAAACTGTTAGTCTCGTAACAATCACAAATTAATTGATGTTCTGATGAAAATGCCTACCATGATTTTCCATTGGGCTTGACATAGCTTTCCATGAAGTCACTGGGCGAGGAATATCTAAGAAAATTTGGAGAACAAAAATATGGGAAAATATCCTTCTCCAGAAATAGAAATTAGTCTAATATTATAATACTTGAGATATGTTGTTGTTGATAGTTCCAAAGTCAACATTTGGCCACTGGACAGAGCTCCAAGCCAAGCACTCAAGTATGAAAAGTGTGTGTACTAACCAAAGAACACACATGGGCTGGTCTGTGGCTCCTGCTACATATATAGCAGAGGGCTGACTGCCTCATCTGGCTTCAGTGGGAGGGCATGTGCTTGGCCTGTGGAGGTTTGGTGCCTCAGAGAAAGGGGGGTGCTAGAGGGGTGAGGTGGGAGTAGGTGGGTAGGTAGGGGAGCACCCTCTTAGAGGCAAAGGGTTGGAGGAGGGGGTAGGAGGTTCATGGAGGGGGAACCAGGAAGGGGGCCAACATTTGAAATGTAAATAAATAAATAAAATAATTAATAAAAAAAGAAATAGAAAAGTATGTGTGTGTTTCATAAGAAAACTATGGAGTCCCAAACCATACATAAAATAAGTTCCAGGTTGTGAAAGACCTTCATGTCAAAGCACTTTTAAATGAAAACACAGGAGACTGGCCTTGTGAGCAAAAGAGGAAGGAGGGGTTTCCTAATGTAGGCATGGCTTAAGTCTTACTTCATCAAACTCTACAACGTTTTGCTCAACGGAACACCATCATTGAAAACACAAGCCACAGATTGGGAAATGATACTTTCAGTGTTTATGTCTGAGAAGGACTCTTTCTTAAAATTTATAAACAATGTTCGTCTGTCAGTCAGAAGACATATGGCGAGAGGATGCACATTCATGGAAAAGAAAAGATGGCCAAGGCACATCTGAAGAGATGCTCAACGTCACTAACAAGAATAATCATTTACCAGTTTTAATAGACGATATTTTCTGAAAATTTGGGATATAAGTTGCTGTCACCTTGGGGGAAGCTTGGCCATCTTGAGGGCCAGCGAGAGCCTCATGCTTTGCCCTGGTATTCTAGATGACGATTTGGAGGAACTCTCCGCGCTCAGATATTCATTCACTAATGTTTATTTACATCAGCATTGATTGTGAGGGCGAAAAAGGAAATAAGTAAGAGGTAAAAGGAACTAAACTAAACTGTTAGAAATTCCAATTAAAATGAATATGCTAAATCACAGTGTGTATGCGTATGCGTGTGTGTATGTGTGTGTTTGTGTGTGTGTGTACATGTGCATGTGTGTGTGTGTGTAGCATGTTCTGATGCATATCTAATTTCCATTTTTGAGTTAGTTGTTTTGAATTTTCTGTTGTATTCCAGTAGTCTGATGCCCACCCTGGCACTAGTAGTATAATGCTACCTCAATGGTGACAATGGTAGAGTAATTTATATTATAATATTATTATATATGCCTGTATGCATATATACATAACACAGTGGGTCAGAAATCAGGCAGCCTTGACAGGAGGAGTTAAGCCTGAGAATATGTACAACGGTGCTATTAGTTATGTATAGGTACCACATAAGTTGTAGTCTAAAGCAGTTTATAGGAATAAACACTAATTCCAACATGACGGTGCCAAGTGAGGCTGCAGAGCATGATGAAACCTACAGACGGAGTTACAGCATTTTGTTTAAAAAGATTATTAATTTCACTCTGGTTTAGTATTAGCATTTTATTTATCCAGGCAGACTCAACATATATATTACCCAACATACTATTCTGTATGTTGGAATTATGTCATGATTAAAGAAAACTCACGACACACTTTGTCAGTGGCCTGTTCAGTGTCTCTTACATCTTTGCTCATATAAAGCGGGATGCAGAGGAGAGGCAAGAGAAACTCTGCTAAATCCTATTTCCAACATGCAGAAGACACAGTTGGTCCACACTAATACCGCTTAACCTTGATTTGTGCAAAACAAGTTTGTAATCTCTAGATAAGAAAACCAACTTAATTAGTGCCTTTCCCAGGGGACTTTCTAGTAGCAGTCAGCAACTGCAGCTTTAATTGAGATGGTGATGCCACTTAATTGGAACACCTGAATAGGATTAAAGGGTGCTCAGATAAGGGGAGCTGGTTTCCCTGGTACCCAGAACTTTGTTGGCTTTCTACCCCTTTTATGCCAAACTCTGCCAACTGGGATGAAACGGAGCCAAGTGCTTTAATTCTCACAGATGACTTGATGGAGTGTTTTAAGTATAGATCTCATGTTTTTCAGAGGCTTCCCCCCCACATGATGTTTAGAACTTACTACATGGAGGCACTTGACATTTACGGTGCTTTTAACTTGTTATTAATCTAAGAACATGATCTCTATTAAATGAAATAAGTGGATGATTGTGTTGGGATTCAATAATGTGCTTCAATCAGTTGTATCTGATTGAATATATATGTAGTATAAAGAGTTGTCTCATAGCATTGTGGAGGATGACAAGTTTCAAAATCTATGGTTGGCAAGCTGGAGACCCAGGAGAGCTAATAGGGTACTTTCAGTCCAAACGCTCTAAGGCTGCAGATCTTGGAAGAGTCCAAAGGCTGGAAAGGATTAATGCCCAAGCTCAGAGCAGTCAGGCAGGAGAAACTTGACTTAGCACTTGAGAGAAGAGCTCCCTCTTACAGGTACATTCAGGAGAGCAGTGTCCGAGTCAGGCTAACACAACAGTGATCTTCACATCTCTTCACACTGCTCCTTGAGTGTGTTCTTTTTATTACCAAGGACTGCTTACATTCCTTTATAATAAAAGAGAAATGTTTGAATTCCTCCATAAACATCAATGTAGTATTAACAGAGGAAAATGCTCTTAACATCTTGGCACTGATTTTTTTTTTTTTACAAAGTTCACAAATGCTCTATTACCAAGTAGTGTTGTGACCTTGGGACAGATAAGCTCTTTACTGGGGGAAAAAAAGAGGGGGAGGGGATTTGAGACTACAGTCATCATCCATTGAGTTCTGGAGTCTGTAAATTTCACCCATGAGGCTCAGGGTCCACGCAGGGCTGATGGCACGAGAAAACCATTCTCAATTTCCATAGAAAGGGGGGCAGGCGGATTTCTGAGTTCGAGGCCAGCCTTGTCTACAGAGTGAGTTCCAGGACAGCCAGGGCTACACAGAGAAACCCTGTCTCAAAAAATCAAAAAAAAAAAAAAAAAAAGAAAGAAAGGGGAGGGTGATTTTGGATAGTCTTGTGCCATCTAAGTAGCTCACACTAGCAGTTTGGGTGACTTAAGCAATCCCATCTAAATAGCTAACACTCTGGCAGTTTGGGTGATTTAAACAATCTCTCTGTATTTTTCGGGCATTACAGGTGATGACTTAGGAGTCTTAAGTTATAGATCAGCTCCTGTGCCGAGCTATGTCCTAAACTGTCACCAGTCAGATTCCATTTTGGGTGATGTTTGGGTTAGTGTCAGGAAAGCTGACTACAGAAATTTAGCACCTGCTAAATTCAAGTAGCTGTGGGCCTGAATCATTTTGGCAGGTCTTAGATTTTATAAATTAAGGCATGTGAAAATAATTTCTTTTAATGAGTGCCCTACCAGCCTGGTGAATAGTTTCCAAGTTTGAGCTGGTCCACAGAAATGGTAGATGTTCTTCAAAGTTTTTCATGAAGTTTGTAACTGGTACCTCCTCATTGCCACCCTCCTTCTAGATAAGCAAATATAAGCATGCCTGGTCCCCAAACACTTACCAATAAATATTTTCTTACATCAATGGCATGAATTCTATGAATGAATGAATGAATGAATGAATGCACTTTCTGTGTTGGGGGTTCTGCATCTGGCATGGTGTCAGAGGACAATTTTGTGGACTCAATTCTCTCCTTCCACCTGTACATGGGTTCTGGGGGAGTTGAACTCAGTACCCTAGCCTTTCAGGGCGAATGTCTTTTCCTAATAAAGGCATCTTGCCAGGCCAGCATAGTCTCTTGAGAGATAAGAGATAGAAAATGCAAAACATATTAAACTGATATACTAATATGTGGAGACAAGAAAAGTGAAGCAAGACAAAGACGGACATAGTTAACAAAGAAAAGCAAAGACAAAGTGTGTGAGCTGCCTAGGAGAGGTGCGGAGAACTTCCTGTATTAGAAGGGGAATCCAGGAGAACCACGAGGCTCCGTTTCTGGTTTGTTTTGAGCCAGGCCTGACTTCTTTAATGCACATGCTATGATCAGTTGTAAGGCATGTTGTAACGGTCTTGGAATACTTTGAAAGCCTCTGATAAAAGCCATGCAGAAAAAGATTTAATAATTATGATTAGACCCCCAAACAGCCTAGAGACTCTTGTCCCCTGTTCCTGACTCGGTAATATATTGGTTGTCTTATTCCAGGTTATTCCAGGGGAGGTTGTCAGATGCACAAGGTATGACACACATTCTTCTTGATGTGTCTGGAAAGTCAGCTGTCAGAGCAGCTTAGATTCTTTTTCACTCCTTGGAGGACATTAGGCAACTTAGAGAAATGGCCAAGTCAATAAGATTTCTTCTCATCAGGTGTGTCTCGGGACAACTGGAGTAGTGTCGCGAGGGATGGCAAAGCGGTCTTGAAAATCTCCAAGCACTTTATCCAAGTGACGAGGGGGAAACAAGCAAAACAAATACAAAACAGAGGCCACTTTGTCGCTTCTACCCAACTGTGGCTAAGGAAAGGTGTGTGTGTGTGTGTGTGTGTGTGTGTGTGTGTGTGTGTGTGTGTGTGGTGTGTGAGTGTTTACAGGTGTGGATGTGAATGTGTGGGTACAGGTATATTTGTGTGTATAGTGTAAGGGTGTGTGTACAGGTATGTGAGTGTTACTGTGTGTATGTGTATGGTATGTGTGTGTACATGTGCTTGTGTATGTGAGTGTGTGTGTGTGTACAGGTGTGTGTGTGAATGTGTGTGTACGAATGTGTACGAGTGTGTGCAAGGTGTGTGTGTGTGTATGAGTGTGTGTGCGTGTGTTTGAGTGTGTGTGTGTGTGTGTGTGTGTACAGGTGCGTGCTTGTTTCTAACAATAGTAAAAGACAGACAACAACAAAACCAGAGCTCAGACCAGACTTCAGGTCTAGTTTTATGTATCTGTCCCAGATTCTCATTTAACTTGGGAAAGTTGGCTAAAGTAGGAGTTTTACTTTTCTGTAGAGCTGGGTAGTAATTGAAACTCATTAGATGATAGGGTGCCCACTCTATTTTCATCTTCTCCTGCTTCATTCATTTGCAGTCACTCATGAATTATTGTTTTGCAAATATATAGCGCAGATGGAGCCTTCATTTACCTCAGTGACCATGATCCTTTGCAGAAAAGACTGCTTTTGCCTCTGTCTGTTCGCTGTTGTTGGCTCCTGTCCCTCAGTATCCACATGCCTTTAGAGGACTGAGCTCGGTTGTCCCATTACAAGCTGCTGGGGGTTTGCAATGTCGACAGAGATTATGAAAACATCAGGGTCTCTAATAGTCTAAGGGCAAATTTACTGAAAATCTCCATTTTGGACTTCTGAGTATGAGTTTGGAAATCTAAGAAACTGGGTTGTCTTGTTTATTCCTGATAGGCCTGCTTTTTCCAGATGTGCGCTGAATGACTTTAGTATAAGCTCCTGGAAGCGTATGTAGTATTTGTGCATTTCTCTGTGGCTTAACACTGTGGAACCACAGAGAAGGTAAGTTGGTTTATACACCTCTCACCTTTGGCCTCGTGCTGGAGGCTTCACAGGGAGCCTGTGGGATCTGCAGAGTCAAGGCTGCCTATGAATCATCCTGCCATTTCCTAGTGGAGTCTGTTAAAGGCCTGCCACCCGAGCTCCAGTAATAAATGGGTTCTCATTCTCTTCCCACCCCCCACCTCTCTCACCCTCTCTACCCCCCTCCCCCCTGGCTTTAGTTCAATTATGGAGAATCCAATTTACCCTCATTCTCTAAGGCATTTACTTGAAGAAAGAGAGTCCTTGGGCATCATTGTATGTAATTAGATTTTTGCACCTCTGTATTGTGAATTGGGATTTCCAATTTTCTACCCTTAGGTAGGAAGTGACGGTGCTTAGCAACCCAAGATCCTAGCTGATGCTATAATTCATGAGGACTTATAAATCTCTACAACCTCAGACACCCAGGAGAAATACACATCGGCATATATTACACCTTAAAATTATTGAAATTTTTGGAGGTGTTTTTCTTGTTTACCAATATTAATCTTCACCTGCAGCCTCAGCCGGTCTTAAGGAACTGTACCAAAAGCCAGCTCAGTTCCTCTTCATTTGGAATTCAACTCAGTGTCAGCGAAATAGCCACGTTGTTAAAAAGTTTTTGATAATTACCTTTCATAATGGAAATCTAATGTCTTAAAAATGATTTTTGTTTGTTGTTTGTTTTGCATAGGAAAAGCCATGGATCAAGGGCTAATTAATTAACACTGGATAAAAGCTATAATATAATTTTCAAAGATTAGAAAAGAGCGCAATGTTTGAATTGTTTTGTATCTTGTGACATAAAGCAGTGTTTTAACTTCTCCTAATTGTTTTCTTATGAACTAGTTTTCTAAAAGGGGTTGAAATAGAGGAACCTTCCTCTTTTGAAAAGATTTTAGACTTTAGAGCAGTGGTTCTCAGCCTTCCCAATGCTGCGACACTTTAATACAGTTAATCGTGTTGTGGTAACCCCCAACCATAAAGTAATTTTCATTGTTACTCCGTAACTGTGATTTTGCTACTTTCATGAATAGAAATGTGAATATCTGATATTTCTGATGGTCTTAGATGACCCCTGTGAAAGAGTCATTCAGCCTCCCAAAGGGGTTGAGACCCACAGATTGAGAACAGCTGTTTTAGAGTATTTATATTCACTGAAGTAACACTGGGGATCATAGGGAGTGAAGCCGTGTGATAGAGTAGAAACCAAATTTGAGTGAACCATTGCAGCTGTGGACATTGTCGTTCAAAGAACCTTCTAGAATGAAAAAAACCTGCAAATTCAGATGCTTCAGACTTTATATACATTTTAGCCAGACTGTCACTTTTCTCACCTTTGTAAACTGATCAAATCAAACAAACCAAGATGTGATGTTAGTAATTTCAGACTTTTCATGGAAAAAACTTACTTAAAAGCTTAAGAGGAATTAGCCTGTAAGATTCTGATTTCTGAAAACAAATATGCATTGGGCTTCATGGTGCATATCTTGATTAAAATTAGTGAGGCCCCAAACCTTCCTTCCTGGGATGACATCATGGGTTTTGTTGTTGTTATTATTATGCATTGTGATGGTCTTGAGTCTTGAGTATTTACTCAGCTGTTCTCCCAATCACTCGCCAAATATTTGCCGAGTATACAAATACAGTATACCCTTGGAGGAGAGATAAGCCGTATTTAAACAGTTGTAGCAAAAGTGGCGCACAGTTTGGGAAAATGTGAACGGTGGTGAGATTGTTTCCAGCCGGCCAGATCTGAGAAACGATTCTTTTGGGCTGTCTTTGGCCTCTGGCCTTGAAGAGTGTGAAAATGGCCAACAGAATACTTACAGGAGACAGGAATAGATTAGGCCTGGATATGTGCCAGCTATATTGAGCAGTGTAATATATGACAGGCAGGGTTGGGTTCCTTCAGTGGCAAGCTGAAGAGTTACAGGCAGGGGGAACTACTGAAGGAGAAGTGGCATGATCTGATGGCTCCACGTCCCTGGAACTTGGCAGGCCAGGACCCAGAGATCTGTGACTTCTGTCACTAATGAGGTCTGCCCCTTACAGCATTCAGAAGAGTGTCCCTATAGTCTCAGTGCCAGGGCAGTGCTCTGCAGGGCAGACACTCAGTTTAGAATCTGGTCTTTTGCAGCTTGTGACAGCTTCATCTTGGATAGGTCCCAGTGGACATACTGTTTTTTGCCTCTCCTAAGCTGTTCCTTTATCTCAGACTCTGCCCAGCCCTTCTTAGAATCCATTGCTACTCCATGAAAGAAATGTTGGCTTTGTTTCTACAGTCTTTAGGGATCTGTGTCTCAGTCCTAACATTTCCCCCTTCTGCCCTACACATGTTTGTTCATGTTTTAGAGCAGAGACTAAGTGATTTTGCCTTGCTGTGCTGCCTACACAGAGAAAACTTAGAGATTCTTACAATGTTGAGAGTTAGTCAAGACTCAGTAGAGGATACAGTGGTTGAGGTGGGGAAAGGGGGACAGATTTAAGAAATAGTGTAAAGGGACTGGAGGGATGGCACATCACTTAAGAACACCCCTTGCTGTTTGGCAGAAGGACCCGAGCTCAGTTTCCAGCACCCATTGCTATGTAGCTGGTAACTGTCGCTCCAGGGCATCTCATGCCCTCTACTGGTCTCTGTGGGTACCTGCACACACGTGGCATATACTCACACAAACATAAATAAAAAATAAAAATAAAACTTGAAATAGTGTAGAAATAAAAGTAACAGTTTAGTTTAGATTTGCTTGAATCTAGGAGAGAGGTTCCGGAAGTGGGGTGGGGTGGGGCTTGAATGGGCAATGAGTTTTTGAGTTCACCCGTGTGTGAAAACATTTGGTTTTAGAAGGGCCTGCAACTACCTTTTCTGTAGAAAGCTAAGCTTAGTGTCTCGAGCTGTGGAAGAGGCCTTTTGGGTTTTGTGAGGATTGCCAAGGGAGTAAATTGTTGCATTAGGGTGCCCAGAACAGGCTGGAGCCACCAAGTAGGATTCACAGAATTGTACCTGTGGTGACAGTGCTATGTTCCTAATGGAGAAGAAGCCCTTCTCCTGATGCCAGCCATTCTGTGACCCATTGGCCTCCTTGTGCTGGAAGTCCTGGCAATGTGGCTTTCATAACACCCCAATATAGGGGCTCCTCCTCATCTGTGTCTTACAGGTGTGAGAACTGAGTCTCAGTGGAGCACAGATGCTAACTGTGCCTTTGCCTTCAGTTGGTCAATGCTAAGGTTTTATGTAGTTGAGGTTTTTCACTTTAATTTGGCTTTTTGAGACAAGGGCTCACTATTTAGCCCATACTGGCATTGAACTGCCAAGCACTGGAATTACAGGCACAAGTCACTCTGTCTGGCATTATGTAGTTGATTTTTAACTCGGGGATACACTGAGGGCAACCTAAGCCAAGCATCTATGGAAATGCAGGTGATATTTGTTTCAGGCCCTCCGTGCATGGGACAGTTAGTTGCTTTCTATTCTGCAAATCAAGATGTGTCCAACTCAAGAGTACAGCAAACAGTCTGCTTTCTTATTTTTTATTTTCTTAGTTCATTAGTTCAAACTGAGGGGTGTCTTCTGGTACTTGGCTAGGGGCTTCTAGTATGCCCAACCTTCTAGCCACTTTCAGTTACTGTGTGCCAGCCACGGCACCAAGAACTTTTAACGAGGTGTTTTGTGTGATTGTTACAATAATTCTGTGAAGCTACTCCACACAGCCAGCAAGTGGTAGAAATTCTTGCGCCATCTTTGCCTGAGTCCAGAGTCCATCTTCCTACCACACTGGTATTGTTGACCCAAGCCCAGGTTTTGCCTTTATCCTCAAAGTCTTCAGATTGGGTGCTCTCTTACGTAGATCCAGACAGGTTCAATCTAATGTCTAGATGCAGTTTTAGATCAACTTTGGGTTTTTTCCTTCATCTTTTGATGCTATTAGCTGTTTTGTTTTACATTTGAACCAGTCATTAAGTAAATGCAAGAAATCTGCAATCTTTTCTTTGTAAGAGTGACTTAGTACTGTGTTGAGGGTGTCATATGCAGATATTCAGATCCCAGAAACGTTTTTTCACATACAATGGGAGGCTAGTGTTAAGGCACTTTGGTAGAAGCAGGACATACCAGTAGGAGACTTGGGGAGGTAGTAGAAAATTGGCTTTAATAGCCTCACAGAATTCACCATAAAAGGACTGCCACCTTCTTTCCTTTCATTGTGGTGCTTGTAAGAGAGCAAACATTAGCATCCACAATTAGCATGGCACTCCTCAGACAGACCAAACAGTGCTTACCTGGAACTAAAGGGCAAATTTTGCTCATCATTTATACTCTCATTGTGGGAATTCTCAAAGATTTCCCACTCCTGTGTAAGAAAATTATAGATAAGGATATAGTATTACTATTTATGCGTTGTAATAAAAGCTAATAAAATAATAACCAATTAGATGCTTATAATGCCTGAGTATATTAAAGTATTATGCAAATCCTGATTAATTGTAATACCATAAACTCAGGGAGCAAGCAAAAGCATGCTTGACTCAAATTATAGGGGCTTTTATTTGCATTTCTACAGAATCTATTATTAGTGGGCCTCAAGGGACCTTACAAGTAATAATTACTAAAGCCCATAAATACAACCCATAAATGTCATTTTATTAAGAGAATACAAAAGAGCTCCCCTTCCTCATACATGTTATAAGACTGAAAAATGCCCAAGCAGAAGTAGGCGTGTCTGCCTGTAGAGGGTCTTGGTATGCATGGGTGTTTGGCTGTGACTTCAGAGGCACACAAACAGTCGGCTGTGGGAGTCGAGGTCCTCCTACTGAGCGTCTCCAAATACCTGGCTCAGATCCTTCGTTTCCTTCTGGATTTTTACGCTCATAATACCTCAGTGTAACTCTTTCCAGTAAGGTATATTTTAACATTCCTGTGTCACCTAAAACATCAGATTTGAAAAAAAGCAAAAGTTAAGCCAAGCCTCCCCCCATGAAGTATTTAGAAATATTTTAGAACGCTAACCCTGCTTTATTTGCTTCAAGTTCCTTATCCTACCTATTGCAAGCTGGAAGCGTTTGTCAGAATAGATGGTGAAGCTGACATTTATCACTGTCCGTGGACACAAGTGTCGAAGTGCCAAGAGCCTTTCCAGTCTGGCTCAGAGCTTCCCATCACCTGTACTAAGCAGGTCTTGGAAAGGCAACTGGATCTTTCCCCTTCCTCCAACACCAGGTTCTACATGGTTGAGAGAAAAATTTACCCCAGGTGTCAATGAACCAAAATGTCACTGCTGGTTAGTGTAGTGATGTAGTTGTGCCTTCAAGATCATGTTTCTGTGTCACCTAGGCTCAGAGAATATGGACCCAGGTCTGTCTACCCTACTTCACACCTGGGGACAGCAGGCCCGGAGAACAGAGGCCAAGGGTAAATGGGCGGTTTCTGTCTCACAGTTAGGATGGGATCCACAGTCCGGGTCTCTAGACTTTCAAGTCAGTCCCTCTATCTTATGGCGACCATGTGACATTTTATATCACAAAAATTTCCTAAACTAGGGGCATAGGAGCACAAGTCTCTCCCTCTCCCTTACCCCCTCCACTGTGTGTGCACGTATGTGTGTGCATGTGTGTGTGTGTTCACATACAGTATGTGTTTATGTATGTGGAGGCCAGAGGTTGATGTCAAGTGAGTTTCTTAGTCACTCTCCACCTTTTTTTGAGACAGGATCTCTCACTGAATCTGAATCTCAATCTCACTACTTTAGCTAAACTCCTGGCCTGCAAGTTCCAGAATCCTCCTGTCTTCATCTCTCCTGGGCCAGGATATTTACATGGATGTTGGGGGTCTCAAGTCAGGTCTTTGTACTTGCCTAACCAATAATTTACCAACTGAGCCATATTCCCATTGCAGTATTGTATTTTTATCTAGTGCTGTGGAGGCAAAAAGACTAGAGGCTCAGCTTCCAGGTTCTGAAGAAAAATGAGAGATGTGTACACAGAGAGTGGAAGGGTGGACTCTGGGATTACTGTCGTGTAGGAGATAAGTCACAAGCTATAGGGTATAGGAGGTAAGGCGGAATACTCTTACGGGCACAGTGGTGAGTAAAATGTACACGGAGAAAGACTCCTCCGACTACTGACTGGTCCTTGGGGACTCTCGAGCTCTTTAGTGTGATGTTAGGTGAAGGAGGGTTCGAAGCAGGAGTAGCAGGAGCAGGACTCCCAGCTAACACAGGCTGCTAACAGCCCCTGGTCAGCGGTGGTGTTTGGGAGATGGGAGGAATATTCAAAGTAACTTGATGGCTATTCTGGGAGGCATGCTACATTTCAGAATTCTGATTTTCATATTTTTTTCCAGGGAAAACTGAGGCTTCTATCAAAAACTTCAGCCCCTACTACAGCCGTCAATATTCTGTGGCTTTCTGCAATCATGTGCGCAGCGAGGTGGAACAGCAAAGAGATTTAACGTCACAACTTCTGAAGACCAAGGTAACTCATGAGCACTTGGCTTACATCTTTCCCTCGCCAGAGAAAGGGTTACAGATTCCAATATTTGAATTATTTGAATGACAATTCTTCAAGCTACACTAAAATCATTTCATGCTTTAAAAAAACACCTGAAGTGAGAATATATATGATTTCTGGATGATTGTATGATCTATACAAACAGAAAGCTAGTGTGCTTTTCCTCATTGATGGTTTGGCACAGGAACTTTAGCTTGCTGTTGTGAAGTCTAATCTAAAAAAAAATCATGATTATGTTTGTTTTGGTCAACCATCAAACACGATTTCCCCTGAGTTGCCTTTGATCTAGTATGTAAATTTCAAAACTCCGTACCTTCCTGGAGTTTACGTTCAGATGGAGGAGACAGACGGTAAACAGTGGAAGAAACTCACAATAGGCCATGGTAAGACAGCGATCAAAGCTTCAGACATAAATGAAGCAAGACTCTTGTCTGGGGGAAGTTGTTAGGGGAGGAGGCCATCTGTGGAGACTGGCATCACATCTGATGACAGGACAGATCAGGTGGGGAGAGATAGCTGGGGAACAAGAGTCCCAAGAGGATGGAGCCGGAAGTGGATAGATCCTCCAGCCCAGAGCCCCCAAGACTCTACAAGCCTGCCCAGAGCTCTGTGAGTGAGAAAGAAGAGTGGGCAGTGACCTCGGGGAGACAGGTAGGGACCAGAACTGTGGGACCAATGTAAGGGCTTGGTTTTAAGAGTGATGGGAAGTTCCACATCAGGGTACCACATATAGACAGATACAGACGGACAGAATTTTAAGTGTGTAGTTTGTTGTTATTCTTTGGGCTCTCTGTAAAGACTAGACCATGAGGGAAGAAAGGAAGTGATGGTCATTGTGTGTGTGCAGGTGTGCATGTGAGTATACAAATGTGTGTTTGT
>LR749602.1:713143-771892 GCA_902729485.2 Mus minutoides
GAGAGAGAGAGAGAGAGAGAGAGAGAGAGAGAGAGAGAGAGAGAGAGAGAGAGAATGGAGGCCAGAGGTCAACATTGGGCGTCATTCCTCAGAAGGTGGAAACCTTGGTTTTTGAGACAGGGTCTGGTTCTGGCCTGGGCTTGTGCACTAGCATAGGTAGGCTGGCTAGTGAGCCGCAGGGATCTGCCCTGTCTACTTGCCTGCTGGGATTACACAGCACTGGCTTTTCAAGTGTGGCTTCTGCTTGTGTGGTAAGTGCTCCACTGACTGAGCTATCTCCCAGCCTGGGAAGGAGGCAATTTTGACAGAGCTGGTGGGATCTGTTGTGAGATAACAGGGAGGAGAAATGTAGCCATGTGAAAAGGTGTGGCTTATTGTATGAGAGAAGCAAGGGAATGGAGCTGCCTTTTACTCCGAGAGGGCAGGGGTGAGGAAGGGTTAGGTGGGTGTGGGAGTCAGTTCATTTTTGCCAAAATAAGTTTGAGATTTTTTTTTCTTTTGGCTTTTTAAAAGGTCTATTTTATCCTCTCCCCTCATTGTATGTGTGTGTGTGTGTGTGTGTGTGTGTGTGTGTGTGTGTGTGTGTGTGAGAGAGAGAGAGAGAGAGAGAGAGAGAGAGAGAGAGAGAGAGAGAGAGAGATGCACTCTTGTCCACAGGTGCCAGGGTGTCCAGAGATGGTGTTAGATTCCCTAGAGCTGTAGTTTCAGGTGGTTTCGAGCCATCAGATGTGCTGCTGGGAACTGAATTTGGACCCTAGGCAAGAGTAGTAAGCACTCTTCATCACTGAGCCCGTTCTCTGGTCCTGAGATGATGGCGTTGGCAGTGGTGGTGGTGGTGGTGGTGATGATGATGGTGCTATTGATGATGGTGATGATGATGGTTTTAACATTCGTCTGTGGACAGGTTGGTCAGGTGGATGGTTATTCTGATCTGGAGCCCAGTAGACAGATGGGTCTGGGATTGTTCATAATGGAGAGCAGCAGTGAGGTATGATGGGAGGAGGATGGAGACACGGTGGAGAAGCACCGGCCTCAGCAGCATTTGCAGATCATGATGAGGAGAGAGTCCAGGCAAAAACACTAAGAAGAAGCTCCCTGGGGAGCAGGAGAAATGAGTCAAGAGAGCCAGGAATGAGTGAAAATGGACCAGCTGCTGTTGAGAGTCTGAGTTAGTTAACCAGAGAATTCAGCAGCGTGGGGATACCACAGAATAGTCTTGGGGTTCAGAGAGCACGTTGGGATGCACATTCTGGAGCTAGAGAGATGGGGAGCAATTAAAAGCACCCACTGCTCTTGAACTTGGGTCCTAGGACCACATGGTAGCTCACAAGCACCTAGAACTCCAGATCTCAAGTCCCCAATGGTCTGGTGTCCTCTTCTGTTCCTTGGAGACACCACACACACACATGTGGTGCATCTACGTACACATTGGGAAAGCATACACATAAAATAAATAAATTTTAAAAAGGAAAGAAAAGAAATGCAAGTTCCAACCATTTATGGTGAGGTGTAGCTCACCCTGGGGAGCCTCAGCCCTGGGGACACAGTGGAGGGAAGATCACTGGGACCCAGAAACTGGAGACCTGCCTGGGCAACATACTCCTTCTTTAAGCAAAACCAATGCTTTGACCAATGGGTTGACTCATTATCCATCAGGAGGGTCTTTAAGCCCTGGAATTTGGAGTGAATTTCATTTCATCCCTTAGATGAGTCTTAAAAGAAATAGGCCTGTCTCTTCCGTATGATCTATCTCTCTCTCTCTCTCTCTCTCTCTCTCTCTCTCTCTATATATATATATATATATATATATATATATATATATATATATATATATATATATATATAGCTTTAAAGCAAGGTGATAGGTTTTGAAGGCAAAGAATGCCTGTTTAAAAGGGAGAAGTCAGTGTAGCATCAATGACATGTCAAACAAGGTTATGTTCCTATATTTTACAATAATAAGGAAACTGTGCAGCAGAGCAGGATGTGTGTTCTCCTATACAGAAAACTCAATAGAGACCTAATGAGGAGTCTAATAGAATCCTCTAGCATATATATGAAGGTTAATGAGAGATACTCATGAATATATGAGATAGAACTGGGTGTTGCTGGATTGCCAACTTCCTCAACCCAACACATACCTTTTAAAAAGCAGGAAGATGAAGCCTGGCAGTGGTGGCATGCACCTCAGTGCTCAGGAGGCAGAGGCGGGTGGATCTCTGTGAGTTTAAGGCCAGTTTGGTCTATAGAGTGAGTTCCATGACACCCAGGGCTGCACAAAGAAACCTTGTCTCAAACAAAAAAAAGCCCTCCAAACCAACCAACCAAAACAAAAGAAAAAAGCAGGCAGACAGGTAGAGTGTTCACAGCCTAGGTCCCCACTACTTTTGGAAAAGGTGGGGTGAGCAGGAGGTTGCTTTGAACTGTCAATTGTTATTATTATTTGTTTGAGTCAGGGTCTCTCTATGTACCCCTGGTTGGCCTGGAACTCACAGAGATCCACTTACCTTCCAAGTGCCCAGTGGAAGGTATGTGCCATCACATCCGGTACAGCTGTCAATTTGATATCTAGAGTCACCTGGAAAGAGCATTTTAATGACGAATTAACTTGTCCTGTGGACATGTGCCTTTGGTATTTTCCTATTGTTGCAATAAGACACCATCACCAAAACAAGTTATATTAAAAAGAGTTTATTTGGGGTTCACAGTTCCATAGGGGTAGAGTCCATGACTGCCACCATGACTGCAGGAAGCATGGCAGCAGACATGCAGGCCCGCATGACACTAGAACAGTAGCTGAGAGCTCACATCTTGAGACACAACCACAGGCAGAGAAAGAGAGACTTGGATGGTGCAAGCCTTTTGAAACCTCAACGCTTACCCCTTTCAACACACCTCAAAGCCATGCACTTCCTTCGACAATGCCACACCTCCCGATCCTTCCTGAACAGTTCCACCAAATATATGAGCCTATGGGGTCATTTTCATTCAAACCACCACATTAAGTCTGTGGAGCTTGGCTTAGTTGTTGATTGATGTGGGAGGACCTAGCCCCTCACTCTGGGCACCATTGAGCTATGCAAGAGAGATGCAAGCAAGCAAGCAAGCAAGCAAGCAGGCATCCATGTGCTTGTTGTAACTTTCTTTGCTTTTGACTAGATTCAATGTGACTAGCTGCTTCAGTTCCCTGAAACGGTGGCCTGGAGTTGTAAGCCAAACAACCTCTTTATTCTCAATTGCTTTTGAAAGTCAAACTATTTTTATCACAACAACAGAAATTAAACTGGGACAATAGGAAAGCAGCTGGCTGATTCTAGAGGTAATCTTGAGGCATGTCAGTGAGTTGCAAGGAATACCCATACTGTGAACTCAGTACACTGCCTCAGTCATTCACACAGTTTATCAAGTATTCATTAAGTGCCTTATGCATGCAAGGGATATACCTTCCACTGTATGCTCCCATTCCTAATCTATACAGAGGAAAATGAAAATCAGAACAGTGACATGTAACAAGTGTCTGCATTTTCTTTGGAGGAACCTGAGGGAGAATCCATGGTAGCCAGGAGAGAACAACACTTTCCCCAGGATCACTGCACACCATAATTTCCTAAATTATTCCATGATAATATATGGTTGGCAAGATGTATTATCTTTTGTTGTGACAATTAATCATAGCCATCTTCTTTAAGCCCCCTCTGGAACCAGGAACCGTTTTGTATGAAGCTGAACTCTCCCAGTTTGCTGAAGACATCAGGAAATGGAAGGACAGATACATTGTGATTAGAAACGATTTTGCTGTGGAAAGCTATGAGAACAAAGAGGTAAGATATGCCCACGTTACCACCAGTTCTGGAGTATTCTTTAAAACATTGGCTATGTTACTTGGCATGCCCTAGCCTTGGCGGTTGATTGATCGGGTACTGACCTCAATTAATAAGTATTTGTTGAGTATCTACTGTCTGCCAAATGTTTTACACAGATCTGAATGAATAGTGGTTGATCAGACACATGCTTGCAGCATAAGGAAAAAGTTAGGCTTAGGAAAAGAGATGGCAGGTGAGTATGGGGATAACTTGTGGTAAGTGACCGGGGCTTGATGTAAGAGCTTGTTCAGTGATTATTCATTCAACCTCAAGGTTCTTCTTGGCCCTCAGCTTGCCACTGCTTTCTGCTGTGTTTCATCTTTCCACACTTAAGCATCACATCTGATACACGGCTGGGGAGTTATTATTCAGTAAGATAGTGACTGCATTTGTAGGGGTTCCAACAAAGTTAGAGGGTCCTGAAAACTTCAGTCCACTTAGACTTAGGGGTTGTTTTTATTTAGTTAGACTTTCTCCAGATTATTTTTCTTTTCTTTACCAAGTGAAAACAATGACAACAACATTATGATTGGGTGTGTAAAGCATCTATACCTGGAGGACTTAAGATTTTAATGCTTCTGCTTTCTTCCCTCCTATAGAGGTTGTGTTTAGCTAGATCAGAAAGGACACTGAGCAGTGAATTTGGAAGTCTAAAGTTTAGTCAAGTGTGTCACTAACTAGAAGTAAACTCTGGACTTAGCTGTCAGCTGAACTTACCACGAGATCAAATGATCCAGCGGGTCCCTGAGAGCTCATGCTATATGCGTTTCTCATCCACGCATATTCTCAAGTACCTGTGCAATGCTTTAATATAATTAGGATTCCACTCCATCCTTAATCCACACTCCCAACACACTACGAGCAACAGCAACAAATTATTGTAGGCTTTTTATAGACATCCTACTGTGTCCCTTAGACCTCTGGGAGAGGTGGAGCATCTCAGTAACATTATGAGCTTTGAATGACACCTTTGACAGTTACCAGATGCATGCCTTAGCTATGTTACATATGGCCACTAGTCTTTGTTTTCTCTTCTGCAGACTGGCAAGTGTAGCTCCTAGAATGACGTAAAAGAATGTACCGAAGCACCAAGCATCTGGCTAGCCCACAGTGTAGTCCAGAACAGAGCAATTGTTCCTATGCGTACAACTAATTGAAAAAGCTTATTATCAGATTTATTGAGTTTTTTCCACATTTGACAGTACATGAAATTTCTTTGTGAATTAAATTCTGGCAACTTTCCTTTTTTTACATCCCACTTTAAAAGATGTTCTTCCCCAATTTAAAATTTATTCTTTCTTTGCATTGCTCATTATTTCCAACTAATTTACGTTATAAAGGTATGATGAGTAAATTTGATCATGACTAGATATTTCTAAAAACCACCTAGGTATTTAAATGAAAAGTTCATGTAGCTTGTCATCATCATTTGACATTATAACAATAAACATTCTGTTTGTTAATTTATAGACGGATTTTTAAGTCAGACATAAGAGTTAGACAGTAACTATTTATAAATGTCTTGTTATTTTATTGAGAGTCCAATTTGGTGTTGAGCACAGGGACATCAAAGGATTCTCATTTCATAATTCATCCCAATTTCCCTCACATTTGCTGGGACTTGACAGATACAAGGATGTGTCTGGAATCTGTCACTCATGGCTAGGTTCATGTGCATTATTCAACCTCTGTGAATTTGAGTTTTCTCACTTGTAAAATGGAGATAATATCATAGTGCTATCTTGAGAATCAAATGATAAGGTGTATAGACACTTATTATAATCCCAAACAAAATGCACAGTGGGGTCCTGTCTGAACCAAATCACTTCACGCTATCCCCAAACCATTCCAAGATAGATTCTCCTGCTATGCTCTGGGTCCCCAGTGTGTTTAAGCAGCTGTTCAGTAGTTCTTCCAAGTAGTAAAACAAGTTGCACAGCGCTCAGTCTTTTGTTTTGTTTTGTTCTCTCCAGGCACCTCTTAGAGATGGGGCATGTGTTGTTGTTATTTTGAGTTTGTTGCCCAGATCAATGTTATTTTCGTTATTCCCAAGGGCACACTTTCGACTGTGGGGCTCACAGTTTCTGGGTTTCAGTTCTCAACTTGCCCTCAAGTTACTTCTTTCAATAATTTGCCTTGACCATCTGGCTGCCCGTCGGAGGCACACACTTGCATTTCATCTCATTCGTACGTCCATGGGGCATGTCGGTATAGGCACTTAACAGGGCAATGGATTTCATTCAGGTTTCTCAGATAGCAGAATGTCTTATCTGCCAACCAGAATGTCTTCTGATGTCATAAAACTGCACTTCAGTTCCAATGACTTCACTGCAAAACATCCAGTCACGTCCAAGGGCAAATGGTGACATATTTTATTATGGCAACAGTTTTGTGTTTATGCTGAGACTTCATGGTAATCATAGTAGTTTCATATTCCACAGTTTCCCTCAGCATCATATGCCCACATCAGTTGAATACTTTGTTACTGTGGAGCGTGCATACGTGTGTGTGTGTGTGTGTGTGTGTGTGTGTGTGTGTGTGTGTGTGTGTGTGAGGGCCAAGGAGGAAGAAGGAGAGAGAGATTGCCAACTTGTGATTATCAGAATGAGTCAGAGACATAAGTGTGTGAGATGGTGAACATTATATAGACATATAGATGTTACAGATACTCCTCTTTTCCATTTAAGAGCACACCTCCTGTGAATCTCCTTGAGATTAGGGACTCTGGTTTCTCAGGAGTGACCATCAAACAAATGTGGGTTTTGTTTTGTTTTGTTTTTTTCTTTTTTCTTTTAAATACCCCCTTATAAGCAGCAAGAATGCAAAAACAAACAAACAAACCTAAGTAACATAGTGTGGTGATGTCTAATGATGGGTATATATGTCTGTACTTGTTTGTTTTTTAAGATTTCTGACATTTTTAAAAATATGTATTAGGGGAAATCATTTATTTCATGCCTTTTCTTCCTAGGCCTATCAGAGAGGAGCTGTTCCTAAAAGCAGGATTCTTCCAGCTGGTGGCAAGGTGTTAACCTCAGAAGAGGAATATAGTCTCTTATCTGATAAGCATTTCCCAGACCCCACTGGTGAGTCCCTTTGTCTTTTCCTGAACTTACTTTGTCGAGGTAGACCAGCAGTCCTTAATGAGGGAGAATTGCATTGGCCTGAGAACTGGGGGCTGGGTTTTGATGCAGCTCCTATTGTGCCACTCGGAGAATGTTTTCAGGGGAACCTGCTCTGCGTACCTCTGGCTTCTCTTTCTCCTGCTTTAAAACGAAGCTTCGAGCTTGAAAAAATTTGAAAGGCTCTTTCCAAAGCTTTAACATTTTTTTGATTCTCATTCATTTTACTTATTTTTATGTAGAGAAGATGATGGATACTGCATAGGCTAAATAGGGCATTTCATAGAAATTCATGAACTGTGCATAATGTAATAACTCCATCTGCCTTTGTGTAAATCACACTGCGCATTCATTACTGGCTTTCTTGAAGAGAGCCCTGGATCTTATTAATGGGCATGAACATTTCATTAGAATTTATGGAGAACTATATAATCATTTCATCAGTTGTTATTCTGGTGTAGATTGCTTAGTGTGGTGTTTTTAATAATACAATTATAGGTAGTGCATGGACCATAAACCTAGATTATCAAATTATTACTAAATAATTCAAGCTAACACAATGTTTTATGTGCCCCCTACCTCGTACTATACATGATATTTTCCTCCAACGTCTGCCTATCTGCCATGCTGGCTGTATCTACGTGCCACTGAAAGTGGGAATCCCGGCATGTTGACTCTTGAGAATCTCTCCAGAACTTTCCAGTGTAATCTGCCAGAACAGACGATGCACTTATGGGTTTATTGATGAAATCATATCAGAAGGAATGAAAAGCACAAGGCTGTGTGACTCATGCCGAGATAGCCCAGGGCTCCACACACAGCGTCTCCATGACTATTTTTATTGTATGGTGTGGCCTACTGAGTTTTAAATATAGAGTACTCCACAGTAGATCATTTGTGATATTCTTGTAACTCAACTCAGAAGAAAAATGTGGGCGGGTGGAACCTAGAGAATTGTTATGGAAGGTTTAGCGAGAGGTAACTAGAGGTTGAGAGGAGGGAGTTTTGTGACTGGTCAATATGGGAGGAATTAACTTTCCTCGAGGAAGGCTCTGGAGGCTGATGGATAAATAGATGTTCTTTGTAGACTGTTCAGCCAGGAAGATCTGTCACAAGTGTTGCACTGTGCTTTGCTGTATAGTGAGTCATTTATTTGACATTTTATTAGTTAGAATCTGGTGTGCTGCACACAATGAAATTGAAGTTAAATATGCAAGGTTTTATTATTTTTCATACAAGCATTTGAGTGTTGCTCCAGGGTCAGTGTGGCAGATCCATACCTGTCAAGGACTTGGGCTCTTCTGGCTTTCTCCTCTATTTCTCCTAGGTTTGGGCACTTATTAGCCCTTACTAGTCTAACAAGGACATGGATACTGGGGCTATTGCTCCTTTCAGATTGCATGGGGGGGTTGGGGAGAGGAGGATGCATTTCCTTTCCTTAAGGATGCCTGCAGGAGGTTTGATATGTCTATTCAGGTGATTTCCTCCTGGCCAGCACTTAGGAGCAGTGAGCTACCATACTCCAAGGGAAGTGTATGTGACATTGTCATCATCCAGAACTTCTTGCTCAGTTAAAAGACAAATGGCTTCAAGGAAGGAGTCTCCTCGATGTGTAACTGTTTGTTTGTATGTACATTGATTCTTTACTGTGTTCTGGTTGTGTGCCAGGCACTGGTGGGTTCAGCCTGTGTTCCCAAATAATTCTGTCTGTCGTCTTCAGAATAGAACAATGGAACCAGGTTCCTGTACTCATCTTAAAGAAATCTTGTATTATTAATTTTTCCAGTAGCTGACTTAGTCCTGAATGCATCCCTTATGGTTCATATCCATTTCTTGGCATATCCAGCATCCTCTCGCCTCTTAGATGGTCTTGCTTTCCTTTCTTTCCTGTAAGACCCGAGCTCACAGAATATACTGTGTCTTCTGTGTGCTCCCTAAGACCCTAGAAAGAAGTTGGATCTTTTTTTTTTCCTTGTTCCGCGTCAACCCTGCTCGCTCCCGGCCGCCCCCGGCCCCCCCCCCCACTTGCTCCAGTCGGCCAGCTCGCTCCGATAGGCTCCGCTTGCTCTGGTTTGCCCCGCTTGCTCTGGCCGTCCCTGTTTGGCCCCACTTGCTCCGGACAGCCTCGCTCACTCCGGTTGGTCTCTCAGGTCCAAGGATTCATTTCTTATTATTCTTCATAAGTGCGCTGTAGCTGACTTCAGATGCACCAGAGGAGGGCGTCAGATCTTTGTTACGGGTGGTTGTAAGCCACCATGTGGTTGCTGGGATTTGAACTCATCACCTTCGGAAGAGTAGTCGGGTGCTCTAACCCACTGAGCCATCTCACCAGCCCGAAGTTGGATCTTTTAACCAAGTGTAATGACATGTGATAGGGATGCAAAGATAAGACTGGGGAAGGCTCTCTTCTCTTCTCTTCTCTTCTCTTCTCTTCTCTTCTCTTCTCTTCTCTTCTCTTCTCTTCTCTTCTCTTCTCTTCTCTCCTCTCCTCTCCTCTCCTCTCCTCTCCTCTCCTCTTCTCTCAGACAGGATTTCTCTCTGTAATAGAGCCCTGGCTGTCCTGGACTTGCTTTGTAGACCGGGCTGGCTTGTCTGCCTCTCCTTTCAAGTACTGGGATTAAAGGTGTGAGCCATTATGCCTGGCTTGGGGTAGAGTTTTTGAAGAGAGACATAGTTTCACATTCGTTTCTCAAAATTGATTTTGAAGAAATAGTTAAACATCCCCGTGTGTGCTGAGTACGTGTAGAATTGAGCCCTGATATTGGGAAGCTACTCTACTATTGAACTAGACCCATAGCCTCCAAGTCCTCTCGGGGCCACTAAAATTTTCTAGACCAACAGAGCATATCTGCTCACTCAGAGTGATGAAGTGAATGCCTTCTAGGTTGTACAACTCTGCTACGGGCAGAGGATACAAGAAGATGCCAGAAGTGGACTCCACCCTCTAGGGGGCACTGTTCAGGGAAGAGTACTCTGAGAATCAAGTATCAGGGCTCATTTACCCACCCTTCCTCCTCAGTGAGTGCCAGGCATGGAAACTGGCCACTCTCACATTTTAAGAGAACATTAGAGAGCATGTAGTCCGTCTTGGTGGTGGGGGCCAGTGAGGACTTCCCAGAGGAGGTGACCTTATGAAAGGCGAAATGATTTTCCTCTAAAAGAGTATGAGAGAAAACAAAAAGGTGATAAGGATTGTGGGAATAACTTAAAGTATGGAATGGATGGACTCTTGCTGGAGGGATTAAAACCAATAGGAAGGGGGAACCAAACATACAGCTAAACACATGCCAGCCCTTAGCAGGGAGCCAGAGGGGGTCAAAGGAGGCCACAACATGCAAACGACAGTTTTTTGTGTTTTTTTTTGGTTTTTTTTTGTTTTTTTTTTAAAGAAGAAGAAGAAGACATGATGAGAAGCAGGATAGAAGTAGTCCTGGAAGTCAGTGGAAAGGGATGCTATGCAAAGGATGGGTTGCCAGGAGCAACCAGAGTTACAGATCATGTTAAAGGACAATTACCAGGAGATAAGCTATGCGCTGATGCCCAAGATGGCATTAGTGACTTTCATCATTGGGTTTCAGGAGCTGGTGGGGCAGGAATCAGACTGTAGTGAGAAAAGAAATAGACTGTGAAGTCAGCAAATATTGCTCAGCTTTGCCACGGAGGAAGAGACTTTGGGGAATGGGAGCCTGCGGGAGGCACACAGCAGGGAGCTCTGTGCCAGTCTTTGGAGATTCTTCCAACAGTAGGGAGCCGAAGAAGATGTGTCGGCTGTCTGTGTCTCTCTGGACGAGTAGACTATACCAGTGGGAAAGAAATGCTGGGCTGGTGGTAGGATTAAGAGGAGATGAACCCCATTTCCCTACCATCTTGCTATCCTGTGACTGTCCCCCAGATACTTTGCAGGCCTTAATAAGTGTTTGAAACACAAGACTCATGCTTTGAAACTACTTGTGTTTCCATTATTTCTCCAGCTTCCAGCGAGAAGAACTCTCAGCCCTTTGTGGTGTTACCCAAGGCATTCCCAGTGTACCTGTGGCAGCCTTACCTCAGGCATGGCTACTTCTGTTTCCACGAGGCTGCCGAACAGCAGAAGTTCAGCGCTCTTCTCAATGACTGCATCAGACACCTGAACCACGGTAGGCTCAGCTGCTCTCTGCCCTAACGGCCACCTTTTCTGAACTGCTTTGGTCATTCATCTTAATCATTCTTAAAGCCTGAGAGGGCATTGCCATAGGGAAAGAAAGTGGGGCTATGAACAGCAAGATTTGGGCATAAGGAACTCAGTGGACAGAGCTTAGAGCAATTCTGTGATAGCTGGTGAAGGCCTGTTCTAGAGGGCTCCCTGGTTATTCATTATCCTGGCCATTCCATCATTAATATAACCCTTCCTACTCCTTTCTCCCGGTGTTTTTTA
This sequence comes from Mus minutoides, assembly GCA_902729485.2. Taxonomy (NCBI): domain Eukaryota; kingdom Metazoa; phylum Chordata; class Mammalia; order Rodentia; family Muridae; genus Mus; species Mus minutoides. Next base: position 724,543 of record LR749602.1, read on the forward strand.
TTTTGTTTGTTTATTTTGGAGAATTGCTTGATTTTGACGACAGGGTCTTGCTAGGAAATACTAGCTGGTCTTATTCTTACTATGCAGTGGCTGGTCTTGAACTCATAGTAAACCTCTTGCTTCAGCCTCTTGAGCACTGGGATATTGAGCATGTACCATCATGCCCAGCTTTCCTGGTGCTTTTAATTATTTGCCAGCAAGAATGTGCCAGTGGAGCCTTTATATCACTTTTCATTTATTTCATTGTGTATTTCTGTGTAGTGGATACCCAATAAAGATTAGTGGTGTGGTTCATACCATGGTCATCTAATACTTGCTATTCAACCAGCAGTCCTGTTGGTTTGCTTCCTATCACTGTAGCAAATGACGTTTATGCTAACATTATTTATTTTGGTGATTGTTGTCTGTGGTTGGTTGGCTCTGTTGCTCTGCGCCAGTGAGGAGGCTGCGAATCTCAGCAAGAGGGAAGTGACAGAGAGGAGGGGGTGAGGGTCCCACAATCTGCTTCAAGAACAGATGCTTCATCATCGTAAAGACCTCTGCATATGTCGAAGATTCTATTACAAGCACAAAGCTGGGGACCAAGTCAAGAACTCGGAGCCCTTAGAAGGACTTATCCAGACCATAGAGGCAGTTCTTAAAACCTGAAGGGATGTAAGAATCCTGAGGGGAACCTGATGGAAACTGAGAAGGTAGCTCAGTGATGTTGAGTGTTTACTACTCTCACAAAGGGCTAGAGTGAGCATACAGGCTGGGCAACTCACAACTGCCTGTCACTCAGCTCCAGGAAGGTCAGAGACCCTCCTCTGGGACCTCTGTAGACACAAGCATTTATGTGCACAGACCCCCCCCCCCCCCAGACACATGCACATAATTGAAAAGAAAAAAAAAAGTAAAGCTTAACTAAAACACAGGAGCCTGGGTACTGCCCTCAGACAGTCTAATTCACTGTGATTGGCAGGAGGTGGGCTTTGCTTTCCTAACAAACTTCCAAGTGATGTCACTGGGCACCCTCGAAGTAGCGTGGCATTAGATAGCATTATTTTGCTTTTAGGTATGGATTTACTTATCTATCTGTAGATAAAAATTTTTAAAGTGTTTTTCATTCCACTGTCTCGCTTTTTGACATTTTTATATGAATGTAGGTTTGTCTGGGCTTGCAGATAACTGAACTGTATCCCTTGGAAAGTCAGGCAGGCAGTCACATGTCACAGAGGGGCTTAGTCTATGCCAACCCTGAATGGGTGTACAAAGCATGCAGAGTCCCTCCCTTGGGGGAGTCTAAATGCAAACGGAATGGAAGATCAAGCTCACCCACACATTCTAACTCCATAGCTAGCAAAGTTAGTGTCTTAAGAGTAACTAGAAATCTCGGCCAAGTGCAGAAGCATGTACAGATGATCCCAGCTCTGAAATAGCTTAACTTAAGGATTTCCCAGATCATGATGGTGCAAGAGTGAGTGGTACCTGTCAGGGCTGACTGCGTGCATTGTGATGCTCTCTGTCAGAGCTGGCTGTGTGCACTGTGATGCTCTGTGTCTTGATGCTGACAAGAGCTCTCGCCTATGTTACCAGAGCATTTTGGATATATTGTTTTGTGGTTTTGCAGCCAACTGGTCCACAAAACACCCACCTGTCACTGTACAAGAGGAATTTAACACTTTATTGTAACATGGGACTTTGCAGTAGATGATTATACTCAACTGCAGGGTTGGGTAAGTATTTGAACATGTTTAAGGCAGTCTAGGCTAAGCTGTAGGTGAGGTGTATCATATGCATTTTCTTATCTTTTCTTTCTGGCTTGCTTTTTCTTTTATTTTCTCTCTTTCTCTCTCTTTCTCTTTCTTTCTTTCTTTCTTTCTTTCTTTCTTTCTTTCTTTCTTTCTTTCCTTCTTTTTTCCTTCCTTCCTTTTTTTCTTTTCTTTTCTTTCTTTCTTTTGGTGTTTTGAGACTGTATAGATCTTGCTGTCTGGAACTTGAACTTATTCTGTAGACCAGACTGGCCTTGAACTCACAGAGATCCACTTACCTTTGCCTCCCTAGTGCTAGGATTAAAGGTGTGTGCCACCACCACCCAGCTGTAGTAAATGCATTTCTAATTTACAATGGACGTGTTGAGATGGTACCTGAGTGTAAGTCAAATAACATCTGTGGGGGTGTGGTGCCGAGGACACACTAAGTAAGCACTTTGTCAAGTACTGAGCAATACCACCAGGCTTGTATAGAATTTTAAGTTTTGCAGTGGAAGCTCTGAACACATGAGTTTTGAGCTGAGTCACACTAAAAAGTACCCCACCACACACTGCAGCTAATTTTATAATACACTTATTTTCATGTTTGGAGATGAAACAGTGACAGTCATTGGTGCTGCAGCTCAGCACTTCTTGGTTGGTATGTGTGCATGTATATATATATGTATGTATGTATGTGTGCATGTATATATGTCTGTATGTGTGCATGTATATATGTATGCATGTATAGATGTATGTATGTGTGTGTGTATATGTGGATGCATGTATATATTTGTAGCATGTATGTATGCATGTATATCTGTGTACATGTATGTGCACGTGTCATGGCATGCATGTGGAGATCAGATGGTAATTTGAGGAGTCTGTTCTTTCCTGCTACCATTCAGGTTTTAGGGATCAAACTCATTTTGCCAGGCTTGGTAGCAAGTGCCCTTACAGGCTGAGGCCCCTGGCCATATCCTAATTCTTTGTTTTAATGTGTGTGTCAATAGAAGCTAATAATAATAATAATAATAATAATAATAAATGTAACTCCATTTGGCTACAGCAACTCCAAGAAATAAAATATTGACTCTTAACTAGATCCTTATGAAAATGATTCCCTTATTAGTCTCATGCCTGTGTTGTTAATGTTTTAGAGTTAGAGGTTTGCTGGGTACTAGCTCAGTTTTCAATATACTTAAAACCTCTGCATCTTGGGTTTTGGTTTAGTAAGGACACACAGCTGGCACAGAACCCGGGAAATACAAAGTTGCACTGAGCAGAGAATGTGTTCTGCCCAGTCAAAAGGGACTGGCTACAAATGTGTTCTGTCAAAAGAGACTTGCTACATTCCCCGTTCCTTGTACATAATAGGAGTTTCTCTGGGGAGCTTTGGATGGCGTGAGCCTGCATTTAGACACCATTTATGGAAGGTCTGAGTCAATTCAGAACCCAGCTCTGCTCTCTAGGATGTTGTCAAGGCATGAAGACAATGAAGTCTAGTTATATTTCTCTGGTCTGTGGCATGTTCTTCAAACCAAAGGCCGTTTGTTCCCCACTGAGTCTCTATGCTGACAACTGGGCACAGGCCATCATAGCATTACAGAGAGCAGTCCTCAGTTGTTGCAGGCCAATGAGCTCATGGGACTTTCCCATCTTGCCCCATCCCCTGATTTTTTTCCCCTTGTATTTGGTGGCACAATATACCACTGTTTTTACTGAATCACTTTTTCTGTCCCAAGTTCCTACCTATTATTCATTGTGTCATCTTGAATAAGGCATTAAGAGGTTTTCTCAAGCTGCCAGTTCACTGTATTTGCCAGAGTTGTTCCCAAGAGCTAGAAAACACTGCCTGGGACCAGGGCCTGAGCTTCTGAGCAGGACTGTTTGCTGTTGTTGCTCCATTGACTCTAAGGCCACCGTATAGTTCTGCTGAGAACTGGGTCCTAGATATTTGAGTGAAGTCAGCCGCTCTTGATCCCACATAGTCTTAAGGCATGTTCCCTAGTGCTCAGGTCGACAACAGCTCAGCACACTTGTCCCAAAAATGTTGGGTCCAAGTCGTTCCAAGTCAAGTTTGGAATTCATATCCATGCATTCCAAATCCAGATGCACTTCTGTTGTATATAAGAGGTGTGTGCATTTAACTTTGACAAAGGTCCTGTCTACATGCTGTTCTTGTATAATGTGGCTGTCTGAAGACAGAAGAGGACAATTGGAGGATCTGTGGTCCTTCACTCTTCAAGGGAGGGAATGATGGCCAGCATTGGTTTCACTAAGGAGCTCCCAGTGTGCTGGGTAGATACAAGACCTCCCAAGATTAATCTTTACAGGACATCATATTCCAGCTCTGTTATGGCCTGGTGTTTGTGTGTAATAGCTGCTGCAGGATCCACACTGCAGTCCCTGACCACGGCGGGTACCACAAAGTGGGGTTTATGTTTCCAAGATGTGTGAGGGCAGCTTTCTTCTCCAAGGCTCAGTACTATGCTTCCTTCACAAATACAGAGCTGAAGACAGGCAGTGAGGATGGAGGTCATTGTCAGTGTGAACCTGCTTCTCCAGCTGCAGAGATGCTGGAGACATGGACCGTGTTCCTGGTGGGAGGGATAGGATGATTGGGAGCTGAGAAGCAACACAGATTATGGACCACTAGAGGAACTGAAGGAATTCTGTGAGCTGGAAGGTATGGATGAGCAAGAGGAGACAAGGGAAGACGGCGAGATGGACTAGATACAGCCGGAAAGGGCCTTTATATTATATATTTAAGAATGTGGACTTTCCCCCCAAGAATTTTAAGTCCATAAGTGACATGATTGTAAATCCTATGAGAGTAACATTTTGTGGTGCCAGGAGACCACTTAGGAAGTTTGGGCAGGCAACAACAGATGGCTATAGGCTGCACCAGGCAAGGGCATGAATTAGTGACAAAATTCATCAAAATAGCCATTGTTCTTGCCCTAAAGGATTTTGGGGGGAAAAATCATGGGAGTGGACACGGTATCGCCACATGGGTGGTGATTCTACAGTGGACGTGAATGCTGGCAGCTTCCTTCAATGGTGCTGTGCTAGCCTGAAGGATGCTCTGTTAGCCTGGGGGACAGCCAGGAACTCTACTAAGCAAGTGTCTGTGTTTATTCGCATCATCGGAAACACTCAGGGAGAGGGACCATAGACTATCTGGGAAATATGAGGGGTATGGGTTGAAAACAACCAGAAGAACCCAGAGGATTTAGGCTAAGAGATCGCAATGATGTAACTCAGGCCATCTTTGTGACCTCCATGGGCTTTGGTGGTGGCCAAGCTGGGCTGACTGTGACAGTATAAAACGATTGCATTTTAGATTGGGTTCCTTTGTCAGTGCTATGTGCCCCGAGCTCTAATGCAGAACTCCCCCGTGAAATCAAACACTTTTTATTAGATTTGATTTTGACACTTCACAGTTTTAGGTGTTCAATACACGTTGCTGAGTTAAATTGGATTTCTGAACAGAAAAAGACTTTACAATTCAAATTAGATGCAGCCAATCCTTTTAATGTGTTTATTTCGACATGGTGTTTTACATTCTCCTGCACTCGGCAGCAGATATCAGGTTGATTTTCACCGACTTAATGTCTACACACAGTCTAGTGATACCTACAAAGCAAGTTTATTACTTGAGGGACTGTCTGATATGGGCAAATCAATTCTAACTGAAAATACAGAGTGAGTTTTATTATGTAATCTATGAGAACACACTTTTGAATTTGTGTCACCCATGTTTATGGACAAACAGATCTAGGAGTTGGAAAATTCTGACTTATGCCTAATCGTTTTTGGTTGGTGTACTTCAAATAAACATAACTGGGAGAAACAAAATTAAAAAACAAACAAACCTTTTTAGGGGGTTGGGAGGTTTGGCACAGGGTGTCTCTGTAGCCCTGGCTGTCCTGGAACTTACTATGTAGATCAGGCCGGCCTTGAACTTACAGAGATCCACTTGCCTCTGCTGGCCAAGTGCTGGGATTCAAGGCGTGTGCCGCCACTGCCTGGCTTCTTTTCCATTAATTTTTTTGTGCGCTGTTGTTTTGCCTGCTTGTATGTCTGTGTGAGGGTGTCAGATCTTGGTTACAGACAGTTGTGAGCTGTCATGTGGGTGCTGGGATTTGAACCCCGGGTGCTCTGGAAGAGCAATCAGTGCTCTTAATTGCTGAGCCATCTCTCCAGTCCCAAACACAATTTTTTTTTTTGTTTGTTTATTGAGACAGGGTTTCTCTGTATAGCCCTGGCTGTTCTGGAACTCACTTTGTAGACCAGGCTGGCCTCGAACTCAGAAATCCTCCTGCCTCTGCCTCCCGAGTGCTGGGATTAAAGGCGTGTGCCACCACGCCCGGCTCCAAACACAATTTTTATCAACAGAACTTTGAATGCTTTCACTTGCAGCCACATTGCTGTGACCCTCCAAAACAAACACATACACTTTATAAGCTAAGCACAAAGTGTTTGGTAACTATTCTTTCCTATGAGATGTTAGTGTCTTATCTTAGAAGGGATGATCTTAAAGAAAAGTCCCTTAAACTTGTTCTCTTTGCACAGACTACCTCTCTCTGAGTTTTGCCTGTGTTTTTGTATGATGTGATTAATTCTCTATAATAGCAAATATTTCTCTTTGCCCTCCTGTGAGTATGAGATTTTCTCTGAAGTCATTATTTCTCCTTTTCTGGACTTTGCTGATCCCAGATTAGAGAAAGAGCTTTAGAGTCACCTACTATATATACCTTAGAGTTTACTTATGATAAAGCTTGAATAGGACTCTGCTTGTCAGTGGCAGGGGGCTGGATGCTCTGATAGCCCTTGACGTCTATCTCAGATAGACATACCTTACTGATTCTCAACATTCCAAAACCAAAAACCAAAAAAAAAAGCAATCTTTTGGACATTTTTGACCGCATGACTGTTATGATCATTTGCCATAATCCACAATGACACAGTTTGGAGCAGTAACATAAGGTCCTCGGAGACCTGGAGTGTGTGGATTTTTTGGTTAGTGGCATTATCTGAGATGACCTTGCTATTCTGTCCACTGGTTAAATATGACCAGATCACTTAGCTTAAATATATCTGGAATATAAAGTATTTGATAGTGTTGGCTGTATGCTGATTAAATGTTATAGAGTTAAAATGTCACTGTCTATGATTTTATACAATTTAAATGTAAATGTTTTACTGTGGATGAGTACATCACTGGAACACGTGGGTGTCATTGATCCAAAACAAGCCTTTACTTCTGCTTTTGGTGCTGGTTAAATTAGTGTTCTCAAAGCAGCAGCAGGGCTGGAAGTGGAAGAGGGGTCCCCCCAGAAGCTAGAATACTTGAACTGTGCCACTTCAGCATTCGGCTCATTACCCCCGGCACAGGCTTAGCTTACCCTCGAAAGCCTTGGTGCCTGAAGCCACGTTGCCAGGGAACTACATTTTAATACTTCTTGTCAAATGATGACGACGTTCCCAGGACAGCAGCAACCATTCCCTTCCCCACTTCTGCTGAGCTAAATAGTTATTTTGGTGTGAAGGTCTAAAAATGATGTAGTTATAATAGTTAAGGGTTACCAATCAGACCAATAGTTAATTTAAAATCTGTATCATTAAGATTAGGTATATTCCAAAAATCAATGCATTTTACAAACACACACACACACACACACACACACACACACACACACACACACACACATTGCCTGTAGGGAAATTTGAATAGCTCTCAATTTTTAAAAAGATCTATCTATCTATCTATCTATCTATCTATCTATCTATCTATCTATCTATAATATGTAAGTACACTGTAGCTGTCTTCAAACACTCCAGAAGAGGGAGTCAGGTCTCATTACAGAAGGCTGTGAGCCACCATGTGGTTCCTGGGATTTGAACTCAGGACCTAAGAAAGAGCAGTCGGTACTCTTAACCACTGAGCCATCTCACCAGCCCCTCAATTATTTTTTTTTTAATTCATTGTTAGAACATATTGAGATTGAGAGTCACTCAGAGTGAGAGACTGTGTGATGGCTGCTTCAATATGTGACAATGTGGTCCGCATTGTGAAAGGATTCTATTTGGCGTATGTTTCTTTTAGAAATCAGCGCTTAGGAGAATTCGGAGGAAATTCTGGCACACTGTAGAATGCTGATCCCTGGGTTCCTCGTCCCATGCCGTGAATAGATTTGGAGGGTGAGAGAGGAAGAGCCCTAACCAGGAGCTGTGGCTCTTTCTATCAGCTGTTTGAGTTTGGTTTTTTTTAATGTTAAATATTGAGTGTATGTAACAGAATGCTGTGACATATTCGGCAGGTGTGAGCAGCTCCGCTGTCACCTCTGACGCCTCTCGAGGTCTTTTCTCCATCCTTTCGTCCTTCTTCTGTCCGCAGGCCACCCTGGGTGGTTTTGTGCTGTTTTTCTCTGCACCAGCCTTACCTCATACGAGTGATCATTGAGCATACTTTAAACCTTATTCACATGGCGTCTGACCATGTCTTCTCCCACGATCTCTTTATTAATATTCTGTTCCAGCGCCTCGCTTGTGTGGTTGCGTGTAGCTGTCAGCCACTGGCGATCAGTGCTAAAGCGATTCCACTGTATTAATATGCTGTAATTTCTAAGACTCAGTCCTGTTGACAGGGACCTGGGATGGTTCCAGTATTTGTCACTCAGAATGCCATGGAGTACTTTCCGTTTGTTCTTGTTTATAGGGAACTTGATTTTTATTTTTCCTTAATATCTTAAGGAGATTTCTCATCTATGTTAGTGAGTGTATTTGGTATGTAAGCCTCCTGTTGGTTAATGAGATTCTAAGGCTGTTAAGGTCATTTATGCTTTACAAGATGGACTGGAGGGCTGGGCATATAACTTAGTCGTCGAGCATGTGCCTTGCATGTGTGAGGCCCTGGCTTAGATCCTGAACTAACAGTACTCCCTAAAGAAAATTAGAAAACATTCTTGCACCTCTTGCCCCATTTTTTTTTTAATTTATATTAAAAAGTAGTTTAGGTAAGGCTGGAATTGTTCATGTTTAATTTTTGGTAGACCTTTCACATGAATGTGTCTTAGTTTAAGGATCTTCTATAAAATAATAACTTATATTTCTTTAATAAGTCCATAGACACACGTACCGTAATACCTTGATAATATCCACGACCTCGTCTCCCCCTTCACCTTCTCCAGGGTCTCCCTAATACGTCCCCTCCCCCAACCTCATGTCCTTATTTATTTATTTTAATCTACTGAGTTCCCATATGGGCACGGTGTGAGCTCATCCCCCGCAGCCTGTGCCATCTGTTAGTGGTCATTCTCTGCCCAACCCCAGAAAAGTAGCTGCCCCTTAGAGGCTATCAGCTAACTGCTCACAGCTCCTCAGTCGGGGCGGGGCCTTGGTGTGGCTCCTCCTGGGGCTCTTTCTGAGGGGAGATTTAGAACCACTGACTTATATTTATAAATTGGTTTACAACTATTACACGCTCTTATTTCTTTTCACTATGTATGGAATTCTGGAGTGTCTGTTGTCTTTCTGTCGCCACAGTGAAGACTGTCTGCCGTCATCTGGCTTTCCTCGGCGAAGCAGAAACATTTGCTGTCAGCTTAGTGACTCTTTTGGGAATAATTTAATTTGTTTCAAAAACATTTTCTCAGCTGGGTGTGGAGACCTGCGTCCCAGCACTTGAGAGAGCAAAGGCAAGAGGATCAAGAGTTCAAGGCCAGCCTCTGTTACATAGCAAGTCGGAGGCCAGCCTGCTTTACAAAGAACAACAAAGTCTCTCTTTGTCCTTCCTATCCTGGGTTTTGGAAGAATGTATCTGTAGCTGAGAGTTTTCTTAGGTGCTGATAATGCTTTCAAATCACTCCAAAGTCTTTGGGTTTCTGTACTAGTTTGCCAGCATTGCTGTGACTGGGCGAACTCAGCGCTGGAAAGTTTGTATCTAGTTTTGGAGGCAACTAAATCCTGGTGCAGGCAGGACGGTTTCCTGAGGACGATGAGAGGCAGCCTTTGCAGGCTCTTCTCCCTGGCTCTCAGACGCTTCCCTGAGACCTGCCTTTGTCTTCACGTGCCCTTTCCCTTGTGCCACTGTTTGTGTCTGTGTCTGGACGTCCCTCTCTGTCACCTTTGATACCTGCATTCATTTATACATCTTTTTATTTACTTACTTGTGTATGGAGTGTGTGGAGGTAAGAGGCAAGTAGCTGGTGCTCTTCTTCCATGTGGGTCGTGGGGATGGGACTTGGGTATTTGGCAAGTATCCTTACCTACTGCGTCATCTCGCTGACCTCTTTGAAAACACTAGTCACAGCAGATGGGGGAGGGAGGCTAACCTATTACAGAACGACCTCAGTTTAACTAAGTAGGTCTGCAAGGACTTCCTTTCCAGATAGAGTCACTTTCTGGCCTAGGGCGCAGGACTTGGGAAAGCACTGTTGACGCCTTAAGGCTCTGTGAGGCAGGTACTGCTGTTCTTTGTAGCCTTCTCGGAGTGCAGACAAGGTCTCGGAGACAGCAGTTCCAACAGCTGCTTCAAGGCAGTTTTAAACCCAGGCAGTGTGACGTCAAAGCTCACGCTCCTATGAATTGAAGTTTCCAGAGAAAAGCCACCCTAAAGTTTTCCAAGACGGACTAAAATCTTCCCGAGAATTGGAATGTGGCAGGAGCAGGGCCACATACTCTCGAGATATCTTTAGACTCCTTCGAGACCGTTTGTTATCCACCTTTTCGTCTAGGTTAATCAGCTTGTGACTGCCATGAGGAACTTCTTGGAATGTACTAGAACAGAGACTGGCTTCCTCCATCCAAAAACTAATAATGTTGTGGGATGGGTCTGAAACCTATGGTAGAAGCCTCTCCATTTTGCTTTAGCCAACCTATCTGACATTTGGCCATCAGTACATTTAAAGATTCACTGACCTGTTACTTCTTTTGTTCTGTAACCATGAAAGCCTAAGGAAAAGTCGGAACAGGGAACATGGTTGCTGTCTTGGGGCTATCTGAATTCATGTTCCCAGGTCACAGTTGTTCATACTTCCTCTGAGGTGAGAGCTGTGGACTGTGTGGACACTCTTCTTGGGAGACAACTTTTTTTTTTTAATTTGTTTTTTTGAGACAGGTTTCTCTGTATAGCCCTGGCTGTCCCAGAACTCACTTTGTAGACCAGGCTGCCCTACAGAAATCCGTCTGCCTCTGCCTCCCGGGTGCTGGGATTAAAGGCGTGGGCCCCCCCAACACCCGTGGGGGACTACTTATTGAGCACCCACTGTAAGACAGTGTTTGACTAGCTGGTTGTTAAGAAGAAAAAAAACCCAAAAAACCCAATCCATTTCCCGCTTGGGGCCTGGTGATTTGAGGTTAGTCATTTCATATCACAGAGATGCTTTCTTAGTATTGGTTTGAGGAGGAAGTGAATCACTGCAAATCAACTGAAATTCGGGCAGCAATTGAGAAGTCTTTGCCTTGAAACATGAAGTGGTGCCTTTACCCAAATGGGTGTTTCTCTGGCCAACTGCATACAATAAAATTACTCTCCAATGCTAGAATTTTCTTTGCATAAATAAATATGTAGTTGTGAATAATGTTGTGGGATACATTATAGGCATGTGGTTGAGAACACGTAGTGCTTATATATTTAAGCATAAACTGTGTTTAAATAGTTCCCATTCACTTTTTTTCCATTCACTTTGTTTTCTCTTCAGAACATTCTTTTTTTTTTTTTTTTCTGTTAACTGGACTGATACCTTTTTGTTTAAGACATGATCACACTTAGCCTCTAAGTCATTAGAATGTCCAGGCTAGGCTTGGGTTTCCAATCTGCCTGCCTCAACCTGCTGAGTGCCAAGGTAGCTGGCTGGAGCCACCATGTTCAGGTTGTTAAGTAGATTCTTGGCTACTGCTGAGAGGAAGCCTGCCTTGACCTGATTTGCTTCTTAGAGGCTTCTTCAGAAAAGTAAAAGCCATGCTTGAACCAGCATCTGGTGGTCAAGGAGAGGCTCCCATTTTATGGGGCTTAGAAAAGGAATGGGAGAAGAGAGAAGCCATATAGGGAAGTTGGAGAGAAGCCATAGCTTAACGCTGGCTTTCACACCTTACCAGGCCAAGTCACTCCCTGCTAACTTCCTTTCCTGCTGGAGACTAAGGCGTGGTCTCTGTTGGAACCAGCAGAGAGAAGAACTGAGAATCTCTGAACCATATGGCCTGTTCACTGTGGTGGCCATCAACAGGAAAGACACAGTTGGAACAAGAGAACTTGTTGTGTAGAGGGTGTATTGTCTAGACTGCTGTCTTAGATCCTGGGGCCAAGACAGAAACTTGAGGCTGCACTGGTGAGGTTAGCCCGTTCTGTTAACAGTGGAGAATCTGTGGAATTATTTTCTCCTGGTGTTGAAGGGAAGATGGAATAACAGAAACATGAAGTAGGAATGTCATTTCAGCCCATTCCGTCCCATTCCATGTTACATCTTGGCCAGCCCCAAGAAGTTCTGTTCCAGAGAACATGTTCAGTCAGGCCAGATGTCCTCCTGGGACATTTCTGATCACTGCCTGGTTCTTTTTCAGTCCTTGCAAGGAGAATAACTGTTGATGGTACCCTTCTGTCTTTCTTTTTCAAGACCCCTCCCCATACTGTGGATTGAGCCTGGGGCCCCATACACATGCGACCAACCTAAGCTTTCAGGTCCCTTTCTAAGAATTAAGTTACTAGATTGAACATTTTCAATTTTAAGAATTCAGCCTTTCCATGAAGTTGTAGACTCTCTTTGGTGACAATAGCAAGTTATTCTCCCTGAGAGCAAGGTCATTTGCATCCGGCCAGCACTTCTTGCCTGAAGAATCTTAAATATGAGGTATACTGCCTGGAACTGTGATTATAACCTGCAACATCTTGCAGCAAGACTATTTATTGAGGACATTGAGAGTGGCAGGAGAGCAGCTTTTTCTATGTGTACTCAAGGCGTGTGTTAGAGAGAGAGAGAGAGAGAGAGAGAATGAATTATTAGGGCTACAAATTACCTTCCTGGTTGGCCTTGCCTGATGTCACTTGCATTGATCTAAGTGCCGTGTCTCATACCTGTTGTGCCGATGTCCCATATTCAGATCCCACCATCCATGTCAGGCAATGTACACCTGCCAGCATCTCCAGCTACAGGGGAACCTTCTTCTGGCCCAGTCCTCAGCATGGGGTTGGAAAAGAAAAAAACCAGAAACTAACAAAAAAAAAATACGGCGATAACATTGGGTGTTTGGCTCTGAGATGAATCACCTTCCTGACAGTAACAGAGACGAACTGGATGCTGGTTGCGAAACTTCCCTTCTTCCTTCTGCAGATACTTCATGAACTAAAAGATTCCTAAGGTTGACTGCCAAGGGCAGTCATAAATATGACTGCCTTTCTGATAGCTTGATGGGTTTTTATGGCTGGGCTTGGTCATGATGGAGAATGGGGAAATCCCCAGGACGATGACTTACTTGGCAGCAGTCATGTCTGGATTCTCCTCACTTCTAGTTTCACATGCCTGTTGGTTTAGAATTAGCACTGTGCCGTTCCCCTGTCCAGATGATGGACTAATGAAGATGTCTCTGGAAATATGAATTTTATAGCCAAAAGGAAGGGAGCATATATGAAATTGAAATAGCGTATACTAGGGAGTTAACAATTGCATTAAATGGATTGTTACATGATATAATCTTGAAGGTGCATTTATTCCCTATCTTCTCACCTACTCTTGTCACTACTCTTTGCTTGTTTTTCTCCCTTTGGAATAAAATCTTAGGCCAGTGACTCACTTTAGGGTTCTCTAATTTTCTGAAGGCCTGGGGATTTATGTGATTTTCTCAAATTTTTTATTTTTAAAAACTTAAATGTGTGTGTGTGTGTGTGTGTGTGTGTGTGTGTTTTGTATATGTGTATGCTTATGCATGTATGTGCCACTTGGATGTGGGTCTTTGCAGAGGACAGAGGACGGCTCTCGTGGAGCCAGAGATGCAGGCCATTGTGAGCCTGACGTGGGTGCTGGGAACCAAATGTGGGTCTTCTGAAAGAGCAGCAAGTGTTTTTAAACTGATGAAATCCCCCAGTTATTGCAGAGAAAGTTCTGCTTTACTTTGTTAAACAGATAAGGTTCTTGGGAAGGCAGCTTTCTGTCCTGACTGTCCATCTGGTGGTTTGCCCAACCTACCTCTGGCTTTCCCAAAGCTGATCATCTTGTAAGGCTTCTCATCGCCCATTGTCCTTCCAGTTTAGGCTTCTTTCTTACATGAAGCAATATGGCATGGGGGAAAGGACTGATCTCAGTGTACAAGGCTTCCATAGAACAGAGAGCATTGGGCACGTCAGCTAGTACCACCTGTTCAAGCACTGTGGAGAAGAGACCAGAGATAAGCGATAAGAGATTGCTTCACTAACCAGGAATCTCCTGTCATTCCTCAGAGGAGGCAGATGATGTTTAACTGATATAGAACCTGGTGAGAGATGGCTCTTTTAGACAGGTTTCTCTGTGCAGCCCTGGCTGTTCTGGAACTCACACTGTAGACCAGGTTGGCCTCAAACTTAAGAGATCCACCTGCCTAAGGCGTGTACCACCATTGTCCAGCAGTTGTTCTTTTTCTTTAATATAGAAGCAAATCAGGATAAAAAGACCTGAAGGCCTGGGGAGCTATGTGATTTTCTCAAATTTTTATTTTTAAAAACTTAAATGTATGTGTGAGTGTGTGTGAGTGTGTGTGTGAGTGTGTGTGTGTGTGTGTGTGTGTGTGTGTGTGTGTGTGTGTGAGACTCAAATGTGGGTTCCTTAGGGACCTGGGAAGAAAAGGACTCCCTCACCTAGAAATCTGGTTGAAGCTTCTGTGATTGACACTCAGGAATTCTGGACCAATTATCAAAAGCCACCTCAGGAGTTTCCTTTTTCCCTGCTTTAAACCGCAATTATCTCAGATCTTACCAGAAATCTCCCTTTCTAGCTCTTGTGTAACCCCAGTGGCTCCTGGTTTTATTACTGTCGTTTCTGCCCAAGTCTCCTCTGGAATTGCCCTGTAATCTCACATATCACAAAGAGAGAGAAAAGGTTTCTTAGCCACCCTTTGAGATGGTAACTATGGCTAATGTCGAAACACTTCATTGTAACTCTTCTTTGAGGAGGACACTCCGGTACTCCATTCTTTCCTGAGTGTCTTTCTATTTTTAACAGTCTAACTCTGCTTTATACTGGCTTGTCCTGAAATTCTTTTATGAATCAAAGCCAAGGATGTGGTTTCACCTGAACGGAGGGCCTAAAAGATTAAGGGAACTCTTCAGGCTGCTGAGGGGCCAGGGATAGTTTATAGGCCCATCTCTATCCCTGGCCACTGACAGAGGACACTGGGACACTTAGATTCTAATGGTACCTTAAGAATGGACAGTCTGGGGCTGAAGAGGTGACTCAGTTGCTAAGAGCGCTCGCTTTGCTAAAGCTTCATTCCTAGCACTCACATGGTAGTTCACAACGGTCAGTAACTCCAGTTCCAGGGGATCCAATATCTGTTCTGACCTCTGCTGGCACCAGGCATGCACACGGAACTCAGGCACACACTCTGGCCAAACACAGATACACATGAAATCTCTTTCTGTTTCTGCTTTTTTTTTTTAATGAGAATGCACAGTAGTATGTGGAAGGGTGCTGGAGAAAGTGCTTTTTGATGAACCCTACAGCAGAACACATAACCAGGTTAAGTATGAGGACTGACTTCCTGTCTACCCACCCTTCTTTCCACCTCCCTCCTTCTCTCCCTCTCTCCCTCCATTGCCCACAGTCTTCTGCCAACAAGTACTGACAGGACATCTTTTTATCCCACAAAATCATCGGGGATCCAGTTTGGAAGTTACAAGCTAGTGATAACAAGGAAAATTTAATCACAAACTGAGGTGTGTGAATTTATAAGAGAGGGATTTGATTCAGACTGCTCTAGAGAAGGCACGTGTGAAGTAATTTTAGTAATATTAGCCTGAAAAATCATGTCATCTAGAGTAAGAGTTGACATATGTGATCTGTAGGCCCAATGTGAATGTCAACTCTTTTGTGTCAACACCTTCTGCCCAGGTATCCTTCCCTGCTTCTGTCAATGAAGAGCAGAGACAAATAGTCATGGCAGAAACCATGTGACTGGCAAAGCCTGCAATACTCTAGTATTTTGCCTTTCACAACTCCCCCCCCCCAAAAACAAACCCCAAAAAACAAAAAAAAACTTTCTGCCCTTTGGTCCAGAAAATACACTAGATGAAGATCTATAAGCTTTGGTGACTTACAACCAGAGTCCTGGAATTTGGGAGGCTGGGGCAGGAGGATTGCCATAAGTTCTGGGCCAGCCTGGACTATAAGAGGGAAACCCTGCCACAAAACAAAAGACAGAAGAGAAGAAATATAATATTTAGTTTGACCCAGGCCTTCCTGTGCAGAGTGAGCCACAGACACTAGTTTCTCTGTCTCTCTCTATCTCTCTGCCTGCCTCCCTCTCTCTCTCTCTCTCTCTCTCTCTCTCTCTCTCTGTGTGTGTGTGTGTGTGTGTGTGTGTGTGTAAAATACTCGACGTAAGCGAATGTCTCTTGAACTGGACTTGAAGCAGTTGGAAGCATTTCCTAGACTGAGTTTATGTACTTCAAGGGGATGTTTTATGTGAGAAGACAAGTGTGAGCCATGGTGCATGTAAGCTGTGTGTGTGTGTGTGTGTGTGTGTGTGTGTGTGTGTGTGTGTGTGTGTGTGTGAAATCAGGAGTCAGGCCATTTGGATTCACTTACACTTAGTAACTTGTATTACTCCCATTGCTCTTCACTGTCCTCAGGGTTAAGACAGAGACACTCAGTGCCCATTGCATGCTTACTGTGCAAATTATAAAAGATTGTAAGTGACTGACGGAGAGTAAATACTTCATATGTCATACACATTATGACTAAGTACAAAAATGATGTCACAAAATAACACCTTGGTCTATATCATCTCACAAAAAAAATAAACAAACAAACAAAAAAACCAGTCATTGTTTCTAACCCAATGTATTTTTTTCATGATGTTTCATCTCAAAAGTGGTAGTTTGTAAATTGTTCTCATTTCATTCTGTTGCCATAATAAAACACTGACCAAAAGCAACTTCGGGAGGAAAGGGTTTATTAGGCTCATATGTTTGGGTCATAGGCCATCATTGAAGGGAGTCAAGGCAGGAGCTTGGAGCAGAAGCCATGGAGGAGCACTGCTTACTGGCCGACTCATGGTCTCATGCTTAGATAGCTTTCTTATATTTTTGGTTGTGAGCCTAGCCTTTAATGGCTGAGCCATCTATCCAGCCCGCTTAGATAGCTTTCTTATACAGCCCAGAACCACCTACCTAGGAATGGTACCACCCACAGTGGGCTGGATCGTTTTGCATGAATTAATAAAGCGTGACAATCGCCTACAAACATGCTCACAGACCAATCTAGGCGGTTCCTCAAATGCAGATCTCTTCCCAGATGATGCTCTGCTATGACAAGTTGGTAATTAAAGCTAACGAGGATGTAAATTATGATTCCACGGTCTTTTGAAGGCGATTTCATAATATTTTGAAGTTTTTAGTATGTTTACAAAATTATATTTTCCCTGTAAGTGTGAGGTGTTTGTCTCCGTGTCTCTGGCTCCCATCTTCTCCTCACCCCATCTTCCTACAGCCTAGGCATTCTTGGGTGACCTTCTCTTGTCTTCGGTCACTTGGTTTCACAGTCCACACACTGATCTGAGAATTACACCTTCCTCTTCCTGTAGTCCATTCTTTCCTGAAGCTCTTGCTTTGGTTTCTGACTTGTAAAAGAATGTGGCCACTGGTCGACAGTGATTCTAAAAACACAATTGCATTGTGGGATATACCCACTGTGCCCAGCACATGGCTCATGCACTGTGACAGTGTCATGAGAACAAAGTGTGGCCAGGCCAAGAAAACAAAAGTCAGAGTGGGTGAGACAGAAAACAGGTAGTGGAACTTGCCCAGTTTCTGTTTGGGACCCCATTTTCTAGTTTCCACAAGCTACAGTGTCGTTGGGGAAACAGAAATCAAGCTAACCCAAGTGACTGCGGAAGAGGAGGCACTGAATAAGGACACCAGAGCTGGAGTTATCTTTCAGATGGTGTGCTTCATGGCTGTCATTTGATAGCAGCAGGCGGTGGGGAGCTGAGTGGCTTACCCAGGGCTTGGAGAAAGAGGGGCATTGATAAGAGCCGCAGGCCAGGGTATGATGTAAGGAGTACCGAAGCCAAGTGGTTTCCTCTGAGTTAAGTGTTTTTCTTTTTTATAAAAAGGTCTCATATAGTATATGCATATGCACACAGTTTGTATGAACACATAACTCAGACCACATCCTAAAAGCCAGGCTATTTTTCCTTCTTCCCTCCTTCTGTTCTTCCATGAGCAATGTTATATTTAACTCTGTATCTTCTGTATGTTTTCCCGTGTGCTCCCATGATAAGGCTTTTTGTGTGGTCACTGTTATAAGTAAGATCATCCTGCCTTGGTGTCTCTTACCCAGAGCAGCCTCGTGAAAACCTCTTCTTGTTAGCCGCCACGGCTCTAACTCAGCGATCAGCAGATCATAATATTCCGTGGCTTGGACTCTACATCGGTCAGCCATGTTCCTATCAATCGCCTTTCCTTGCTTATTCTCCTTTAGAAAGGTTCACGATTATATTAACACGATTATGTCAACATGTTGTACAACATGT
Source organism: Mus minutoides (assembly GCA_902729485.2). Lineage (NCBI taxonomy): Eukaryota > Metazoa > Chordata > Mammalia > Rodentia > Muridae > Mus > Mus minutoides. The sequence goes on from LR749602.1 coordinate 742,998, forward strand.
CCCCATATTCTATGAAGCTATGCCCAGGAAATGTGGTTGTTGAGTAAATGAATTTTTTTTTGAGACAGGGTTTCTCTGTGTAGTCCTGGCTGTCCTGGAACTCACTCTGTAGACCAGGCTGGCCTCAAACTCAGAAATCCACCTGCCTCTACCTCCCAAGTGCTGGGATTAAAGGCATGCAAAATGCTATCAGGTTAATTTTCAGCGGGACTGTAAGGTTTTGAGCATTCTTTAGGCGGCAGCGTTGCCATAGGACTTTCTGTCCTTTGTCTGCATCGATAGGCTGACAGGTTAACATGAATCTCCTCTTTGTTTTGGTGGCCTTGCCTTAACTGCTATGGGATCTTAGCATCTTACCCAGTGCTTGTCAACAGTTCCTTTCTGTGAGTCTTCCATTTCCATTCTCACCCATTCATTCTCCTGTTCTTTTGTTTTATTATTGTTTTACAACAGTTCCATGAAAATTTGCATATTAACCCTTTGTTTACCTCCACTAATGACATTTTATTCACGTTTACTATTTATCTGTTACCATTAACTCATTTATGCTAGCTTTTAATTAGAATATACTTCGCCATGTGAAGATATCTAATTTTTTTAAAAGATTTATTTTATTTATATGAGTACACTGTAGCTGTCTTCAGGCACACCAGAAGAGGGCATCTGATCTCATTACAGATGGTTGTGAGCCACCATGTGGTTGCTGGGAATTGAACTCAGGACCTCTGGAAGAGCAGTCAGTGCTCTTAACCGCTGAACCATCTCTTCAGCTCCCTTCTTATTTTTTTTAATTTTTTTATTGCTACATGTTTTAATTGTTGTATTTTATGTGCATGGGTGCTTTGCCTACATGTATGTCTGTGCCCCCACCCATGTGCCTGGTGCTTGCTGAGAGGCTAAGAGAGCATCCGATCCCATAGGTGGTTGGGAGTTGTTTGTGGTGGCTGGACCTGGGTCCAGGTTGTGGAAGCTGGGTCGTCTGGAAGAGCAGCTGGCACTCTCTGGCATTAGCCATCTCTCCAGTTCCTCATATCGCTCTATTGTTACACTGAAGTCTCTCAGCTCTGTGGGAATCATGCTTACATGTGATGTATACCTGTACTCTACTGTTTTTCCTTAAGAGGATAAACAGTTGAATCAGCACTATTTATGAACTAATATAACTTTTCCACTGAATATTAAAATATGCATATATCTTAAGGTTATCTGATTATTCTTTTCACCACTAAGTCATATCCTTATTCCCACATGGTTGCAATTTTGATTTATGGTAGATTATAAGTTTTTTTATGCAATATTATACCCGATATGAAAAACTTCCCCATACAATTGATTTATATTATACTTTCACAATTTTAGGCGTACATTCTAATTTGTGAACTTGTGCTTATTGTAGCTAATTAGTTCCTAATGCCTGCTGAGAGTCTAATTGGAAGCTCATTAAACTATAAATTATTTTTGAACAACAATTTGAATTATCACATGTCATAGTCTATGGGTGATATTAGAAATTCACTTTAAAGACCAGACACACTCACAGGCTAGACTGGGTGCTGGAATGGGTGTTTTCCCTGCCCTGGTAGAGTTTGAGGCTGCAGATCAGTTGTGACCGAAAGAGAAGAAGGAAAAGTGCTTGTGGCTGTAGAGAGCCTACCAAATGCCAGGCTCTGTCTCCAGTCCCTTCCTCATGGTGTGTCCCCAAACACACCCCACTGAGATCACAGGTAGGTAGTGTCTAAGCTCAGGAACCCAGCCCATGGAACTCTTGTTGGAGGTCTCTGCATCTGGACCTAACATAATCCCAAAAGTTTACTCCAGGTGAAGTTGACCGCTCCAGAGCTTGGGTGTCTAAAGCAGGCAGTGCTGTTTGGCAAGCAGGGGGATGTGCTGTGTGGTTTGCCCCCCTTTGCTGTGGACACTCCCACTGGCCACAATTCAACCTGCACCTGTGCAGCTTGCCTTGCCAGCCTCAGCTACATGCACCGTAGAGCAAGCAGCTGTGCATCCTTTTACCAGACACAGTTAAGCCATTGCCTCGTGTTTGCTCCGTCTGCTGGGGAGCCAGTGGTGGGCATCTGTGTGCTGATTTCCCACACTCCCGTTGCTGTTCCTGGTTGCTCTCTTGACGATAGTAATGCTTGTTTTTAATTTAGGCATTAAATACACTCGCTAATACGCTCACTAGTCATCTAGAAATATGGACTTAGATGAAAAGTTTCATATTAATTTGATCTTAATTAGAAACTCAGCATCAGTGTGGATCAGACCAACGTTCATTTATCAGACATTTTTTGCGTCTAGTGTATGCCAAGCACAGTTATGGGTCAGTGATAGAAATGAAAATTAACCTTAAATATAAATACAAATGATTAACTTAGATAAATGTAATAAACACTGTGAAAAATAATAGATCAAGGGAGTGCGGGCGTACTGGGCATGGAGGAGTGATTGCCCTGGATGAAATTTAGAGTAAACTGCATTAAATATGCAAACTTAATTAGGGAGGAGTGTGCCCAGCCTAGAACTTGGAAGAAATGTGGATAAGTAGAGAGGCTGTGTTACTAAGTAAATTTTATTTTATTTTATTTTATTTTATTTTATTTTATTTTATTTTATGTGTATGAGTTTTGCTTTCAGGTTAGTCAGTGCATTGTGTGAGTGCCTGATGCCCACAGAGGCCAGAAGAGTGTGTCAGATCCCTTGAAACTAGAGTTATAGATGGTTGTGAGCCACCATGTAGGTACCGAGGGATAAACCAGGGTCCTCTGGAAGAGCCGTCAGTGCCCTTAACCATTGACCCTGACTAATCTTACTAGTCTACCTGAGACTCCAGTTCAATACTGTAGTCAGATTGGCTTCCCCCTCTGACTTCATAGTGAGGCCTCAATTCCACTGTGTGAGCCTCGGGGACCTAGTCAAAGAGTATCCAACCTATAGCATTCAATTTGAGAAAAGAGTCCTGGGCAGACATGATGGTTTCCCAAGTACACATCCGTCTGCCTTCAAGACTGTCCACCCGTGGAGCCTAAGCCGTGCAGGGTACACAGTAAGGGGAACTGCTGTGTACGAGAGTGCCCATCCGCCAGCATGGGAAATACGGTAGGCGTGAAGCAAGGTCTTCCAGACGGCTTCCATTTGATTAGTTTTGATCTGTAAACCCACACTATTTAATACACAGCGGTTTTTACCATTATCAGTAACGATAATAAGCCCAGAATACTTTATATGCTATCATAGTCATTTAATAAGTAAACACTGCTGTGTTGTAGGGTAATTGAGGAGACATTAAGAGCCCATTCTAGTTCTGTAATTCCACTGTGTCTTTTTTAATCACAAAAATACTGTTAGGAGCGATGCCTTCACAAGAGGCAGTCACTAGCTCACTCCTATAAAACACCCTCACGCAGGAAGCAAGTTACACGGTCTCATCTAGTCAACCTTTGACCATTCCTGCAGGGACAGAGGGTTGTTATGGAGGGGGTGGGGGGCTCTTTCTCTGTTTACCACAAGGGAAATCTGATCAGTGGACCAACTCTTTATATAGCTCCATGGGATGTAATTATATTGTGTAACTCAAAGTTTTAGCCATTAATGACAGTAGGTACCAGAGGCACCTACATTTATCAACCTCTTTAGTAGTTTTTCTTTTCAGCAGAGGGTAGGGATCAGGTGAACAGGTTGTTGCTATAAATAAAGCAGGTTGTTGTAAGGCTTGTGTCCTGTTTGGAAAGTGAGTTCACCTCCTGTGTCCGTTGGTAGTTAGCAATTTTCTACCACACTGAGCAGGACTATTGTGATTCAGCATTGGTGGGGAGACCCTCAAAGTCAAAGCTGCATGGGGTCCTCCCTGGGCATCAGCAGGGTCAGTGCAAGAGGACCTTGAGGGTCTTAAACCCGAGCCAAGTTTAATTTATATACACTTTTTAACAAGTCTTTTTTTTGGGGGGGGGGTTCAAGATAGGGTTTCTTTGTGTAGCCCTGGCTGTCCTGGAACTCACTTCTCACTTTGTAGACCAGGCTGGCCTCGAACTCAGAAATCTGCCTGCCTTTGCCACCCAAGTGCTGGGATTAAAAGTGTTCGCCACCACCAGCCAGCTTCTTTCTTTTTTTAACTTAATTTTTTTTAACTTATTCACTTTAGAGCCCACTCACCGCCCCGCTTCTGATCAACCCTCCCTCAATCTTTCTTCCACCCCCCCTTCTCCTCTGAGCAGGTTTGTTGTCCCCCTCTCCTTTCCTCCACCACTCCCCCATCCCCCTCCCCCTGTATCCCCACAACCTGTCACTTCAAGTCTCTGAGAGGTTAGGTGCTTCCTTTCCAACTGAGGCCACACAAGCCTTTCCAGCTAGGAGAACATGGAAGGCAACAGGTTTTGGGTCAGTCCCTGTTCCAGTTTTTTGGCACCCATATGAAAACCAAGCTATACATCTGCTACATATGGTCAGGGAGGCCTAGGTCCAGCCCATGTATGCTCTTTGGTTGGTGGTTCAGACTCTGTGAGCCCCAAGGGTTCAGAATAGTTTACTCTGTTGGTCTTCCTGTGGAGTTCCTGTCCCCTTTGAGGCCTGTAATCCTTTCTCCTATTCCAAAAGAGTCCCCAAGCTCCATCACTGTTTGGCTGTGGGTGTCTGTTTCTGTCTGAGTCACCTGCTGAGTGGGGCCACTCAGGAGGACATGCTCCTCCTGCCTGAAAGGTTCAGTATCCACAGATCTGATGAGGTTTGGGTGACATGTAGCAGGAGAATAGAGGAGATTGGAGGTCCCCCTGTGTGGTTCAGGAGTCTGATGAAGATGGAGGAGATTGGAGGTCCCCCTGGGATAGCCTCATTTTATTTCTTATTTATGAAGTGAGCGGTGTTCTGTGTGTAATGATGAATTAGCGCCTTCTTTATTGCTATAGAATAGATGCATTTTCCCAGGTTTTTTTTGAGTGGGGGGCAGGGTCAGCTGCCAAGGCAAAGAATCTCTGTGTAACAGCCCTGGCTGTCCTGGAACAGTAGACCAGGCTGGCCTTGAACTCACGGAGATCTACTTACCTCTGCCTCCCAGAGAGTTGGGATTAAAGGCATGCATTACCACACCTACCCAAGATCCATTTTTAAAATGATGCTTCAGCTTCACCAGGTGTACAGTGGTCTGTTGTGTGTTCTTTGTGCTTCTGTCCCCACTGGGATAAGCAGCTACTCTTAAACCCTGTGTTCCACTGATACATAGGCAGACATTAACCACCCGTGGCTACTGAGCATCTGAAATGTCTAGACTGAGGTAGTCTGTACGAGTCAAAGTTACATCAGATCCCAGAGGCTTAGTACTAAAAGAGGCTGGGAGACGTTTCTTCAATAGCACGTGTACAGTTGGCCATACTTCTGTCTCTGGTGAAATGCTCATGAAACAAGGAAGTGTTTATTTTCTTCATGATTTTGGTGCATCCTGGCAAGGAGGTTGGGCCAGGGAAGCTCACATCCTAACACCGGAGGAAGCCAGGAGGGAGAATACCAGGGCACGCCCTCTCTGTCCTCTTCTGTTCTTTTGTTTCAAGTAGGACCCAGGTCTATGGGATGGGTGCTGCTGACAGTTAGGTTTTCCCCCTTAGTTAATCCTGTGGGGGAAGTATCCTCACAAATCCACGGAGAAGTGCACTTTGCTAATGTACCAGGCTCCTTTCAAGTCAATCAAGGTGACAATCAAGATTCAACATGGTGGGGCTGGAGAGATGGCACAGAGGTTAAGAGTACTGGCTGCTCTTACAGAGAACCCATCCAGACAATGGCTCACAGACATTCACTAACATTAACTCTAATTCAGGGGATCTGATGCCCTTTTCTGACCTCAGCAGGCACCAGGCACGCACATGGTACTCATATGCATGCATTCTAGCAAAACAACTCCCCACACAAAATTAAATCAATCTAAATTAATTAAGTTATATTTTATTTACTGGTTAAATACTTTAGATATTTGTGAAAAAGTGCAATGTGTTATCAAAATGAACTTTTACCTGTTTTATTTTTTGATGTGGCTACAGCTATTAATAAATTTAAAATGGAATATGTAGTTTCGATAATCTATCAAATGATGGAATGCTAGAATCTCTTTGTTTTCCCATTTCCCCTGTTATTCCCTACAGAAAGTCTTTAGAATGATTTATTATTTTTTGCAGCTTGGAGAAGTGCATGTGTATGTACATGTATGTGTACATGTGCGTGTGTATATGTGTGTGTATGTGTGTATACATGTGTGTGCATGGGAGTGCATGTGTGTGCATATGTGTGCATGTGTGTATACGTATGCATGTATATGTATGTATATATGGGTGCATGGGCATGCGTATGCATGTGTGTATGTTTGTGCGTGCATGTGTGTGTGTGTGTGTGTGTGTGTATGTGTGTGTATGTGTGTGTGTGTGTGTGTGTGTGTGTGTGTGTACAAGCATGAGAGGTGGGAAAAGCTGCACAGGGAGTGAAAGGACAAAGGAGAAGAAGCTACTTGTTTGGGCACTGATCTAAGATGCCACCTAACTGTCACTTTAAGTAAATAACAAGGAATAGCTAAACACAAACCACCTTCCCATAGGGCAGCTTTGCTCTTTGTTCTAAAGTCACTGGGGTCACTGGGGCACAGAATCAGCAGCATTGAAATGCAGACTCACAGCAGACACACAGGCATGCACATTCACACACACACACACACACACACAACAGAGACACACAACAGACAGAGAGAGACATACACACACAGACACACACACAGAGACACACAGACTTACAACAGAGACATACACACACAGACACAGACATACACACACAGACACACACACAGAGACACACAACAGAGACACACACACACAGACACACAGACAGACAGACAGACAGACAGACAGGCGCGCACACACACACACACACACACACACACACACACACACACTGTGCTCTAGCATAGACCGAAGCAGAAAGTTCTAAGAATTATTGTTATCCCTTTTCTTAGTTAGCATGAATGATCAAAGATTGCCCTATATGCTAGCTGATAGTCTTGATTTGGGCAAATTGCTTATAATATATTTGGTACTATAGCATTTTATTAATGAGAAAATTCTGGCTGAAAAAGCCTCATAGTTTAATGGCCTTGGAAATATGTAAACAGATATGATAGGGTTTTTTTTTCTGGAGAATGGATGATTTTATAAATGTCAGTGTTTTGGATAGAGGTTGCATGACTTCTATCAGGTGGTCTATTTTTTGCAAAGGAAAAAAGGGGAGAATCACATTTAAGCACCCAAGCCTGTGTGACTAAGTGAAGGATCTAATGCTCTAATGTGCCAGTTTTATTATAACCTTGTCATAGAGCATAAAGTGGCAAACTGCACTATTTTTGCTGTTTTATGAGCTCAGTTAATTAGATTGCCCATTTGATGAGCTCAGAAATAACATGAGCTGCTTGTTCAGGGCAGGGCAGGGGGAACCGAAGGGCAGAGACCGTACACACTGTCCTGTGGAAGCATTACAGAAGGCACACTGTCATTTAATGCATTCTATTGGCTATACTGGTGAGTTCCTTTAGCCCAGGGACAGATGAGCTTGGTGGGAGGGGAGACTGCAGGATGGGGGGTGCAAGAAGGCAAGGAAAGAAAAGTGGGGTGTGGCCTTGACTCTAGAACTTTCTGTCTGACGATATGCAAACTGTCATGGGAATCAGCCGCTCCAGCATAGCCCTGGTGGGGACAGAATGACATGGTTCCTGCCCCTGGGACAGGGCCAGCAGGCAGGGGTGGACCTCCATGAGTGGTGATGGCTGCTGTGGGCATAAGGCATGTGTGTATAATAATGTACATAATTTACATTCCTCCTTCAAGGAATGTCCTCCCTGCTAATATTAGTGACTCCAAGATGGTCAGAGACAGCAGGAGTCTGGAGGCGAAGGCCTGCCTAATGTCTGACAAAAATGGTAAACACTGGGACCTTCAGGACAGCCCTTAAGGCGGTAGAAAAGAGCTCTAAAAACTTGAGTTCGAAAGTATATAATTACTCAACGATACCAAAAATAAGGATGCAATATGAATTATATGAGGGGCTTCATGAATCTAAAGGAACAAAGCCAGGTGCATTAATGAGCCAGCTTGTCAGACAGATACAAAGACAAATAGATATAAGTGCAGGCAGATTCCTAAGTTTAAGGTCAGCCTGGGACACAGTGAGTCCAGGCCCAAGTGTGCTATTGACTGTGCTTAATAGAATCAGGCAGATCTCTGAATTCTTTTGCAATGTTAAAAGAAAATGTGTGCTTGCTGTTTCCTAATAATTAAGGGGCTGGGGTCACCGGATGCTGATTCTTAGGATATTAAAAAAAAAAAAAAACCTGAAGTAAAGGACTGGATTGATATGTAAAATAAAAGACTGGGCTTATGATCTGCAGGAGATAAGCTATCCAGAGAATTGTTTAGAATGGCAAGAGAGAACTGCTTAGAGAACTGTCTCAAGCAGAGACTAGCAAGAGAAAGCAGTTTGGAGAGAGGGCTGTCTGTAGGTCTCTAGAGAAAGCAGGTCAGAGACTGCCAGCTCCCCGAAACCCCTTCTCTCAGAAGCCCCCTCCAAGCTGATCCTGGTCCTTGGTACACTAACTATATACAAATAACTAATTCTTGAAGAGGCTTAGTCAGCCTCTTATTTAAAATTAGACACATAGAAGCAAATAACACACCTCTAGCTCCACAACTGCTCTGTCATGAAGGTTACCCTAAGGACGAAACAGTAATGACAGCACGCACGTTCAGCTGGCCTTACCGCCGATGATGGTCTCTACCTTCTGATGCGTGAACACATGTTCTCTCACCTTGCTCAGCTTTGACGAAGAAGCTGATAATAGTCATACGTTGACAGGCATTTGTAGGAAACCCAGAAGTACTGCATGATGACTAGGTTTGGTCTCTGTTCAAGAAGAGCTCAGCCCTGGAAGGAGGCGGTGGGTGGGGCAGTATCTCTAAGGAGATGAGACAAGGAAGACCTATGTAGGTAACCTCTTGGAGGGCTAAGGGGAGAGCCGCACTCAAGGTCTGCCTGCCTCCCAGGGTGCGAAAGCTGGTTCTTCTCTATGCCATCTCACTACTACTAATTGCTTCCTGGCTCCTGGACATGGCCCCTTCCTGTGGGGACCCTGGAACTCCGGCTGTGAGCTAGCAACTGGTAGTGTTCATAGACGCTCTCTTAGATCCTTGGGGGCAAAGTATCATGAGGCTACTTTGACTCTAGAGATGTAAAAATAGCTCATGGTCCTGCAGATAAGTAAATGTATGTATGAGTGTACATATGTATCATCATCATCCTCATCTTCCTCATCCTCCTCATCGTGATTTCATTGAGGCAGTATCTCAGTCTACCCCATAATGACCTAGAACTCACCAGCCTCTTGTTCTCAGCAGTCTTCTGGCCTCAGCCTCCCGTGGGTGCCCAACATATTTTAAATGCTTTTTGTTTTTTTAAATTAGCATATGTCTTTCAAAGGACAGTTAATACATTTTATAACTGTTAAGTCAGAAATACAAAATTCCCCCTTTGCTCTTCTCATATCTGATTTTCTTCCGGTCACTGTACATTTTACACTACTAAATCAGGATGGGTATATAACTTTATAATCTTTGCAATTAAAACAATCCTAGACTACTTTTCCATGACCTTCCTAGCTCTGCTGTCATCACATTCCAGTCAGGAATTCTATCGTTGTAAGCTAGTTACTTAAGAAGACATCTTCAGCCTTTCCTGAAAATAACTTAAAGTGCTTCAATTTTTTTTTTTTTTTACAAATCACACAGTTGAGCCCAATGTAAGCTGCATTAAGAGACTGCTTTATGAAACAACACATGTGAATACAGAATCCCAGGCCCTCAAAAACCCCAGCAGTAAAACGCTAGCCAAGTGTCTTTTGGCTTAAAGCAGTTATGAAAATCAGTGTACTGTGTGGGATTGGCTAACCCAGAAATTAAACACTCCTCTGTGGGCAGAAGCGCTCCTCGTCATGGGTCAGGAATGTAGACACTGTTCTTATTGGTTTTTGATTGCTGGGGTTCCCATTGTTGTAAAATGACCCAGTCCCTAAGAATTTGAGCCCTAAATAGTTTTCTGTCCCTCCAAACCTAAGGAGGACACCATGAAATTAGCCCACATTCTCTGCTCCTGGTCAGAGCAGGTGATAGGTTTCCAGGCTCTTGGAGCCTCGCATCTCTTTTTCTTTCTCTCTTTCTCTCTTTCTTTCTTTTTAAGATTTATTTATTTATTTTATGTATATGAGTGCACTGTAGCTGTAAAATGGTTGTGAGCCATCATGTGGTTGCTGGGATTTGAACTCAGGACCTTTGGAAGAGCAGTCAGTGCTCTTACTCGCTGAGCCATCTCTCACCAGCCCTCATATCTCTTTTTCTTAAGAAGAAAGGAGAGAGTATGGATCAATTGAATTTTTTAGGTCTTTGAGAGAAAGTTATAAATAAGGAAGAGTGAAATATATTACTTAAAGCTAGACCATAATTAGAAGTTTCAAGTAAAATTAGGTCCATTTTGCAGTTGAGCCTTACAGCAGACTAGAACTTTGTCGTCTGCTTATTATTTTTACTCCCACTTGATGTCCTGATAGGATGAGCTATTTATTGTTATGACCCTGGGCAATGATACAATTTTTTTCTTTTCTTTTCAGCTTTCCCCATTTTTTTTAACCTAAAATGGTTACATCTGAGATTGCTATGGGAATCAAATGAGATGTTGTAAACTGTAAAACCTGATAAGTTCGAGGTAGATGCGGCTTTTAATCGTCGGTAATGACGATGTTGGAATGCTGGCAGAGAGTGTCACCGTGACCTTCGCTGGACCCTGCGGCAGTGCCAGGCTAGGATTTGATGAAGTGACGCCAGTGATTTATTCTCTGAGGTTGACTTGGTCTGGTCACCATCCTGCCAGCTTCTGGTTGTGGAAAGCGTGCTTTTACAGATGGGGCCACAACTATGGTGTCCTGGGTTCACACAGGAAAGACTGTCCATGGCATCAGTTGGGAGGAATCCCTCTGGCATCCCCTGTGCTTTTGTGATATATTATACTAGCTTATACGTAGTCCTTTCCATGAACCAGATGAAGTTCTAATAAGAATATGGACCATTCTGTGACCAGAACAACATCTCCCATATTTATTTAAAGGCCTAGGGAAGCATTAGGGCTTGTCCAGGTTATGTGCAGAAGGTTTGCCTGCAGGGAGTTAGCCACACCACTTTCCACAATGGCACAGGGAGGCAAGTGGCTCAGTTGCTGTGGTTGGGCTGAAAAGCACCCGAGTGTGTGCATCTGCCACATCTGCCTGAAAAACATTTGACAGTAGACACGTTGATTTCACCTTTTAAAGGGGGATGGAGTCGTTTTCGTTTATATGCTGATGTCTGGAGCCATCACTTCTTGAAAATGTCTCGTCAGTATCTCCAGGAGGAGTCGTTAGAGCCTTAAATGTCAGTTCTGACCTTATGGCCTTGGGACACAACCCTGCTTTTACAGTCATCTTTGTCCCATAGAAAGTTATTGATTCTGTCATTACTTTCTTGGCCTTCCTCTGTCTAGGTAATCAAGTCCCAAAGTGTGATAAAGGACCCCATAGCCATGGACAGTCTTAAAATGCATCTCATCTTCAGACCACAGAAGATTTTATGGCACTCAGAAAGAGGACACTAATGACGACATCTACAGTTTTGGTAGAGGCTGGATGTGGGTCATTTTTATTTTTTAAGGCTTTGAAAGAAAAGGTTAAAGCAAAGGAAACTGAGATTAATTATCCCAGAGAAGAGAAGGCTGTTGCATCGAGGCTAGTGACCACATATCTGCTGCATACACAAACATGGAAAATGAAATTAATCAGAGTTCTATCCGAGAATTTACATCCAGTCAGTGGCTGCTTCTGAAAAGAATGGGGAGGGGTGCTCATGGATTTAGAATGGTGTCTTTTGACTGATCCCAAGTGGCTACCATTTTTTTCTATATATTCTCAGATACATCTCATCCTTGTACCATTTTTTAAAAAACTTGTTATTACTTTTTTGTGAATTTCACATCATGTACCCCAATCCCACTCGTCTCCTCCTCCCCTCATGCCCAGTCCCAACTCTTGCAACCCCCCCCAAAGAGAAAAAATATCTTGTTGTGAAAGCTTCAGCTTGTCACAGTGTGTCCCACAGTCTACACCCCTTTGTCCACACATTTTTGCTTGTAAATTTTTATTGCAGGGAGTCATTGGTCTGGCTCAAGTCATCTGGCTTCTGCTACTCTATCCACACTGAAACCTCACTGGGTCTCCTCTCAGATATCCTGTTGTTGCCCTGTGTCATGGAGATCCTACAGTTTTGGATCTGTAGGACCAGCCCCTTCATGCACTCCAACAGTTCATCAATGGGTTGGATGCTGGGGTGAGTCAACTCAAAGGCCTGGATCTGGGCCTGAGAGGTATCTGAGCTGGTCAGCCCATCATGTCTTCTGTACCCACACACCACAGGGATGAACTCTGCTGCCTTGCCCTGGCTGGTCCATCTAATGCTATAGCCAGTAAATGGCTAGTCCAGCTCTCCTGCTCTCCTGTCCTCTGGCTAGCTTGCTCAGGTGAGGTACAGGGCTCCCTCCCCCAAGTGCTACAGCAGGTGAGGGGCAGGGACAGCTCTGCTCTCATGATGGGAGGGGATATCTCCCTTGTCCACACCACTGCACAGCAGACAAGAGGCAAGGCTATCTTTCCATGTGCATGCCCTCCTGGCTAGCTCACCTACAACTCCTCAGCCAGGGCCAGCTGCACTGTGCTTCCTGGGTGATATGTGGCACCCACTCTCCAGAGTACTGCAGCTGGCTAGAAGCAGGGTCAGCTCTTCTGCTCTCATAGTTTCATGGGTCAGCTTTCCCATGATTCCCTGGTAAGGGGTGGGGCCCGTTTTGCACAGCTATCAGACATCAATATATCCCTAGGTATGTCCCCAGGGATGTCTACCTGGCCTTTGGTGCTGCAGGGTCATAGACATGACCCCATGTGGCAGCACAGGTCAGGACTTCACCATGGTCCCAGGTGGCATCACTGGCTACTCACATCAGACTGATTCTCACTGCCTGCAATCTCCAATTCTGCCTCTCTTTATTGTGCCCACATCCTTCAGCTTCTCTTTCATTTCTCCACTGCTAACTTGCTCCTCTTAGTTGTGTTTGGGGCCTCTGGGTGTGTAGAATTGTCTCAAGAGTGCCATGCCTTACCCATACAGTATGGCACTGTGTAGGGGTCGTTTCAGACTGGTGATCATCTCAGGCTAACTCCCCGTCTGGGCCCTCTGGTGGCAGATTAGTGGTCGCCTGGGTTTTCTCCTAGCCTGGGTCTCATGGCTTCAGCTGGTGATTATCTTGGGCTTGCTCCATGCCTGGGCCTTGTGGCCCCATGTGGGGTTGTCTGTCTTTGGTTCATTCCTGCCTGGGTCCTGCAATCTCAGATGAGCTTTGTCTCATCTAGGGCTTCCTCCCTGTCCCAGGTAAAAATGGTACCTGTACCATTTTTAAATATTGGTTTGTAGCTACAAATTTTCATTGTATTAAGTGAATGAGTAGCTGACAAAAAAGGACAGTTCTTAACCTGCTGATGGGGAAGAAGGTCATCAAGACCCTAAATGTTCAACCCTCACACTTTTCTATGTCTGATTCTTCTGTGCACCCCTCAACTCCCATATGTGTCCACTTGAATAGATCACCCTGGCTCCAATCCAAACATGCTGGACTACAGCTGGGAATTATTAACCATTGGTGCTTCTGATGTCTAGTGATCACAGCTCCAGTGCTGCAGCAAAAATGCTTCTCTAAGTGTGTCCTGAGCCTGCAGCATAACAGAGATGCAAACTCTTAGCCCCATCTCAGGTCCACCAAGTCAGGCCTGTGGGAGTGGAATACTTGGCAATCTATTGACTAAGTCATCTAGGGTACACTGATGCTTCTTAACACCTGTGGGCCCCTGGCATAGAGCTCTATCTCTTCTGTAGCTTCTTGAAAACAGTAAGGGAGGGACTCAGTAAGGTAGTCTCATAATTTGCATCTCTTGGGTTATGTCTCTAACTATGGAATTTCAGATGAAAAGGAATCGTATGAGATTTAATCTAATACTCTCTCAGCCATTTTAATCGCTCCCTCTCTTCCCTCATTCCTCGTTCTTTGATCATTTGATAAGTCCTGCACACGGGGGCTTGAGGAAGCCATGATTAATATAAGGATCAGCCCTTATCCTCTTAAAGCTTACTGGTTACAGGAGAGGCATGTCTGACATGCTCATACTAGCTATAAATGGTGACTGCTATGCTGGGGAGACTGTGAAGCTGAGAGGATATTTAAAGGGATCCGAGTGAGTCCTCTACACAGGAACTAAGCCATGACAGGATGTTGACTCTAGGAGCCGAATCTACATGGAGCGAGGCCAAAGCTCTTCTTACTGCAAATCTTTACATCCACAAGAATCCCTTCCCTCTGGATTCCCCTCTCCAAGGCTGTGAGATAATTTGAATCGCTTTAGTCCAGTTCAGAAATACTCTGCCCTTTTACCCTTCATTTAAAAATATTTGCAACCTATTTGGGCGCTCTGCACGAGAGATCATATAGAATGATAAGCTCAGGGGAGCAAATCTCAGAATCCACCTCTGACTTTGCTATAACCCACACATCTGAAACCCAACCTCACTTGCTTTGTGGATGACATGTTAGACCTCTGACTCTCACTGACCTCACAGATACAGGGAAACCCAGGCTTAGGGGCAGTCTTCAAGTTTAGTAGAATAATGTGGACCTGAGGATAAGATTCCATCTTCCTGTAGAATGTTCAAACGTGCACATATATCAGTCTATAGTTTTGAATCAACAATGTGTAGGGCGTGTGCCACATAGTTTTGTGGTCGTGTTTTTGGAGTAAGTTCTAAATTCGTTTATCCATACTATATTATATTTTATCCATACTATATTATATTTTATCCAGACTATATTATATTTTAGATTCGGAGTCTGTAACCTAGTAGAGTGTGGAGACCTGGGAGTTAAAAACTTTCTACTTTTTTTTTTTAATTCCTCAGGCCTACCACAGTTTGTGGTATGTTAGTTAATAAAGTAAATAAGATTTGATATTTGATGTATTGTGAAGATGGGTATGTTTTCCAGGGAACGGGCAATGCATTAAGGTACTCTACAGATTTTCCTCTATGATGTCAGTAACCTCAGCTCTCTAACAAGCACCCATCATTTTTTTAATGGGTTTTTCTGGGTCCATTTGCAGTATCAGCCAACCTGAACTTTATCAGTGTGCCTGTCAAAATCTCGAAAGCCGTTGATCAGTGCCAAACCTAGACACAGGAAGTCTTCAACAGCCTTCTTCTAATCAGCCAATCTAATATGTTTATCTGAAAGAAATGAGGCCAGTCTGCCTCCACCTCTTCTGAAGACCGCCGTTTCCTTTTCTCTGTTGACAGTCTTTTAGTTTTTTTTTTTATTGACAAGTCACGAGGCATGGCTCATCTATGTGGTTTTCTTCTGTGTGGTTACAACATTTTGCAAAACAAATTTTTCCCCACTAGACTATTTTTTTTTTTAATTTTTAGAAGTAGTCTATCTCTTCTGAGGAAGTTGTTGTGTTTTGTATTCTCACCTAGAACAACCGACACTGGACTTCTGAAATGTGTACACATATCCCTGACATGTTCATCTTTTGTGCCTGATAGGTCTGTGTCCACTAGCAAGGACACAAATGATGAGAGCAATAGGTTTATATTTTAGTCTAATGGTTTTCTAAGATGTGTTTCGGGGATGTCTAGTAATGTAGCAGTTTCTTCTCATTACCTCAAGTTAGCCCCTATAATGTAGTAATAGATCTCTATTTAGGCTGGTCATATATAGTTTGTAAAGCAAAATATACTCACTGCTATTTTATTACGGTGGACACCAGCCATTATTAATTCTAGTGGGTAAATTTACTGGCCAGTTCTGAAATAAAGAGTAGTACCTGCCATATGATCAAAGTCCTGAATTCCATGATTCTAAACTTTGCAACAAAACACCCCTTGCAGATAACTTCAAACATTTATCTGTAACACACACACACAGACACACACACACGCATATATAAATATCACACACATGTATATATAAATATAATATATTTTGAATATAATATTTTTTAAATTTAATTTTAGTGTTTTACTTATTCACTTTTCATCCTGCTCACAGCTTACCTCCTGGTCACCCCTTCCACAACCCTTCCCTCATCTCCCCTCCCTTCTCCTCTGAGCCTGTGGGAGGGCCCCCCTGGGTATCCCTCACCCCCAAGGCAGCCCAGCTAGTAGAACATATCCTACCTACAGGCAACAGCTTTTGGGAAAGCATAGTTGATTAGTTTTTATAAAGTAGTTTTGAAACATTAAACCATAAAGTGTTAGAAAAGGAGGTAACTGTGTCTTGCTTGGCCATAATCTACCCCTGAAGCTCTGCCCCTAGTCTTTTGCAATATGGAGATTTTATGAGATGGTTTCTAATCCACAGTAGTGACTCTATTGATCTCGGTCATCTTCACCACACGCCTTCTCTTCCTTGTTCTAGATTAAACCCTAGGACAAGCATCCTCACTGGCTTCCCCAGGAGGGTGCTGTGAACTGGAACTGGGGAAGGGTTAGGAGAGTCTGTGGGAAGGAACCACAGAAGCCCGGGGAGGGGAGGAATGCTGTTATATAACTTGCCCTAATCGCTCTGCAGATCAGCTGACAGGGCTTGGTAGAGGTTATCCATAAAACAGAATTACAAGGCGCTTCCAAACCTAGCTCTGGCACAGCAGCCAGAGTCCCAGCATATACTGACTCCGCAGGCCTGGGAGCCTGGTTAGCTCAGGCGTGTTATAAATCTGCACAGTGGAAAAAAACAAAAAACGATGTCTCCCTGGCTGGCCCCCCAAATAACTGTCCCCGAGAGGCCTGGGAGAGCTAAGCTTGCTTCCCTTGCAAAATCCTTAATCATCTCTCTCAAATATGAGTTTTCCATGCAGCTGCAGAGATGAGGACCTGGGAGAGACCAAGGAGAACAGAGCATTCCTAGACATTTCCTGGCCCTGGGGATAGAGTGTTGGATGTGTCTCCCACATGCCTGCTAAAACGCTTATAGTTTCCCAGGGTTTGTCTGTGCTCTGGACTTGATGAAAGTTTTTTTTTTTTTTGAACCAGCTAATTGATTAGAAACAAAGAAGGCAAATCTAGTAATTTTTCTGGTTCTTGGGTGAAAGAGGGTATGGGGCAGAATTACAGTTTTGAAATGGTTTGTCAGGTGGGACTGGGCACAGCGAGTTGCCACTTAACACGGATAAGCTTTAAAGGCTGGCCTGATATCAAAGGCAGAAGTGCAAGTTAGGAGGTGCATAGGTTGGCAAGCATCTCATATGAAAAGAAGTTTATGGATTTGATTGGATTTCAAGAAATGCGTGAGTCACCCGGATGCTGTGGCTGCATTAAAGAAGAAACCAGAAAGGGGCAGAGAGTATCACGTGTTTTGTGGTGGGTGCTAGGATGAAGAGTGAGATGCATTAGAGCCCATCACTAGGGAGGAAAAAAAGGGTAAAAGTAGAAAGATCAAAAGGTAAACAAATTGTTTAAAGAGGAATTGTGGGAAGTTAGTCCACTCTGTGGGCACCTGGGAATTAGCCCAACTGTATGGAAGAGGAGTAATAACAACTAATCTACTCTAAGAGAAAAAGTGGATGGTGTGTGTGTGTGTGTGTGTGTGTGTGTGTGTGTGTGTGTGTGTGTAAACATAGTGGCTTGAAAGAAGGGTAAACATTTAAATTTTCAAATAATTAGAGCAGTTCAGGAATGGAAAAGAATCATTTCATTAAATTCTGAACTTTCTGTCACTAGATCCATTTGAGCCAAAAGAGCGTTGCTCTGGCCTTCTGAAGGTTCTCAACACTGAAAACCTCACGGTCAGTGAGCATTAAGATTACTCCTGAGTTTCATAGTCTATGATTTAAATAGCTGTGAATGCCAAGGCCACGCAGGACACACACCCCTTGGCTCTGACTCTGGCCAGCTGTGTGACCTTCAGCTAAGACATGAATTTTTTTTTTTGCCCCATTTTCTCCATCTGGCTTTAACAAATGCTTCAGTCGTCGCTCCCCTGTACACCCGGCCCCTTGTAGAGTCTTTAAGTTAGACCATGTGGGAAAAGGATATTCTGGCCCGCTTGCTACCTGCCATAAGTCTTCCTGCAGAGGGAAAGCTTTGCGGAAGAGCAGGAAGTTCCTGAAGGCCACTGAACTAAAAACCCTCAGATTGCTTATTGGCAGGAGAGAGGGTAGTTGGAAAGGTACAGTGTGTTCCCCTAAGAACTCCCAACAGGATGCTGATGGAGTAACGGGTAATCTGCTTTCCCTCAAGCACCTGTAATGAGTTCAGTTTTGCCTCTGCAAACAACCAAGGAGGAACAAGGGAGGTCGGGTTACCTCGGCACAGCACAGCTCTGTCTTTGGCAGACTTCATTCTCTGTTGGATTTCTGAGCTGGCAATGGCCTTCTGAGTTTTGCTCCTCATCACCAGAGAGACTTACCCTGTGGCACATCTCTTCTCCAAGTTTTTTTTCTTTCTTCATAAATCAATTTGTTTAATTAGCTTATAAGCTGAAAATCTAACAACAAATTGGCAACATAGATCTGTGTCCCACTATCCAAGAGGGGAATTTAAGATTTCATTTGTCCTAATGGTGAGAGCTCTCTGTCTCTGGATTCCATTGCTGACTGACTGTGGCTTCTTCTGTTGGAGCCTAGTTTCTTATCCCTTTCTTCTCTGCCTGAGGTGAGGCTCTTCATTCCTTCATCATCGAATGCTCACTTCCTGACACCCCTTCTTTGATTTTTGTCAAGCTAACATCATTGTCTCCAAATCCTATTTCCTCCCCCGACCAATATCTTTAGTGATACACTTATCCACACACAGGTCAGCTTGTTTGGACATAGACATAGAAGGCTGTGGACAGGATATAAGCCCTCTCCTCCAGTTTCTGAGGTCAGCTGGGGAAGAAGTGAGAGAAGCTGAACTGCTCATAAAGCACCAAGGAACTGAAACCCTCCATCCTTGGCTGGCAGCTCTGGCCATACCCACCCCATCCGCATCCACAGTCACATTTTTCTCCCCTCTCTGTTTCCGTAGATTGGAAATGAAAACAGCTGTTAAAAATAAGAGTGCATGAGTCATCTGGAATCTCCACGTGGTAATTACAGTTTCCATCTCGCCCTGTCCAGTCCTTCCCAGTGTGCCGAGCCCCATATCACAGTCCTGCTGTGGGGAGAACACACTGTGGCAAAAGCAAAAAATTTAAGGACAACCTTAATTTTTGTTTTCTAATCCTCTGAGGTTAAACACTGAATGGGTTGCCAAGCCAAGAAAAATAAGAAGAAAAAAGATACTTCAATTAGAAAACTCGATTTGTGGGACGGGCCATGTTCCCGGTTTTTTTCCATTTCGAGCCAGTCTCTGTGTCGATGTTGACGAGAGGCCAGCTCTTCTGTCATGTTGAAGGTGCCCTCGGATTGCTTCGTGGGTGCTCCCGCTATGAAGAATGTATAGCTGTTGTAGATGCTACGCCCTAAGCCGTGTTTTCTCTTTTAAGCGCCCGCTGCTTTATAATCTAGAAAACCTCAAAGGAGGTAATCAATAATCTGCTAGCTGATTGTCACCTGCCAGGGCCGACTGATTCTCTGAAGTTACACCCAGTCCCCATGACAACCATTTAACCTTGACTGAGTAA
Source organism: Mus minutoides (assembly GCA_902729485.2). NCBI lineage: Eukaryota > Metazoa > Chordata > Mammalia > Rodentia > Muridae > Mus > Mus minutoides. The sequence continues at coordinate 762,792 of LR749602.1, forward strand.
TTCTACTGGTCTAAAGCTATGATGCTGCCTCTCCCTGCAGTGACCCTGCTGCCTGCATTCTAATAGCGCCCACACACAGATTATAAATTATATGTAGATTGTAGTTATCTGTAGATTATAGTTTCTAGCAAGAGAGCTGTGTGCCCTATTTCAGTGGAGGTTTGCTGTTTACTCCTTCATTGCCCCTTTCTAGGAATGGATTTCTTTACAATTTGATTAGAGGTGTGTGTGTGTGTGTGTGTGTGTATACTAGGCATGAAACTTACCAAATTTAGGACCAATGCATGCTAAGTGCTCTCTCTACCATAGTGAGCTCTACTCCTAAAAGTGCCTGGTTAAATTTTTTAAAATTTAATTACATTTATTTGTTGATTTATTGGATGTATATGTGTGAATGTCTATGTGCCATGGTGGAGGTCAGAAGATGGCTTGCAGGAGTTGGTTCTTTCTTTCAACTGTGCAAGTCCCGGGGGTTGAACTCAGGTCATCAAGCTTGCCAGTGAACGCCTTTACCCTCTAAGCTAGTGGTTCTCCACTGTGGCTTGAGACCCGTTCTGCAAACCTCTGTCTCCAAAAATAATTACCTTACAGTTCATAACAGTGGCAAAATCACAGTTATGAAGTAGCAACAAAAATAATTCTAAGGAGCCGGGTGTGGTGGCGCACGCCTTTAATCCCAGCACTTGGGAGGCAGAGGCAGGCAGATTTCTGAGTTCAAGGCCAGCCTGGTCTACAGAGTGAGTTCCAGGACAGCCAGGGCTATACAGAGAATCTCTGCCTCGAAAAAACTAAAATAATAATAATAATAATAATAATAGTAATTTTGAGGTTGGGGGTCGGCACACCGTGAGGAACTGTATTAAAGGTTCACAGCATTAGGAAGGTTGAGAACTACCACTTTCTAAACCATCTTGCTGGTCCAAGATTATTTTTGAGTTCACTTTCCACATTGAAACCTCTATAATTCTGTTATCATTTTCTTCTCTGAGAGCTAGCTTTAGCTGGAGTGATGACTCATCCACTCAGGAGGCTAGGACAGGATTGTGAGTTCTAGGCCAGCCTGCACTAGGTAGTCAGGATGCTGGGCTACAGAGGGAGTCCCTCAGCAAACCTGAAGCTAAAGAAAGAAGGCCACAAGCTAGTTTTACAACGAAAGACACATAATGTTCTGGAGGTTTTCTTTTTTATTTTGCTTTGGTTTTGGTTTTGGGTTTTTTGGGGGGGGGAGGGGAGGGTTTCGAGACAGGGTTTTTCTGTGTAACAGCCCTGGCTGTCCTAGAATTTGCTTTGTAGGTCAGGCTGGCCTGGAACTCACAGAGCTCTGCCTGCCTCTACCTTCTAAGTGCTGGGATTAAAGGTGTGTGCCACCACCACTTGGCAGGAAGACACATAATGAGGCTTTTGGAATTCCAGGCAGGTTACTCAGCCCCAGCTGCCTTTTCTAAACCCTAAATCCCACCACTGTATGGACAGTCGTTCCTTTCTGATGATGCATTATTTCTCAGATGCAGGGACAAACTCATCAAGGTGGAATGCCGAGTCAGACACCTACCCAGTTCTCAGCGGGACCCTCCACTCACTGGCTGTGTGACCATAGGCAGTTACCGCTTGTCAAACTCATCTATCAGATGAGGTGATAACGATACTTCCCTCTGGCATTTTTGTCAGTTCTCAATGAAATGGGTGATGTCTTAAAAAAAAAACAAAAAAACAACGGTATCTTGCTATGTGCCAGCTATTACCATTTTCATACGCATAAATTAGCAGACTATGTAGACATTAGCTACTTTTAACAGAGAGGACTGACATCGGCTCACAGAGAATCCCGACTTTAGTTTGGGCTCAGATGCATCACAACAGATGACTCATAGGAGAGATTTCTTATTGGTGGCATGCAGTCACTGGATGCCCAGGGATAGCATTTGAGGCGAGGCAGGGAGGGAGAGATAGGGAGGTGTAGGGGGAGAGAAGGGGGAGGTAATGGCAGTCCCCACCACTTCGTTCAGTAAGTGATGGGATTCTTGGGGGGAGAGTAAGCAGTGTGGTCGACACTTACAAACGAGCTCCTACTTACTGCCTGCTTACTGTCCCGTGTTCTCGTGCCTTATAGAGAATTGGCCCGTCATCCTTGAAGAACCACAGAAGAATGCAAAATAACACGTCTTTATGAAATGCCCCTTTTCTTTCTTTCAGATTACATGAAGCAGACAACATTTGAAGCCCAAGCCTTTTTAGAAGCTGTGCAGTTCTTCCGGCAGGAGAAGGGACACTACGGCTCGTGGGAAATGACTACCGGGGATGAAGTCCAGGTAGTGTGAGGCTTGGAGCTGTGGATCCTCTCTCGTCTGTGTGGCAGGGGTCAGGGCCATATAATGAAAGTTGCACAAATAGAGGATGTGGCTTCCAAGGCGTTTCCCTGAGCTGTCTAAAAGCATTGAGTCAATGAGCTGTGGTTCACATGAAGACCACCAGCCCTGGCCTTCGGGAGGGCAGCCCACAGTCCTTAGTTAGGTCACTAAATCTGTGAGAGCAGTTTGTTTACAATGCTAAGAGCGGTCTTTGTTGTTTTGGTTATGAGCCAAAGGCTCTGTGTCGAGTGTGTTCTTACACGTCCACACATGTACTTGTATATTTCCAACCTGAGAACACTTTAGAATTTCAAATAATTCTTAGTGTCTGATAGTTTTCAGAAGTGTATCCATTTAAAACCTTGAGAAATTAAAATATTTACAATACTTTATGCACCAAAGAAAACCCAAAGCCTAAGAAACAGAAGCAAACTGCCTAGCCTAGCAAGTAGACAGCATACTTAATATTTAACAGATATTTAATACAGAGACCTGTATTAAAATGTTCCTGCATGATGTTTTGTAATGTTCAAGCCCTAAGTGAGTCTTTGGCAGTCTTGCAGAGTGGGAAGGACATTTTGCACGAGGGAGCTGAGAGGCACAGAACAGCTAAGTGACTTATGCATTCAGCAATTTTATTTCATCTCTTGCCTAGGACACTTGCTTTGCATTTTCCTTCACTTAAAATCTTTAATTTATTTTTATTTTCTATGTATTGGTGTTTTGCCTGCATGTGTGTCTGTGTGAGAGTGTTGGACTCCCTGGAGCAGGAGTTACTGACAACTGTGTGCTGCCCTGTGGGTGCTGGGAATTGAACTCTGGTCCTCTTGAGGTGCTCTTAACCACTGAGCCATCTCTCCAGTTCCTCACTTAAAGTCTTAATAGTATATCAGTTCACATTTCTTTACACAAGAATTTAGTAGAACTTTTGTGGGGTTGAGTGTTTCAGTGTGTGTGTGTGTGTGTGTGTGTGTGTGTGTGTGTGTGTGTTTTCTGTCTACTTTTTCCTTTAGGCTAACATGCACTGAGTGCTACAGAAAGTGCAAAAGAGCTGAGCGACTCCTTTTACATTGCTCTCTCAGTAGTAATGACTCACACGAGTGTGGCAAGCCTTCGTGGTGATGGTTGTTTTAGGCAGAGGTCCAAGCAGAGCAGTGTCTCAGAATGCTTTCCTGGCAGGCTGTTTAGGTGAAATGTTTTTATGCTTGGTAAAAGCATCAACACATTTTCTGCTTGTCAATATGAGCTACGAGCACTATCAGATGAGCTCATGAGAAAAAAAAATCTGCAAAAATGTCAAGTAGCTGCAGGTATGAGGTATTTATTTGCCTTTAAATTAGCCAGGTGGGTGGGAACAGCGTCCTTCCCATGCTGCTTGATTCTAAGACCAGAAAACTTCTCACATTTGAGGTCTCATTTATTCCTTCTAGACTGGTCTTCATTCATGATATCTTGAATGGAGCGCTCTAAATAGACACACATACCTATAGCAGCGCTTCAGTAACGCAGGGGCCCAGGGCCAAGGGTCCAGTCAGACATGGGGCCTGCCTTCGGGAGGGAGGATTGAGGCATCCTTCCTCAGTCTTACCCCTTCTTAGAGCTTCCAGTCTGAGAGGAAGCATAGTGCTATGCCCTTGGGGCATAGTGGTGTGTCCTCAGTGACTGTGCTCTGTTGGTTTGTGTTTTGTTGTTGTTTTGGGGGACATTGGCAAGCCTCAAGCTCTTGCACTACCTCCCTCAGTTTCCTTAGTCATATATGAGGTATGCAGCACCAAACCCTGCTTAGTTTGTTCATTTTGATCAATCTGATGACACCTTTGGTTTCTTATATGTGAGGGAATCCTCACTCCATGGTCCAGCAGTTAAACTATCCCACCATCGCTTCTCACCTTTTTAAAATACAAAATTATAAAAAATTATGTTTGAGGTTCCTTATGGTATAACTCAGTAAATCCTGTTTGATGGGGAGTTAATAGAACCTTCTTATTTATTTATTTATTTATTTATTTATTTATTTATTTATTTGATTAGCTACTTTCCCTCAAAAAGCCCACAGGCTTCTCTCTTGCTTGTGGAGAGCTGGCCGTGGTGGGTCGCCCAGAGTGGGCAGGCAAGGGCCAAAACAGTGTCTGGATGGGAGGAATCTGAATTTAGAGGATGGGGAAGGTGGCGTTGGCGTGAGATGGCATGGTAGCCCAGGCTCTGCCAGCCTCAGGCCTCTTCCCATCCCCTACCCACTCCCCTTGGAGCCTCTCTTCCCTCTCTTTCTTTCTTTCCCAGACATATTTTCTTTTCAAGTTCCCAAGCTGTAAAATAGAAGCAAATTACTTGGAACATCATGTGGGAAAGAGCAGAGGCAAACTGCAAGCCCACCCAGATGGAATGTTGGTTTTCTTTGGCCTTTGTGTGTAACATTTGGGTCTTCTCACATCTATTCACACTCACGCTCAAAACCATTCCAGTCTCTGCAGAAGGACAAATGAGGAGAACTGTGACTCTTGAATTCAAGGCTTTTCAGCCACAACAGCATTTCCCATTGTGCTTTGCTTCAGTCTCCATCCATCTTAGCTCTCTCTCCTCACACCATACTTCTTGATAAGTCTTGGGCAAGAACTCACTCACCTGGGCAGGAGTGACCTGGGGACTCACTGAATCAAATGGCTGAACCTGCTGATTGCCAATATGTTTGCATACATCAGGTTTCTTAAAAGATCCCCCAGAAAATGGTGATCTTATAAGATCATCTCTTAATGGTCCACAGAGAGTGATTCAGAAAGGGGACACAAGTCCATCAGCAAGTTTTCAAGGCCTGTGAACGTCTTGCCTCTGTTATCTTCATAGCTTGAGGTAGATCCACGTTGTAGCAGGTGGGAGCCCTTCAGCAGTACTGAGCCTAGAAGCTCCTTTCCCAGGAGCCCAGGGGACCAGGGATCCAGCCTGCTTTTCCTTTCCAGCCTCAGAGCATTCCTGTTCAGTTCAGCTAGAGCGTCACACCCTGCCATAATGGAGCCCTGGAGAAGGGCCAAGGCCAGTGAGCTTGTGAGGGTTTCCACGGATGTGGCTGACCAGTGAGCTCAGAGAGAACTTCCTTGTAGCCCAAAGTGTAATTTGAACTTTTATGAGAAGGAGGTCAGCTGTTTTGGAAAAATATTACTTCAGCTTCACAGACCAAATGTCTCTAGTGACGGTCTGCTCTGCTGCCTGCTGACATTCTCGATGGTGCCCCTGCCTTGTTGCAGACCTCAGTCTGCAGCCTGCTGTTGCTGCTGAGCTGTGATTCTGAGAAGGTTAAGCGAATTCACTCCAGGTTAAGCGAATCAGAGCAGCAGAGCTGCCCCAAGTCAGGGCTGAGAGAAGAGAAGGAAGGGTCGGGGGCTATGGTGAACATGTGGACTACTGCTCAGACGCAAGGGAACATGAACATCGATCAGCACAAAGTTTTAGGATGAATTTGGAAACACTCCTACAGAGCACTCTGAAAACTTTTGATGTCCCCTTAAGTCTGCTTAGCCCACAAGAGTCACTTTGTTTCATAGTATTTGGTGCTAATTTATCTTTATGTTGTTTGCCTAGCAGGGTCCAGATTTCTTAATGATACTTTTCATAGACAGGCTATTCCAGCCAGTGCGTGGGTAATTAACAACCTTCTAGCTGCCTTCCTCAGTGCATGGCTGCAAGAGAAGGCTGCTGTAAAACACAATGTTGCCTTCATTCCATCCACAGGGAATGTTTGGAGCAAAGGTTAGCACTTCCCAGTTGGCATGCTACTGAAGACATTTTCACCAGCCGACTTTGGCTTTCAGGAAGCAGCAGGGCAAAGGCAGAATTATCCATCTGATGTTGTGTAGCTGAGAAAAGAGGCCACTTGCTCTCTTAAGGGACTCTGTCTTTGTGGCATTGCTGGAACGATGGCATACCAGTAGCCAGCTTTGGAGGGTGGGAGTGGTCAGGTTCTAACAGGTCTCTGGGCTTAATGACATTAAATACATAAAACAGAGTGCGAGAGTGGCTTTTTTTAAAAACAATGCCATATGCATTAGCCCAAGTGACTGTGTGTCCCTGGAAGGAAACCCTTCTCCTGGGAGCCAAGAGATAGTTCTCCTAAAGTGTAAGGCAAAAATTGCTCTCCCACAGCACTCCAGCCTAGGAGATGTTGATTAATGACATATGTCCCTCCCCTTTAAAACACAGTGAGACAATGAAATGTTCTGTTGCTTAACAATATAAGTTCGTAAACACATGGAACACAATCCTGCAGCTTTGTCTTGGTTGTGTTTTGGTTTTGAGACAGGATCTCACCATATAGCTCACACTGACCCAGGGATGCTTGATCCCCCTGATTCAGCCTCTTAAGTATTTGGGATTCTAGGCAGGTACAAACTCATCCAGCAAAATTGTGCATTTTTATAAAACTTGTTAGAAGAATAATATTATTTCAAAGTAGGCTGTCATATTCTCTCTCTTTCTCTCTCTCTCTCTCTTCCTCCCTCCCTCCCTCTCTCTCTCTCCCCCCGAAGCATCAACAATACCTTCAGCTTTCTGTGCCTGGTTTGTTTTGGAATCTCTGTTTCCCACCCTTGCCAGCATCTCTCTTGGCCCTTTGGTACCAGGACCCTGTTAGGCTTGGTATCTTCGGAGGAGGTTTAGCTAACCACCCTGAATGACTGTTTCACGTTTGTCCTTTACCTTTGCTTTACCTCCCATAACATGCCCTCCAGCCCTTTTCTTGGGCACAGTAGCAATGATGGAAGACACAGTGCTGGGCGGGGTAGTACACTGAGGGCTTGGAGTGGTCTGATAGTTTCTCTTACCTCTTTACTTTGTTTTTGTTTTGGGTTTTTGTTTTGTTTTGTTTTGTTTTGTTTTTTGAGACAGCCAGCATAGCCCTGGCTGTCCTGGAACTCACTCTGTAGACCAGGCTGCCCTCGAACTCAGAAATCCGCCTGCCTCTGCCTCCTGAGTGCTGGGATTAAAGGCGTGTGCCACCACGCCCGGTGCCTCTTTACTTTGTTGCTCCATCCTTTTTGTAACCATCAGAGGATGAAGGAAATATTCGGGGATACTTGGAGTAAGGTGATGAGGCATGCAGAGGCTTGAGAAAGAATGTTGGTCTTAGGATCACAGACCAGGCTCAAGCCATTGTGTCCAAACTTAATGCTCCTGTTTAAGGATGCCTTATCTGCCTCTGAAAGCCCCCTTCTCATTCTAAACACAAGAAGTCTTGTTAGTGTGAACACAGAGTTTGAATTTAGGAAATAGTTCTTGTCATTGAGATAACAATAGTAGTGCATGTCGGCAGACACGTCTGTTCCCCGTGAATATGAAGAATATTTACCTTTGAGTTTGTGAACAAAGATTTTATATGGCTATCATATGCACAGCCGTGAGTTCCATCACTGACATCAGCATCAAGGTCTCTCATTCCTCATCCCCTCCCACCTCTGCCTACTTCAGAGCCCATGTAGCCCAGGACGGGGACGCTGTCATCAGACCTCGAGCTGGCCATCATCCGCTGATGCCCTGCCGGTTTCTCCTTTACTCTGCAGGTCCTGAGTAAGCTGGTGATGGAGGAGCTTCTGCCAACCCTCCAGACTGACCTGCTGCCTAAACTGAAGGGGAAGAAGAATGACAGAAAGAGGGCCTGGTTTGGAGTAAGTTACAATGTTGCTTTGCAACTGTGTGTCAAAGTGAATGTTCTGGTCTCTTTACTTTTTTTTGATTGTTTGTTTTTGTTTTGTTTTGTTTCTTGGTGGTGGTGGGGCATTTGGTGTTGTTTTAAAATAATTCCTTTCCTTCCTAGGTAAAAAAGTGTCAGCTTTGAACCTGTTCAATCTCACTGGCATAAGAATTAATCTAAACAGAGTTGTACTTGCAATTTGAGCGTGTGCTCGGTTCTGTTTATGAGAGAGTCTGTGGTGGGCTGGCCTCCCTCCCTCCCTTCCAGAACTCCATCAGTCATAGATGATGCACGGTTCTGTGTTTCAGCTCCTGGAGGAAGCCTACAATCTGGTTCAGCACCAAGTTTCAGAAGGATTAAGTGCCTTGAAGGAGGAGTGCAGAGCCCTGACAAAGGACCTGGAAGGAACCATTCGCTCAGACATGGATCAGATTGTGAACTCAAAGAACTTTCTAACGGGAAAGATCCGAGGTTGGTGGCACAGTCCCTTACTGCTCCCAACAAATAAGCTGTCCACTGAGAGATCCATACATAGAGAGAATGTGTTGAGTCTCTGTATCTGCAGGTCTCATATCTGTGGATTCCACCAACCACAGATCAAAAGGTCCAAGGGGGTGTCGGGGGGGGGGAACGTTTGCAATGATCAAGTGCAGGCTTCTCTGTTATTCCCCAAGCAATACAGTATGGCTATTACATCCCATCTATATTGTATTTAGTATAATAATTAAACTCTTTAATGTCTTAAGTTATAGGGGGTATATAGTTGGGTGTGCACTGGTTCTATAAAAAGCAGTAATTTTAGTGTCTCAGGATTTTGGCCTCCTCTGGGGTGGGGTTGAGGGGACTCTCACAACCAATTGCCCTCAGATAGTATATCCAGCTTCCGAGGAGAATTAAGGTGAGGGAATTGAGGGGAGAAAGTAGTGGTTGTAGAAGGAGAATGCTGTAGCATTATTAAGGCCTTTGTTTTATCCTGGATGCTTTATAGACGCAAGGTAGCGGGAACCTTGCTTCCCGCCTTGTGATGTGCCTGCCTGTGTATTGTGATGTGCCTGTCTGTGTATTGTGATGTGCCT
>LR749602.1:771992-785166 GCA_902729485.2 Mus minutoides
CCTGCCTGTGTATTGTGATGTGCCTGCCTGTGTATTGTGATGTGCCTGCCTGTGTATTGTGATGTGCCTGTCTGTGTATTGTGATGTGCCTGTCTGTATATTGTGATGTGCCTGTCTGTGTATTGTGATGTGCCTGTCTGTGTATTGTGATGTGCCTGCCTGTGTATTGTGATGTGCCTGTCTGTGTATTGTGATGTGCCTGCCTGTGTATTGTGATGTGCCTGTCTGTGTATTGTGATGAAGCATGAGGTTTTCTCTGATAGAAAGCCTGCAGTTTTGGCTTAGGGTCAGTACATCTGTATAAGGGTTTTTTTTTGTTTGTTTGTTTTGTTTTTGTTTTTTGGATTTTTGAGACAGGATTTCTCCATATAGCTCTGGCTGTCCTGGAACTCACTCTGTAGACCAGGCTGGCCTTGAACTCAGAAATCCGCCTGGCTCTGCCTCCCAAGTGCTGGGATTAAAGGCGTGCACCACCACCACCCAGCTAAATCTGTATAAGTTAATCAGCGATAAGTTAGTGTTCATTATTAACCAGTCAGGTGTACTTGAGGTGGTCACTTGCTTCTATTTGCCTTAGTCTCCTAATCTGAAGTTGGAAGTGCTGACAAGAGTACGGTTGGCAAACTGCGGTCCTCAAGCTAGATCTGGCCCCACTAGATTTTGTAGATGATGTCGTTTTGAACACAGCCATGCTCGTTCATGAGTTCATAGTATAAGCTGCTCTGTGCTCCCGCATTCAGAAGTGAGGTGTTGGAACCTTAAGGACTACATAGCCACAGATATTTACTTTCTGGCCCTTGACTGAACATGGCTGGCCCACCCCCACATAGCAGCCTTAGGTGGCCTGGAGGGGTCTTTGGGATACTTGCTGTGACTCCCTGTTCATTCTCAGTCCTGTACCCAATGCATGGAACAATCTAATGTTGAGGTGAAAGAAAGGCATGTAAGCTCTTCAATGATTATTTCTCAGAAGTATTTCTGGATAGCTCAGGTGAATACTCACATATTGAACATTTGCTAAGTGCCTTCTGAGCAAGTGGTGGAGATTGGGCTCCTGGGCTCCTGAGGCTGCCTGTATAGCGGGGGGGGGGGGGGGGGGGGGGGGGTGTGTGTGTGTCTGCCTGGCAGATTATCTTCTGCAATTCACATCTTCTTCATACTACAGCCCAACATGCTTCAGAGCTCGTAGGATGGGACCCACTGAGAGGAGATTAGAAGAGGCATAGCTATGCACACGTGTGCTAAGAGATATGTGTGGTGTTCGTGGGCCTGCCTGTTTTTGCAGTGCCTCCAAAGTCAGATACAGATCAGCCTCAGTGTGATTTCTGTTTGATATGGTCCAGCCTCACAACCCATCTAGGGTGAGTGATTCTGTGTATACCTAAGACTGCCAATGTTCTGTTCGCTCAGACCCACGTGGGCCTAACTACCCAGGCTGAAAGCAGACCAGTCTCTTGTACCTAATGTTCCATGGCTCCTAGACTAGTAGTTATTCCATAAAGGAGATCTCAGAAGGAAGTAATGGGCAGATCTTTTTAAAAGCGAAGTATCAGGCAGGCACAGTGGACTCATTGGTAATCTTTAACACTCTGGAGGCTGTTGGTTAGGATGCTGAATTCCAGGCTAGTGTGGGCTAGAAAAATAATGTGACATTGGAATGAAAAAGAGAGGACGAGAAGGGAAGGAAGATGGAAGAAAGGCAGAGAGGAAGGAAAACATACATTTTAACTGGGCCTCTGGATCTCCATCTTTAAAACAAAGAAGGAAGCCAGCTGCATTGATGAAGGGTGTTAGATTTGGGGAGCATTAAGTAGGTGTCTTAGTCGGGTTCTATTGCTGAGAAGAGATGCCATGATCATGGCAACCTTTATAAAGAAAGCACTTAATTGGGGAGCTTGCTTACAGTTTCAGAGGGTTTGTCCATTACAATCACAGAGCATGGTGGCACACATGGAGAATGCTGGAGAAGCAGCTGGGAGTTCCACATCCAGATCTGCAGGTGGCAGGAAGAGAGTGACAAAGGGCCTGGCTTGGGCTTTTGAAACTCCAAAGCCACTCCCATGACGAATTTCCTCCAACAAGGCCACACCTACCCCAGCAAGGCCACACCTCCAAATCCTTCTCAAGTAGTGCTACTCCCTGATGGCTAAGCATTAAAATACAGGAGCCTATGGAGGCCATTCTTATTCAAACCACTACAGTCCTCAGCTCTCCATCTCTACCCATATGGCACTCAACAGCGAGGCCATTAATCACCAGTTCTAATTGTTCCACAATTATCTGTTCAGGAAGAACTTATTTTACTCATGCTCAGTAAGGACTGAAAGGTTTCAGGTCAACACACTTTTACACACAGAAGACATGACACGTTTTGTAGATACCAAAACAGAAGGAAAATATGTTGAATGCTCTCAGAGAAACCAGAACAAAGAGGTCAGGTTCAGAAAACTGCCGGGGGCAGGGGCTCGTAAGGAGCATAGTTAGAATTAGGTGGTGAGAAAGCCTGCAGTCCTGGGTTCTTGTGTGTTACAGCCATTCTAAGCACTCAGAAAATGGTGTACTTACTTCCTCTTCATCATAACCCCCAGAATAATTACTTCTCTGATCTCCATTTTACAGACAACAAAACTGAGGCCATGGTTAAGGGGCATCCCTGACATCCCGAGGCTAGCATACAGCAGGCTCTGACCCAGGCCCACCAGCTTCAGCCTTCTGGGCTTCTCAAAAGCTGCCAGCTGTCAGAGGCTCTTTAATTAGTGTCACTCCTCCCTAGTCATCATAGCCTCTTCCCTGTGTCCTTGAAAGAGGGCACAGTGCACGTATGTGGGGCTGCCAATCTTACTCAGCCTGGACGGAAACACGTGCGGGACACAGTTCAGGAACTCTGGTGGTGGGGGTCACTGGGCTGTCCCAAGTATGTGACATTGGAACTGGATCCTGAAGGCATGATGAAAAGGATGTTTGCAAGTGGACGTGGAGGGAGGCAGGCCCAGGTGAAAGGACACTAGATGGATGATGGGGTTGGGGGAGGGGCAGAGAGCACCACCATCAGTAGCAGGCAGGGAAAGCTAAGGAGAGGAGCATGGGCCCATCTCTACCCATCTTGCAAATGTCATGGCCAGCACTGCCAGATCGTTGCTTCGCCTTGCCAGTGCTCTAATTACTGAAACTCCAATTAGATACTTTTTAAACAGTTCCTCTCACAAAGTTAATGAACTGACAGCTTATTTTCTTGGCAAGCACTTTTGCAATTTGGTTTCAAACAAATCCTCTTTTTAAAAATTTTACAAAGCTCAAAATGTTTCCTTTTTGAGTCTGTCATCAAAGGGGTCTTTTATTTATTCTATGACTATTTTCATACATGTACACAATATGTCTTGATTATATCCACTCTCAACTCCCCTCTTCACTCATCCACCTCACCCCTCTACTACCTTCATCTTCCCTCCTTCCCTCCTTCCCTCCTTCCCTCCCTCCCTCCCTCCCTCCCTCCCTCCCTCCCTCCCTCCCTCCTCCCCCATTTCTCTCCTTCTCAGTAAACCACTGGGTCTAATTAGTGCTACCTGCTAGAATGTAGAGTGATCTTACATGGGTCTTTTATTTTAAAACCACCATTTATTTGTGAGTGCGTTCTTGTGTGCATGTGTGTGTGTTTGCACATGAGTGTACACATTTCACATAGGTGGAGGTCGAAGAGCATCTTTTAGGAATCAGGAGTCAAGTCACTCTGCCATGTGAGTGCTAGGGTTCGAACTCCTGTCATCCTCTTTTTTTTTTTTTTTTTTGGTTTTTCACGGCAGGGTTTTTCTGTGTAGCCATGGCTGTCCTGGAACTCACTTTGTAGACCAGGCTGGCCTCAAACTCTCGAACTCAGAAATCTACCTGCCTCTGCCTCCCCAGTGCTGGGATTAAAGGCGTACACCACCAACGCCCCAGCTCCTGTCATCCTCTTGTCTTGGCAGGAAATGCCTTCACTCACTGAGCTATCCTGCTGGCCCCTGTGCAGGTAACCATAGCGCTGTGAGTTTCTGATTGCCATTTCCAGAATAACTTAAGCCCAGTTCTGGACCACAATCCTTCATTTGCACATTAGCTTCGACCTTGGTACAGTTATCTAACATGGCCAGTTTCTCTTTTTCCGTATGTAAAGTGGAAGGGTTGGACTTGTGGGGCTGTCTGTGATAACGGGACAGAGCAGTGTGACAGACTGAGCTTCAGCAAATGAGTCTTGCTGCTTCCATGCAGGATGCTCTGCTCTGCCACCACGTCATGGCTAGACTGAAAGTGAGCGAAAGCTGAACAGAACCCGGTGCCCCAGATTGCATTTGAGTTCTTAAAGGGTCTCTGGTGGTAGAAGGTGCGGGGAGTTACACTGACTTAGTGGAGAAATGAATTATAACGGACACATCTGTTTTAGAATACAAAGTGCACATCTTTGATGATGGCGGTGAAGGCTCAGTTGGTCCGGCCATTGTACACTCGTGGAGATCAAACAGAGAACTACATTCTTCCCAGGACAGGATAAAGCTTGGGGAAGAGACTTCTGGAGATACTTCAGGTCTCAAAGCATCCAGCCTGATCCAGCCTGGTGAATGCTGGCAAAGGATCTATTATGCTAGAGAATTCTGCCCATAGGAACTGCCCGTGGGGCCGTTTAACTGCCATGTGGTCTCTGAATCCAAATTTACCCTAAGCCATGCCTTTTTTTTTTTTTTGTCTGTTTCCTTCCTTAGCAATGGTGGCTCAGCCAGCCGAGCAGTGCTGTGAGGAGAGCGTGCAGCCCTTCCTGGCGTCCATTCTGGAGGAGCTAATGGGGCCGGTGAGCTCCGGCTTCAGTGAAGTCCGTGCACTTTTCGAAAAAGAAGTAGATGAACTCAGCCAGAGCTTCCATGCCACCCAGGACAGTGCCCAGCTGAAGGAGGTAGGAGAGAGAGTGCACACTCAGGGGCAGGGAGCCCGGGGCTGCTGGGCTGCCTTTCTTGCTCTCCTCTTGTTTCTCCTTGACTCTTCCCAGTCTCTTCTCTTTCCCTCCCTCTCCCGTGTCCCCTCCTCTTTTTCAGTCCCCTCTAGCCTCTCCTTCTTTTTCTTTCCCTCTTTCCTTTTCCTTCCAACCATTTATCTGGTATTTCTGCCACCTATCCAACTAACTCATTGATCCATCCATTCATAAGTAAATCCATCTAATTTTCCTTATTAATGGCTTGTAAGTCGAAAATATGTTTGTGAAACAACCAACTCAAATATATAATTCTTTTTTTATTTATTATTATTATTATTTTTTAAATTTTCTTTGTTCCGGTCAACCCTACTTGCTCTGGTCTGCCCCCGCTCACTCCAGTCAGCCCTGCTCGCTCCAGTCGGCCCCACTTGCTCCGGTCCAAGGATTCATTTATTATTATACATAAGTACACTATAGCTGACTTCAGACGCACCAGAGGAGGGCGTCAGACCTCATTATGGGTGGTTGTAAGCCACCATGTGGTTGCTGGGATTTGAACTCATCACCTTTGGAAGAGCAGTCCCGCTGCTCTTACCCGCTGAGCCATCTCACCAGCCCCAAATATATAATTCTATGTCCATAAGGAGGCAAAATTAGAAACCAGCATTGACACCAACTGCTCCTCGTCCCCCTGGCTTCATACCCAAGCCCTTGGATTGACTGCTATAGTCTGCAATATGTTTACCTGCATACTCTATTGGTCCATGTATCAGCATATCTCTTTATTTTAAGTCATACTGGCTGCTTGGTTTCCACAGTTATAGGCTCCTGATATAAACGCATGCTTGTCAGGCAGCAGTAGCTCCTCAGTGCACTGAATCAGGAAGCGGGGGAGGGGTGTAATCTGCTCAGCTACGGAGACCAGGGGCGTTCAAGGTTTGCTGACGCACACACACACTGGGCTGCTGGCCTGCCTTACACTTACCATAGCATTAAGGACAGGACTTGTTAGAGTGATTCTTTCTTTTCCTCCCTTCCTGATAATCAGTTCAAAGTGTTTGTCTTTTTAATTGGCACATTGTAATTGTACACACTTATGGGTGACAGTGTGGCAATGTCCCCCAGAGCTCTGAAGGCAGAAGCCTGGCTCCACAGCCCCAATAAACCTTTCTCAGCCACCTGTCACAACATGCCAATCACGAGACGAGTGGCAGTGACCGACAGAGGAAAGAGGTTGATTTAATGTGCCCACCTCTGAAGAGGAACAGAGAGTCCAGAGACCCAAGTCTGGCTTTGAAGTGCTGACCAACCGACCGGAGCTTTAGGGGCCCCGGTCGGCTCTCCTGTCCACCTTGACCACTGTCCCAGCTCAAGCCATCTGGTTCCTATGGGCTGAGCTCTGCTCTGGTGTAGCCTGGCTTGCAATGGTGACTGCCCCCCTACATGTGGATATATCTTGGGAGGTTCTGCTCCTCCCAGCACAACAAAATGACTGCAGGGTTAGGACAATGACTTGCCTCTGTGCCTTCAGCCACAGTAAAGAAGACAGACAGATACTAAAGGAAGGTAGACATGCCAGCTTCCATCCTACGTTAGGTACCTGTGGACCTACCTGAGGGGTCAATGCCTTTTCAGCAAAAGCAGCTTCTACACGCCTGTTTCAGCAGTTTATACATGCAGATGTGCAGAATGATCGCACCAGGAGTTACCACTTCTATTCCCTTAAACATTTTTCATTTATGTGCGTTATGAGCTCTTTGGGTTCATTATAAAACACGTGATAGATTGCAGTAAGTCATACTTTCTCTCCGGTGCTGGGCTCTCATTTCTTTATGTGCATATTCACATGTATGATTGTACAAAACCAAGATCATTTAATAAATGCTTTGATGCTTTTTATTACATTCCTGTGTTCATGTGTGTGTGTGCACATGTTTATATGGGTGTGTGCATGTGTGGTTTGTGTGTTGGGGGGGTTGGGGCATATGTGTGTGTATGTATGTGTGGGGTTTAGGGCATGTGTGTATATATGTGTATGCAAGTGCAGGCACTTGTGTGTGTGTGTGTGTGTGTGTGTGTATACATGTGTCTTTTACCTTGCCTTTCTTCCTCTTTGTTTTCTGGCAACACTCTCTTCTCCGCAAATAACTATTATCACCAATTTGGCTTGTGCTATGCTGCACTTCCCCTCTCTTAGGAGATATATAAAACACACACATTTCACAGCTGTTGTCTTCCATTGCTTGCTTTTAGAAAAATATAGTTATTTTATATACCATGCTGTTTATCGGATTTCTTCCTCACAATGATTTCATGAAACTGTCTCCAAGGTAACTGTCCTAGTTCTAAATCACTTTGTGTAATGACAGCATAATATTTCATGTTTAGAAATGCCGTGATTTATTCAGCCATCCTAACATCGCTGACAGCATGAGCAGAGTCATAATAAATAACCGTGTACCTACATCCTACCATACTATAGATACATATATATGTGTATACACGCACAGTCCTTACATTTTGATGCTTTTATTTCAGTGGGATAGAGTACTAGGTTGAAAGATATATTTCTATGTTAACAGCTGTTTCTATTCAATGTTAAAGGAATTTTAAATTTTGCATTGTACTGATTTGTTTGTGGCAGGGAGCCTTCTCCCCATGTTACCCTCTGTGATGGAGGCTAGCACTTATTTAAACCTCAACGATCTGAGAGTAGTGAAGCAAGCCCCCATCTTTCCTCTCTTGCCTAGTCAATCTCTTGCCTAGTCAATTAATTATTTTTAAGTAATACATTCCTCACTCAGCAGTTAAGTCTACTGGCTGTTCTTCCACAGGACACAAATTTGATTTCCAGCTCCAGGTCAGGGGCCTCAGGACCAACTGTAACGCCAGCCTCAGGGGGATCTGACGCCCTCTTCTGGCCCTCATGTGCACTACATTCACATGCCTTCCTCAGCGCACAGAGATACTCAGTATTAAAAAGAAACCTTTGAAAAAGGAAGTGATAATATGTATAACTGTAGGACGAAAGCAAATGTAACAATGTTTCTTTTCCACCTGTTTAATCTCTAGTTCCACTTCCCTCCCCGCCTCCAAGACAGGGTTTCTCTGTATAGCCCTGGCTGTCCTGGAACTCACTCTGTAGACCAGGTTGGCCTCGAACTCAGAAATCCACCTGCCTCTGCCTCCTGAGTGCTGAGATTAAAGGCATGTGCCACCACGCCCGGCTTTCTAGTTCCTCTTTAGTAGACTTCTCCATTGTTTACTTCTTAAAGTGAATACTTTCCCCCCTTTAAAGCACAATGGGATGGGCCCTTGGAAAATTCATGTCAGATACATGTCAGACACAGATTAATGTCAGACACAGATTAATGTCAGATACAGATATGTCCTATGTCCTTCACACCTGCACAGCTTCTCTTGAGAGCTTTCATTACCAACAATTTTTTCCTGTCTTTACCCATTCTCCTGTCTAAGCTTACAGTGTGTGAAACCATTTTCAACTAAGCTTAGAATAGGAAACAAGTTTCCACCCCATAGAAAACCTTTTGCAGGCTCACAGGCTCAACAGCAGTTCTCACAGCCTGCCTAGCTGGTCCTCGACCTCAGGAAGCTGGGACTTGCAGGCTACTGAGGACTTAAGGAGCTGGGATCCCCAGCTTGAGTTGCCCCAGAGAACCACAGAAAGAAGACATTGAAGATGCCTCGGATAAAGTGGTTCAAGCAGTAATTAATACTCATTGCGTACACTTGATTGTTTCATAACCCTAGTATGTAGTATGGAGGAAAGATTTCTAAATCTAAGGCAGTTTGCTTTTCTTCTTTACCAAAATGCAGCGCCTACAACAGCTGATGAAGCTTCCTCTGGATTCTGTGAAGATGGAGCCTTGTTACACTAAAGTCACCCTGCTTCCAGAGCGCCTGCTGGACCTCCAGAGCCGCTTCAGGTTCCCTCACGTTGACCTGGTGGTCCAGAGGACTCAGAACTACATGCAAGAGGTGGGAGCAGGGGGGAGTCCAGGGAGGCTGAGGCTGAGGAAGAGGATGAGGCTGAGGAAGAGGATGAGGCTGAGGATGAGCATGAGGATGAGGATGAGGCTGAGGAAGAGGATGAGGCTGAGGAAGAGTATGAGGCTGAGGAAGAGGATGAGGAAGAGGATGAGGAAGGGGATGAGGAAGGGGATGAGGAAGAGGAAGAAGATGAGGCAAAAAAGGAGGGAAGAGAGACGGAAAGAAGGATAAATGCATGCTGGTGGGTGTGGCCACGGCACTCTTCAGCTCAGGGAAGTGAGGCAGAAGTCAGGTTGACTGGGGACACATACTGTACTTCTAGCTGGCTTCATCTCATCTCAGAAAATAAGAATCTGGGAAAATAAAGTAGCATTAGCCAGTAATTATTTGGTGGTTGAATCGGGGCTTCAAACTTTGGCTGCAGATGAGAAACACATGGGGAAATTTTAAAAACTACTAATGTGCTACCCCACCCCAGGTGATTTCAAGTGTGTGTGTGTGTGTGTGTGTGTGTGTGTGTGTGTGTGTGTAATTTATTTGAAATTCTTAGCATCCTCTAGCCCTATTCTGGTGTTTCTAATATGCAACCAGGATCTAGAAACAATGGTTGAATTCTCCACTTTGTGGTGGTGCTCACCTGTAATTCCGGGATCGGGGAGGTAGAGGCAGGAGGATCCGATCAGGAGTTTAAGGTCTTTGTCTCCATTACAAGTTCAAGGCTACCCTAGGCTGATTGAAACCCTCTCTAAAAAATATAAAGGATAAATGGTGGAATTAGGCAACAATATAACAATGTAACAACAGTGCCTTGGATAATTCTGGATCCTGGAGAGACAGACACAGGCACGACTATAGACTAAGACATCTGAGCTGCATCAGTTTCCTGAGCAGTAAATTTCTGTCCCCAGTGTGATAGCCACTAATGCCATGGAGTCCTGACCCTGCCTCTTCTCTCCAGCTCTATCAATGTCTATTGCTATGACAGAATACTGGACAGGAACCACTTAAGGGAGGAAGGCTTCCTTTTGGCTTATGGGTTGAGAGGGAACAGCCCAACAAGGCAAGAGGTCGTGGTGGAGGTCATAGAAATGGGAGCATGTGGCTGGGGCAGCTCCTAATGCTGATGCCCGGAAGCAGAGAGGGTTCAAGCTAGACGTGGGATGAAGCTAGCTGTATTCCTTAAGCCTCCCACCTCCTCCAGCAAGGAACCACAGCCTAAAGATTCAATAACCTCCCAGAACAGTGCAGCCCGACAAAGACCGAGTGTTCAAAAACAGGAATAAGCCTACAGGAGTCATTTCACATTCAAACTGGAGCACTAGCCTGGCAGAGGAAGGAGGGGCTATGAGACTTGTCATTCTAGGTGTGGAGTTGTTATCTGAGTCTGCATCTCCAGGGAATGGAGAAGAATGTCCACTGGAGACTGTGGCTCTGAGTCCCTCTGTATTGGGAATGAACAGATGCCATTATGTAGGCAGGCAGGCAGGCAGGCAGACAGACAGACAGACAGATGTATATGTAGAGAGAAGGATGTTCCCCACCCTCCCCCTATTTCACAGTGGCCACTAGGTATCTTGTTTTACACTCCAGGGAGTAGGGGGAGTGTTGGGTCTGTCCACAGTTGTTCCTGGAGAACTCTGTCCATTGCTTCCTTTCGGAGCCCAGGTGGGTGGGCGGGACCCCATGTTCCCAGCCTCTGACTGGGCTCATTTTCTGTCTTGATGGACAGCTCATGGAGAATGCTGTCTTCACGTTTGAGCAGTTGCTCTCCCCATATCTCCAAGGAGAGGCTTCCAGAATACCAGTGGCCATCGAGAAGGTTAAGCTCCGTGTCTTAAAGGTAAGAGTTTGGTCTTCATCTGTCTGGGAGCATCTGACAAGATTGTGACCCCCTGTTCCTTTACTCAGTGGGAAATACCTGACCTCCCTTGTATCCCGTTAGACCTGCTTTCCCAAGCAGATAACCATTGTTATCATAGCAGTTTTCCCAGCATGATTCTCGTGCCTCTTCTGCCATCTAGTGGCTTTTTCTGGAACTACATATCCTCAGAATGCACACCCAGTTAGAACTGACCTGTGAGTGTTGACTGACTGCTTCAAGCACTGTGACTGGTATTGCATAGTAAATAACCACAGGCCAGCTGCATCTGAGCTCTCCAAATACAGTAAAATCCACTAAATTAACCAACATTTTAAAATAAAAAACAAAGCTTAGAGCCAGAGGAACTATCCCAAGGGAAAGCATGAGATAGCTTTTAATGAGCTCTATGTATAAGCACTTAATTAAGCTGTTGCGATAACAGGAGCTCGCACACACTTGGTACTTACTTAAAGCTTTTTTAAAATTTATGCTCCTAAGATTTGTTGCTCCTAAGTTTTCATTCCAAGGGTTTATGTTTAGTTTCTATTATTTATATGCATTAGTGTGTGTCTGTGGGACTGTATGCCACCCGTGTGTGGATTCCCATGGAGACCAGAGGAGGATGTCATGTCCTTTGGAGCCAGAGGTACAGGCTAGCTGGAGTCATCCAGCATAGGTGCTGGGGACAGAATTCAGATCTTCTGAAAGAGCAGAACCATCTCCCCAGGCCTCTTTAAAGTCTTTTAAGGAAAAGACCCCAGAGCTACCATTCCCTTTGGCTTTCACTGAGCTTAGATGATGGTTAGACTCTACCCCACAACAGATGAGGAAGCCAAACTTCTGGAAGCAGGCCTCCCTGCTTCAAGTTCAGCAGTGCATGAGCTTAGAGCTGAAATGATATTTACACCTGGCCCAGTAACTTCTGCTTCCTCCTGCTCCCCCCAAACAAAGCTTTAGAACAGAACGTTAAGGCCCCACAGGGTCTGAGGGATGTCTCAGAGTTTCAGGCCCCATCCTGATGCCACAGAGCAGGAGAAAACTCTGGCAAACAAACTGTGGAGACGAGAAGCAATGTTGATCCTAGCGACACAAATAACACCACACTCACAATTGACATGGGGGGAAAGGGCGAACCTCAGTCATCGCCTGAGGAGACAGGAGAGGCAGGGAGTAGAAAGGTGTACCTATTTCGGTTTGGGGTTCAAAGGAACTTAGAACACCTCAAGTTCAACTTTTCAGCCAGCGTTACAAACGTTCCTGCCCAGTGAACAGGGCCCACCTGAGTTCTGAGTGAGGAACTTCCAGTGCCGTTTGGGGTTGCAGGAATACACAACCTTGGGAGAATCACATCCACTTCGAGACCTGCTTTAGGTTTGGGGTTTCCTGGAACCCTTGCAGCCATCCTAAATGTTGAGCGATCTGTAGAGCAGACCTGTGTGACAGGAGTCTAGCCATTGATGGTTCCACGCTCCTGAACTCAAACATCCTGAAACTATTGGCTATATTTGAACCATGTCCACTTTACCCTCCCTTTTATTTAGAGAGGTGCCATTGTAATTGCAAAAAAAAAAGTCCAAGTCAAATATTTGTAAAAGAGCAATTCGTTTGGAAGAAGACAAAAATCCCGACCACTAGCCCATTGGATATCTTTAAAAGCTGTAGTTACATGATTGGATAGAAGGTGATAACTTACAGAAGTCTTACAGGTACCTCGTACTACAGACCTATATCATATGGACTAATAAGAGGAGAGGTGTTCTTCCAGATTTGGCTTCTCCGTGGTTTTAGATTTTTGTGTGACTTCCCACATGGCCATAGATTTTCTGATGATCAGCAAACATTTATTTATTTATTTATTTATTTATTTATTTATTTAGTCTTTATTATTGTCTCCTATTCAAATGAAATTTTTACTGCAGTTAAATTATTTGCTACTCCAATAAATAAGTAGATAGATAATAGATAGATAGACAGACAGATAGATGGATGGACAGACAGACATACAAAATAAAAAGTGTGGCAGTGTCTCGAATACTCAGACACCTCCAAAATCACAACAAATTCCGCCTTCCAAGACAGCCAGTTGGACTTTTCACAAGTGTGTGTGCAAGCCCACACCTTCTGATGTTAGAGTCAGGCTCGTGTGTGTGCAAGCCCACACCTGCTGATGTTAGAGTCAGGCTCGTGTGTGTGCAAGCCCACACCTGCTGATGTTAGAGTCAGGCTCGTGTGTGTGCAAGCCCACACCTCCTGATGTTAGAGTCAGGCTCGTGTGTGTGCAAGCCCACACCTGCTGATGTTAGAGTCAGGCTCGTGTGTGTGCAAGCCCACACCTGCTGATGTTAGAGTCAGGCTCGTGTGTG
>LR749602.1:789606-981047 GCA_902729485.2 Mus minutoides
TATATATATATATATATATATATATATATATATATATATATATGTATATACACACACTAGAGTACAGCAGAGGACTGGGGCATTCTTTATAAGTAGTCAGGTAGTGGATGTTTTAGGTTTTATGGGCCTGTTTCTGTCACAGCCACTCAGTGCTATTGTTTAATATACAACATCAGCCAGAGATGATGCATAAATCTATAATCAAAGTCTGTATTAAGTAAACATGTGCACATACCACACACACACACACACAGAGAGAAAGAGAGAGAGAGAGCCCAGGATTTGTGACTTCTGGACTACAGGAAATCAAAGTTGGACTGGAGCCAACTTCTAAGGGCTGTCTGTCATGGACTGCCAGAGGAGACGAGACATCCCCCGTTTTATTGCCAGTCCTTACTGAGTGTGTACACTGAAAGTTGGCCACTATACCCAGAAAGGATCTAATGTGTAATGGCAGAGGGCTGCTTGATCTCCTACGTTCTGTAACTTTCCTGGAATCTCTGACATAAGTTGGTGCGATGGCAGGACAGCCATGATTGTGGTGTGGGTAGAGCAAGAGGCAGGAAGCACCTGCAGGCTGCTTCAAGTTTTCTGTCTAAGTCCTGGCTCCCCTCTGCTCTGCTCTGGGCCCCTGGGCAAGCATGCCCCTGTGATCCTGTTTTGGTCAACTTTCGTCATTTATGACACTCATCTACTAATGTGTGTATCTTACATTTTATTTTTCTGTTACCACCAAACCTCCCCCCACACTTTTGACAGTATCTTGCTGCATAGCCCAGGTTGGGTATTGAACTTTTGATCCATCTGGCCTTCTGAAACTGCACCTCCACACAGGCTTTTGCGTTATCTGTCTCAAGAATGAAACATGAGCTGGAGAGATGGCTCAGCGGTTAAGAGCACTGATTGCTCTTCTGAAGGTGCTGAGCTCAAATCCCAGCAACCACATGGTGGCTTACAACCATCTGTGATGAGATCTGATGCCCTCTTCTGGGGTTTCTGAAGACAGCTACAGTGTACTTACATATAATAAATAAATAAATAAATAAATAAATAAATAAATAGATCTTTTTAAAAAATGAAACATTAGAACAAAAGCATTTGCCATCTGATTAAGTTCCTATCATACACCAGTCATAGCATTAAACATTTCTTATGGATCATCAAAATGAATTTCACAGTGACCCTTGGAGGAGGAGAGAGACTATTCACATCCTCGTGGTGCTAACAAGGGAAGTAAGTGGAAGTGGTTGAGTGGTAGCAGGCCTAACATCACAAAGCAATTTACCACTAGCTGAATCCAGTTTATTTACCTAAGACACAGCTGGCACTCAGCAAATGGCAATGCCTGCCTACAGCTATTACTCTTGCTGTTCCTGCGTTCCAAAAAATGACTTAGGAACTTGGCCATTTGCAAGGCCTGTTCCCCCTCGGAGTCAATAAGAAAGAGCATCATAGAATTTTTAAACGGCTTTTTGACAGTTTGGAGACTCTCCAAGCATGGAACATTAAAATCCTTTGTGTGGGTTATTGTACTGTGGAATTTTCTCTGGTTTGTTTTCAGATTCTATAAATGCTGGTTTTCTTCAGATAGTCATTGGCACATCCAGTCTTGCTTTTATTCCTGGAGTATTTTTTTTTTTTTTTTTGGAAAGGTTCTGACAAAACTAAAGAGAAAGGACCTGGTCTGTGTGCCTGTTTCTTGGCCACGTGTAAAGGATGACTCCACAGCCTGGGGATGACGGATCCTCCTAAGGAGGGGTTTGTGTTTCCCTCCCAAGGGAACTGTGGAGGCCTCAGTGCTCCCTTCTCCATGTGAGGAGAGGAAGGAGGGCTCTGGCTCCCCTCATCTCTAGGTCCTCTGTTCCTATCATCAAAGGAGTGAATGGTGCCCAATCTATATAGCTCATCGCAGATGTCTTGTTTTGGCATGTGTGTGCTTAGCATGTATATAACATGCGATTGGCACGTGTGTAGGTGTGCGCGTTTGTCTGTCTCTGTATGTAGAGGCCAGAGGTTGATGCAGAGTGTCCTTCTCCATCGTATTGAACATGGAGCTTGCCAATCAGCTTGTCCACCTGGCCAGCTTGGCTTAGGGATCCTGCCTCTATGTCCTAAGCCCCGGGCTTACAGGTGCCATCCTGCCATGTTCCCCAAGGAGGAGGCAGTAAATGGGAGTGAGCGTTTCCCCATTTCTTTTGAAAATAGACATCTTACTTTTCCCCCTTGCTTTTATTATTATACATTAATTACAAAAACCAATGGGTCTCTTTCTATTTTCATGTTCGAACACAGTGCCCTCTGATCCCCTGCGTCCCTCTCGTCCCTCTTGCTAATCTGCTTTCCAAATTGTCTTCCTTCTACATTCCCGTCTTCTTAAATGTTTTCTAGATCTAGATTCTGCATGTGAGAGAAAGTGGGTGACCTTCATCTTTCTGGGTTATTCACTTATGCTGGCAATCTCCATCTGATCCATTTTCCTGAAGATGACATGATTTCACTTACTGTGTATGCACCACAAGCTCCTTATCCATTCATCTGTGGTTGGGCATGAGGGTTGCTTCTGTATCTTGGCTAGTATGAAGTTTCCTCAGGCACACATACATGTAAGAGTGGTAGTTCTAATTTTAGTTTTCTGAGAAAGGTCCATAGTAATTTTTATAATGTCTCAACTAACTCCCATCCCTACCAGCCATGTACAAAGGTTTCCTCTTCTCTGTGTCTTCAACGGCATTTACTGTCTTCTTGCCTTTAAGATAGTGTGAGATGGAATTTCAACGTGGCTTTGAGTTGCATTCCTCCGATGTCATGTCTTTTCTTCTTCATCCTTTTCTCTCTCGTTCTCTAGGAGCTTCAGAAATATGAGCAGTTCATCTTCGCAGACCATACCAACATGATCCACGTTGAGAATGTCTATGAAGAGATTTTGTATCATATCCTCCTTGATGAGAGCCTGAAAGGTGAGGAGAGAGCACTCCGTAATGGGGAGCATTCCAGAAATAGGAATCGGGAAGGCTGTAAGGTCAGAAGGAGAGTTGAACCTGATCCTGGTGTACAGGGGAGACAACAAGGAGAGGGTGGAAAGGAAGGAAGGACCAAGCTCAACTCATTCACGAGGTGGCTGCACCATGAGCCACGACGGTCCTCTTTCAACGCAAGAATGATTTCTGTAGGATGTTTTATCATCGAAGAGGAAAGAAACCAAGGCTTGGTGGGGCTGAACTGAGGGTCTGTTATGTAGATCTGTCTTTGCTACTCTGTGTTAGAACACCAAAGGGCTTTCAGGGCTGGACAGCAGTAGGGACCAACCATTGCTCTCTCAGCACATTCCTCCCCTCCAGTCAGCTGGACAGAGACACAAGGCAAGGCATGAGACTCTGAGATCCTCTTTAGGACTCTGGCATCGGCTGCAATGCGGAGTGGGGCCTTGTCTACGATCACAGTGTGACCAGTTACACATTGGAAATACCCTGCAGGAGGCTGCCAGCTGTCTGCAGGGGGTGAGACTTATTTAGGAGCCATTACTAAAACACCTCCAATGAGAAAACTGGTCCAGTCCAAGCCTCAGGTCACTGTAGCTGACCAGGAATCCCAGGCGATGAGGAGGGCAAAGGTGTGGACATGGCATGTGCGCCTAGCCCATGGACAGCCTACTGCAGACATGTCTAAGTTAAGTTAGAAGATTCTTCTGCATATCCTCCCCTCTCTGAAACCTGCTGTAAGGTGTCGTCTGTTCGAGCAGGACACTAGTGCTGACTGCCCCCAGTGGTTCTGCCTCTGCTGTAACACCCACTTCTAGTTGGCATTGCTGGATACTATAGCCCTGCACAGAGGTCTGCGGCTGAATTGTCAGGCCCTGTTGTCTGTGCTGTTACTGTCTTTGTTCTTCCCCATGCCTTTGAGACTGAGGTGGGTGCACATAAATGCTCATCTTGAATACTCCAGGCCAAACAAGCTCTCTCAGCTGGATGCCTAGCACTAAATACCCACTACACCATTGGAACCACACTTCCAGACAGAGCAAGGAAGGCCTGCACCTGTACTATTGGAGTTCCAGACTAGCCACTCGTCTTAGCGGCTGGTGACACCCAGGAATATGATACCCTTGGAGACTTTGAACTCTTTCAAAGCAGAGGCTTTATTTTATTCTCTGCATCAGGGCTGGTCTCAGATTAGATGCCTAGCAAGTGTTTCTTGATTGAAGAAATTTTCAAATGAACGCCACCAAGATTCAGAGCCTAGAAAGTTTGCAGGTTTTGATCATCAGGAAAGGCTACCTGCAAGAGGGTGGGCATAAGATGGTTCTTGAAACTGAGAATTTGGGGAGCCAGAGGAGCCGATGGGAATGATTGGCTTCTGGGTACCATTGGAAAATCCAGGTTTACTGGGCAGAGCGCTAATATGGTGTTTTGTTTTCTGGTCTCTCTCAGTGATAACGGAGGCAGCCATCTTGAAGAAACACAACTTATTTGAAGACAACATGGCCTTGCCCAGTGAAAGTGTGTCTAGCCTGACAGATCTCAAAACCACCATGGGGTCAAACCAGGCCAGTCCAGCCAGAAGAGTATCTGCCATTCTCCCAGGAGCTCCAGATAAAGAGCCCCCAAGTAATGAAGTGTTCCAGGAGCCAGAGGAAAAGAAGGAGCAGCCTGGGGTGCCTGGCTCACTGGCCATCTCGGAGTCCAGCTGTCCTTCAGGTGGGGATGGGCAGGTATCTGTGCCCAGTGTGGATCACTCTGCTGGGGGCCCTCTCACTGAAGAGAATACAGCAGGACCCCTCAGTTCACACTTGTCAGAGGTGGAAGCTGGGGAGACCCTTAAAGATGAGGAACCAACCTGCAAAAATCCAGAGTCTAGCGCCGTGCCAGGGTCCCTGAAGGAACTGCAAGAATTGTTGACTGTGACAGTGTCCGTAGAGTCTGCCCCGGTGGTTGAAAATGAGACACGCAACGGGACAGCTGTTCCCTGTGAAAATAAAAAAGAAGAAAGCAAGATCCACCCAGAAGCCGGCCACCCAGCTGCCATCCAGCAGGACAGCTGTGAAGAAAGGGAAGTCAGAGAGAAGGAAGCCCATCCTGTGCCTTTGGAAGCTGAGGCTCCTGGGGTGGACTTGGGGACACTGCCAGAGGGTAGAGGCTCTACCTCTCAGTCCACCAGTGGAGGGCTCACTGAGAACACCAGCTGTCCAGGTGCCATAGTGGAGCCATCTGAGGCTCAAGAGCCTGCTGAGAAGATGCTCCCAGCCATAGTTTCTACACAGGACAGCCCCCAGGCAGGAGGTGAGGTCGAGCATTCGGTGACAGTCACACCGCAAGAAGATGCCACGTTAAGTTCTAACCCCATCTGTCCTGTGGAGAGCAATGAGGTGCCCCAGGTTTTTGGGGATCAAGAAGTGCTGGGAGGGGAGGCTAGCTCAGCCCTTGGTATGGGTACAGAGCAAGTCAGTGATTCTCACGGGCATGCGTGCCAGTGGCTGGTGGAGGATACCCCGAGCACTGACATCCTAGGCATGCACGATTGTGATGTGAGCTCCCCAGAGCAGCCCTCAGAGGAGTGGTAGGAGCAGTTTGCTAATCGTTTTTCTTTTTAAAACTGTCAGTCAAGGGTTCTTAGTTATGGGGTATCCTTAGGGGGTTGCATGTGACTTGCTATAAAAGTTATGAAATATTTCTTTGATTTGAATGGTGAAGCCAGAGGAAATGTCTAGAGGGTGTGAGCACTGAGTTGTCTTCGGGGAGCTGAAGCGCTCCCTGTGAGTGATGGCTTTAGTATTTTAGTAGAAATGGGGTAGGAGAACTGGAGCCTTGGGGGGGAAAGCATTTCAAGGGGCTCCAGAGAGGGGGCAGTGTAGGAGCAGGAAACGACACCTCAATATTCTCTTCACTGAAACATGGTACACATTTTGAACTGCACTTTAAGGCATTCTGAACAAGCACACGAAGGACTCCAGCCGCACCACCCGCTCAGTCGGCACCACTGTCTCTTGTCCATAGTCAGGCCACACGAAAGAGGAAGTCACGAACCAGGCATCCTTGTCCTGTAAAGTACCCAGAGCCAGTCATGGCCTGTTGATCTCAGGTGATGCAGATCCAAGGTGAAAGGTCTGTGGTGCAACTATCTAGACCTGTTCCTAATCCTGCTATCAATTCCTTGTTGGTTAATTTTGTTGGTTTATATTAATTAATCACCTTTTAAGGAAACTCAGATGGGGCAAGAGATTTCATTGGCACCACTTAGCCTTGGGCTGTACAAAGTGCTTGGCTAAATGTCCTAGCTCAAAACCTGCCAATTACACAGACATTATTTGAACAGCTACCATGTGCTCTGTTCGTCACAGTAATAAATAAGAGATCAGGTGCTTTGCTTCATATAAATTATAAGGCTCATGAGAATTTAGTCTAGAAGCAAAGAGCATTTATTCCAATTTTTAAGTTTTAAACCATGCTGGCTTTCACTCTTCCCATTCACAAGGTTCTGGTTTATTTTCTGAGGGAGGGGAGGAATTAATGAATGAATGGAAGAAGGAATGAATAAAGCTATTTAAGTTTACCAAAGACTTTACCAATGTAGAAATTGTTTGATCATCCAACAAATTGTTTTCTTAGGTTCCCCATTAGGCCCCAAGCCTGGGGATACCATGATAAAAACACCAGTGTTCCTTCCTTCTGAAGGAAACAGAAAGAAATTCACCTCTAAAATAGATTGTAACCCGTAACTCTCAGTGTAAGATAAATGCGCTCAGTTGCAGTAAGACGTCACACACTGGCTTCAGGGTTGGTTTTACCCAGCACCATCAAGCACCTCCTTGAGAGATGTTATCCCACACTAAGCCATTTAAGCGGGAATTAAGCTATGTCCCTCCACACCCCTCCCACAAAGACTTTCTGGGGCTTCTAAGTCATAGAGGATGAGTAACGATCATACCAGCATGGTCTCATACTGAATCATTTCACCTTTTCTTAGAAAGTCTGCATCCTTGTGTCCATGAGATATCCCACGATTAAGCGAGGAAGGACTAACCAGCCTTCTCCCCAACAAGTGAGGAAGGGATAGCCCATCTCCTATGCTCCCCGCTGGCCTTTTACCCAGCCTTTAGCATGCATGGTGCACCCAAATTATGTTTACTTCCCACACCTCCTCCTTCCTTCAAGGGCTGACACTGGGGATTAGTCATCGCTTATTCTTTCTGCTGGAAACCTGTGTCCTTGAATAATGGCTTCCTGCTTGCCAAGTAACTTCAACATCCCAGGGACTAGGATAAGGACTGACAACTTTCATGCTACTCGGGAAATGTGGGAGCCGAACACCTGGCACACTGCTGTGCAGGGGCCATTTGGGGCTTGCTTTTAGGCAGGGAGATGTTTCTAATTAAGCTTTCTGATCTGGTTGAAGTTTCTCATAAATTAAGTCCAAAGCTGAAGAGGCAGATAGCCAAATGGCCAGCAGGATGCGCAGTAAGGCAGAGCTCCAAGAGATCAGCATCTAGCTCCACAGATACTACCCTTCTTTCTCAGAGAGCCACCGCTATTGTGGAGGCCCAGCTCGTGCCAACCCCACTCCAGAACCTCTCATCTCGCCTGCCTTTGCTCACCTCCTATACCCCATGAGAAGCTAAGAAGAAATGAGAGTTCATGTCACTGGGTTGGCTAGATGAGTGTTAGTGCCAATCCAGAAGGCCAGAGAGGAATAGGCGCTAAGTAGCACAATGTTCTAGAAAACGCTAAGAACACTTCCATCTGTATTCCACACAGCCAAGGTCTCAAAAACAAGTAAGACAACAGTGACATGGCAAGATGGACAAGGACCCTGCAGTGCACTAAAAATAGTCTCTCTGTGTGGTAACATGTCTAACACTTGTCTTGCTTTTCATAGTGTGTTCTAGTGTTTCCATGGGGGAACCAAGGCACTTGTGATCTGAATGTGCTATCTCTGTCTTGGGCAATGCTCTTGCAAACTCCTGGTTCATGGCCAAATCGCCAGGACTTTAAACTAGTTATGTTACTTACTGACCTTTTACAAAGAGATTTTCCTTGAAAAAAAAAAAATGACTTGTTCCGGTAACCTTGGCACAGTGTATGAAATTCACACACACACACACACACACACACACACACACACACACACACACCACATTTTAAAAAGCATTTTGGAGATTGCAATGTCTTTTTCAGAGCATTCCAGTGTGAAGAATTATTCTATGGACCCCCATGTTTGCCCTTGTAATTCTTTAGATTAAAGCCTGTGACTTCTGAGGATTTTTATCCTTTTCCCAGACAAAAGTGATTTTAATTTGTTATTTTTGTGAAGTGTTACATGAGTTGAAGGCATGGTTTCAGGTCCAGTACTTGCCTAGCAGGCTGGAGGTCCTAGTTCAACCCCCAAGTGGTGGCTGGGGGGAGGAGAGGCTACATGATGTATGTGAGATATGCTAAATAGCCATTCATGATTTCAATATGGCGGAAGGTTTGACGTCATTGATATACACCATAACCTAGTGTCACAATGTGAGAATGCCTTCTCTATCATAAACACACATGACAAGGGATTTGCTTTCTGAAGTCTGGGACTTTGGGAAAAAGAATTGCATGCTGTGGTTCATTTCTGCATTCATCATTCAGAGCAAGTAAACTAAGAACATGATGTAACCATGTATTTATGTTTCCTTTTTGCATTCACCATACAAAGCAAGTAAGCTAAGCACATGTTGTAACCATGTGCCAGGTGCCTATATGCCAAGAAAACACTCAGCCCTGGAGGGCTGTCCAGATAGAATGGGGCTGGTTCCATCTTTTAAGTAAATGTCACAGTGGAGCTGCAGGGACAGTCCTTGGAAGTGACAAGGTGAGTCACTCCTGCTGGCTGCAGAGACTAACTTCTCTTGTTGGGGAGAAATCCACCGGGGCACCACTTAATGTCCAGTGAAATTCTGCTTTGATAACACACACACATGCTTATTTTTTAAAGGAATTGGATTGCATCCATAATCCAGCAATGGGCAATTACTCTTGATATAATTGAACGGCTGTTCAAACTGAAGTATATTTTCAGCTGGCGAGACTGAGTAAAACATTCCTTCTTTCTGTAATTATGAATAAAAGTGTTTACTTACTAACATTCACAGTTGCTCATTTATCCGTGAATTCGCTCGTCCAAAAAAAAAAATAGTGTCGCTGTGTATCTCCTTGATGCGGTGAATGGTACAGAAATACAAGAGACTGCAGTAGGCAGAACCCTTGACACTGTCAAATGCAAAGGTCAGGGGGGCGGATGTAGCCAGGGAGAACCTAGAACACACATCTGTTTCCTCAAATGACATAAACTTCATCTATGATGTCAGTCCTAGCTCTGTACCAACAACTTAATTCAGGAGAAAAAAAAATACAGAGGAGGAATCAAGGACATAGGGATGGGATGGGAGACATCCCTAATGCTTTGTATGGTGATTTATAGGATGGTTGATAGGTCATCGCTCCCTTGACTTTGCGGATCAAGCTTCCCATGTGTGAAGGTCATTTAGAGCGACCTCTCCAGGATTTCTGCATAGCCACATTAACAGATGGGAGTTGACTTAAAACTGTGCTTGCACCTCCTTCTTAGATGAGGTGGTCATTGAGTGAGAGTGACTTAGGAAGGACAGGTGGAGGACTTGGGGGTCACTTGGATCTACCTCTGCTTGAACAGCTCAGTCTTTGTCACATTCTTCACCTATTGGAAGCATCCGACTCTCCTCCTCCTCCTCCTCCTCCCCCCTCCTCCTCTTCCTCCCCCTCCTCATACCACTCAGCATTACTTTCTGAACTTTGACTTTGCTTTACTCGCCTACTTCTGGTCATCCTCTCTCACTCCACTGCAGCCATCCTATTTCCCTATGCCTTTGGGGAAGGGATACTTCAATTTGAGTTCAGAGCAGCATGCTTGCACACTGAAAAATGCTCAACACACATTGGAAGAATGGATTGATAAAGACCCTCCATCCCAGATGGAGACAAGGGAAGACAAGGCAGATGATGTATGTCCCTTTCTCACAGGGCTTGGGAAGCTAGCTTTTTACTCACACATCTTTGACCTATATTCTTAGACTTCTGTTGTAGTTAACAAAACTGAACCGTGTGTGCGCACACTCAAATCTCTAGGAGGCTGAAGAGCCATGTTATTTAAAAAAAAATCAAGCTAACTAGTTTTCATGGCAGCAGGCAGTCACTACTGGATTTTCCTAAGGTCTCTTGGATGTAAACTATCCAAACAGGCTAGGAAGTTCCCCTTGCAGTACATTCCCCTTGCAGTACAATTAGGTCTGAGAAATATAGGCGAATGGCCAGGGACAGCAATGCCATTTGTAGGCCAGTTCTCCTCTTGGAGCTGGGCAGGGAAGAAGTTGCAGTTCCTGCCTTGCAGAGACTTAGAGGGAAAGGTGTCCCAGAGTTCCCTTAGGCAACCCCTTACCTAAGTTCTTCCTAGAAGCTGCGTCTCCCATGCCTGCTGCTCTGGAACTTCTGTGGACGGAGCTGGGTTCCTGCTTTGTGTGAAGGCAGTGTGTTATTCCTGTTTTATAAAATCTTGAAATGAGACTTTTGAGCCAGGCCTGGTGGTGCCCCACATACTGGGGAGTCAGGCCTGGTGGTGCCCCACATATCAGGAGGCTGAGACAGGAAGATCACTTGAGTATAGGAGACGGAGAACAGATTGAGAAACATGGTGAGACCTCCCATCTTCAAAGGGAAAATTAAAAACAAAACCAACTGGTCATGGTGGCTCATGCTGGGTGGATGGAAACGGAAACTAAAGTTCAAGGACATCCTCAGCTACACACTGAAGTCCAGGCCGGCTTGAATGATTTTAAAAAATAATAATGGGGGGGGGGATAAAAATAAAAATGAAAAGATATTTGCTTGGTTTAGGTTTAAGATATTTTAAAGATTATTTGTTTTTATTTTATAATGTGCATGAGTATTTTGCTTGTATGTATGTATGTGTACTGTATTTTTGCTTAGTGCAGGTGGAGGCTCTGGGTCCCCTGCATGGAGTTAAGGACAGCTGTCAGCTGCTATGTGGGGTGCTGGGCACTACACCTGGGTCTTCTAGAAGAAAAGAAGCTGCTCGTTACCACTGAACCATTTCTTTAGCTACCAAAAAATATTTTCAAAATAAGAGGCTTCCCTCTGTAACTACACAGAAAATTCATGTTGCTTCTATAACGTGAGGTTAATTAGAAGGCAATCAGGAGGGGCTGGAGAGATGGCTCAGTGGTTAAGAGCACTGACTGCTCTTCCAAAGGTCCTGAGTTCAAATCCCAGCAACCACACGGTGGCTCACAATCATCTGTAATGAGATATGACACCCTCTTCTGAGATGTCTGAAGACAGCTACAGTGTAAGTAGATATAATAAAAAATAAACATGTTCTAGTTGCATATGTATTAGAAGATGGCCTAGTTGGCCATTATTCGGGAGGAAAGGCCCCTGGTCTAGCAATGTTTATATGCCCCAGTACAGGGGAATGCCAGGGCCAAATAGTGGGAGGGGGAGGGTAGGGGAGCAGGGCGGGGGGTGGGTATCGGGGACTTTTGGGATAACACTTGAAATGTAAATGAAGAATTTCTCTAATAAAAATTAAAAAAAAAAAAAAAGAAAAAGAAATAAACCTTTAGGTCGGAGCGAGTGGGGCTGCAGGGTTGACTGGAGCGAGCAGAGGTCCTGAATTCAAATTTCCAGCAACCACATGATGGCTCACAACTATCAGTACAGTTACAGTGTACTCATAATACATTAAATAAATAAATAAATCTTTTTTAAAAAGAAGACAATCAAGAGTTATGGCCAACATGTTTATCCTCTTGAGATGAGTGACAAAACTTACCTGTGACATGCACTTTATAATTTCAGACAGGGACATATTTGCCTGTAGCAACTAGTCATAGTTTTTAGAAAAGGCAGTCATCTGGGGAGGGGGATAACTTTAAATATATACCTGATTTTTTAGAGGAAGCTCTTTTCCTCTCTCTAAATCAGTGGTTCTCAACCTTTCTAATGCTGTGGCCTTTTTCTACAGTTGCTTTATTATTGCGTTGATACTTCATAAGTGTAATTCTGCTACAGTTATGAATCATAATGTAAATATCTGATATGCAAGAGGAGATCTGATATGCCACCCCTGTCCACAGGTTGAGAACCACTGCTGTAAATGAAAGCAGCCTCTGTTATGCCCGAGTCCTGCGGGAGGGAAACAGGGAGAGCTCAGGAAGTGCAGAGTCCTGCTGGAAACTGGAGAGCTCAGGAAGTGCAGAGTCCACTGCGAGTGTGCATGAAGGTCTTTTTATTGAAAACGAGTGAGCCCCAGTTCTTCGAAGCACTCAAGGCTGATGCTGCTCTTCCTTGCTGTTTAAAACCTGGTTTTGAGACCTATGCAATTCTATTTATTTGTGTGGTGCTAGGGCCTCATCTGTGCTAGGCCAGAACTCTACTTTGGAGGGACTCAACATATGGCATTAGGACTGGGAATGTCCCCACAATTCCAAACAACACACAACTGCACACACTGTCTGCAGCTGGCAAAGTCATGCCCCTACTCAAGCACGATGCAAATCATAATCAGCTGCTGTGTACAATCTGAAGCAGCCCCAAATCCCACACACGGGATTAAAATAAAGACATAATAGTTCTGTGGGGTTTTTTATTAGATATTTTCTTCATTTACACTTCAAATGCTATCCCCTTTCCTAGTTTCCTCTCCAAAAATCGCCTCTACCCTCCCCCCTCCCCCTGCTCCCCAACCCACCCACTCCACCTTCCTGGCCCTGGCATTCCCCTAAACTGGGGCATAGAGCCTTCACAGGACCAAGGGCCTCTCCTCTCATTGATCACCAACTAGGCCATCCACTGCTACATATGTGGCTAGAGACATGAGCTCTGGGGATACTGGTTCATATTGTTGTTCCTCCTATAGGGTTGCAGACCCCTTCCACTCCTTGGGTACTTTCTCTAGATTGTGTCTTTCAAAGAAACCCAAATTCCAAAATTGTCACTACAGACAGCTTTTAGAGGAGAGAGCTTCGTATAAATGCCTAGCAACATTCAGCGGATCATACACTCATAGGGGTGGGTCCATCCAATGGAGAGCAATCCATTGTGCCCGCATTTCCTATCTAAAGCTTTTCTAACCAGGCATGGGAATTTCACTGTCTCCCCAAGAAGTACATTTCGTATCCAGACAACTATAATTAGACCACAAAGACATTCTCTCCTTTCCTTTCAAACTACCCACAACCATAATTTCTACCCATGCGCTCCATTCTGTCCATCCGGGCTGCGCTCACCCTGCAAACCTTTCCTAAGGGCAACTTTCAAACATCTCCAACTCTCCCCTCCTTCCCTTTCCCCTCCCCTCCCTTTCTCTCCCCTCCCCTCTGTTCCCCTCCACTCCCCAACCCTCCCTGTCTCTTTTTCTTCATGGCTTTGAATTCTTGCCTTGATTCAACCAACCTTCCTTCCTTCCTTCCTTCCTTCCTTCCTTCCTTCCTTCCTTCCTTCCTTCCTTTTAGATAAACTGATTCCTTGTGTTTTGTGATGTTTCTCACCACCCTCTGAGCCCATCAGCTGCTCTGCATCCTAGTCTCAGTCCTTGGCTCCTGCCTGCCTCACCACAAACCTGGATTCTTCCACTTCACAGGAATGCAGGAACAGACAATCCCCCTCCTCTCCTTCTTCCTCCTCTTCCTCCTCCTTCCCCTTCTCCTCCTTCTCCTACTTTTCTTCTTTTATTTGCCTTCCTCCCACTTCTTGCTACAGCTTCTGTTTACAAACACTATGGGAAGATAGCCCAGGTAAAAATGATTTAAAAAACCCTAAAATTACAATAAACACATATTTATGTTTGCAGGGTTATCATTTCTGACTCCTGAGAAAGTAAAGTTTGTTGTTTGTCAGCCCACTGTTTATTTCTGAACAAGTAGAACTTAGCAAACATCTGCTTTCTATTTTCTTTTTACCACTGCTGCCACTACCACTACTATT
Organism: Mus minutoides; assembly: GCA_902729485.2. NCBI lineage: Eukaryota > Metazoa > Chordata > Mammalia > Rodentia > Muridae > Mus > Mus minutoides. The sequence goes on from LR749602.1 coordinate 803,613, forward strand.
ATTTGTGTGTGTGTGTTTACCTGTATAGGTACACGTGCACATGTATGCACATGAGTGTGGAGACCAGAAGACAACCTCAACTCTTGTTCCTCAGAAACATGTTTTTGAGATGTGGTCTCTCATTGGCCTGGCACTTGCCCATTAGGCTAGGCAGTAAGCCCCAGGGATCTGTCTTTGACTCCAAGGGTTAGGATGACAAGAGTGTGCTCATACACCTGGCTTTTTTATATAGGTTTTGGGAATGAATCGAACTCAGGTCAACATGCTCACTGACTGAGCTTTGAGCTTTCTTTTAGCCCCACCACTTTGATCTCTGACCTCAGATTATATAAATCTACCCTTTCACGAAAATAATTCTTCCCAGAATACAATTCAGGAAAAACAAGGGCTTTTGTAGTGTTATCTACAAAGGCTTCCAGAGTGCACTAAATCTCTACCAGGTTTGTCTTGTCAATCCCCTTTTGACATTTCCCTATTCCCTTTTGAGGATTCTAATGGATGTTTATTGACCAAATACTTTACATTCCATAGATTACATAGTACAAGAGTTCAAGAGTTCACAAAAGGTTAGTCTAGAAATAAGAATTTGGTGATTGAAGCTCTTGGGGAGTAGATGGAAAAATCTATAGACATGTGATCTAGGATAACATCATTTGTGGAACAAGGAGAGGAAAAAAAGACAAGTTTCTTTTGATTTGTGTTGAAGTGTAAGGATGAAAAGCCAGAAGACACAACTTGAAGGTGGAAGTGATCGATGTTTCAAGCAGGAGAGACAGCTTGGGTTTGATAAGGGGGCGGGGTCTGCTGTTTATTTTAAAAAGCCATCAGTACCTTGGAAGGACAGCACCCAGATTTTACGAGGATGTGGAGGCAGACACATTAACTTCTCTTTATCTGCCTTGGGGTGTGTTACACCCCAACTGAAGCCCATGTTCTACGTGCTATCTGTGGTCTGACGGGTACGGTAAGTTGGGGTCATATCACTTAGTGATCTACTTTGTATCTATGAACAGAACATCACACCATATTAAAGTTGAGGAGGAAAATTATTTTTATTATTATGTTTTGGGGGCAGTACTATGTATTACACCATTCAACAGACTCATATGCAATATAATCTGCTTTTCTGTCACCTGCATGACACTTTCATCCATAGCAGAAGAAACTCATGACTTCCCATGCTGTGCTCCTGTGGTAGAGATCTAAGCTGAGAACTTACATTGGTTAGTTTCATTGCTTTGTTCTAGCTTGTGGAAACTGTTGGCATAATTCTGTCATCTGGTATATTAGTTATTCTCCTGATTTTATGTCTTCCATAGACTTATCAGTTCACTTATTGTTGCTCCTATCCACGTTAGCAGCAATGTCACTTCCCTTACCTTCGGGCAAGAGCTGGGAGGTAGAAAGTGGAAGAGACGCCTGGGTCTGAAGCCAGTAATAAGTGTCAAAGGCTGACAGCAGGAGTGAAGCTACGGTAATTACTTTCTTATCGGAAGTTGTTCCAGGAGGGGAAGAGCAGAAACTAAGGAACAGTGTGGGACCCGGAAACAGCCAAATCACAACCCTGACGAAGAGATTTAATACAAAGGACAGATCAAGAATCTAGAGAAAGTAAAGGATCATCCAAAGACACACTGGGTTCAATGGAGGGAATGAATGAGCTGGTGCTAACCTCTGGGGCTTTTGCTGGCTTTTATTTCCCCTTTCTCATATGCAAAAGAATGAGTCCTTCAAAATTCCAAGGGCTCATGGATAAAGAAAAGTATGATACAAGACAAGCCTCCTAGCTCCTTTCTAAGGGTGTTAGGACCTTTGTGTGGATGCTCAGGTAACCAACTCTGAATTCACCTCATTACTTGTCTCAGCTTCATTCACAGTCCCTGCCTGTTTCCAACGAGATGATACATCACAGGAAAGCAAGAGAAGAAGGAAAGAGCATGGCTTCCCTGGGTTCTGGTGTTATGTTCCAGTCTTCTTTTCTCTCCTGGAATTGCATCCAGGATTAGCACTGCAGTGCTGGGGACTGAAGCTGGGGCCTTGCATGTGCTAGCTGAGCACCCTTCCTTTAAGCTACATCTCCCACCCTTGTTTTTTTAAAACAGGGTTTCCTTTGGTGGCTCCTCCTGACCCTCATTATCCTCCTGCCTCTACTTCCAGAGTGTTAGGACTATGGTGGTACACTACGGTATTTGGTATGTCAATAGTATTATTTTTAACACGTATTAGAGCTAAAACTGAAAAAAAGAACTGAGGAATGATAAGATGCAGCCACGACTCCCATCCTCGCTGGTGATAAGGTAGAATGCTGTAACCGTTTGGAAGAGCAGTTCAGCATTATCAGAGTCAATCAACCTGTTACCATCGGATTCTGTAATACCTAGATATTTATAGAGCGATGAAAACTTTTGTTCATACAAATACTTATCCCCACAAGCCTATTGTTGTTGTCCTTGTAACTTTCAAGAGCTAGAGATACCCTAAGTGTCTGTCAGCTGGAGAATGGACAAGGGAGCTGAGATACATTTGTGTCATGGAACTCTACTCAACAATAAAAAGGAATGCTCTACTGATAATCCCGGGAGCAATAGTGAGTCCCAGAGTAACTAGGAAGGGTGAGAAACACCAGACAACATAAAAGCTTCCAAACTGTGTGATTGTTTTTACATGGTGTGGGGGAATCTGATCCTTAATCTGATTTGCTGCAGTTCCCTTGAATTGAGACTTACATAGGAGATTAGTAAATTACACCTTTGGGTGTGTCCACAAGGGCACATCTAGAGACAATCGATTGGATTGTGAATCGATATATTGTGGATATAGAAATGCTTCACAATCCCCCCTCTTTTTTGCCTTTTTTGAGTAACCCTGGTTATCCTGGAACTCACTCTGTAGACCAGGCTGGCCTCAAACTCAAGAGATCTGCCTGAGTCCTTCTCCCAAGTGCTGGGATTAAAGGTGTGGACCACCACCACCACCACCTGATATTTAATAAATATATTAACACTTAAATGGATTAAGATTTTGAATAGATCACAAAGAGGTCGAATGTGGAAGGTGGGGGCAAAGTTGCAGGGAAAAGGCCATTGGAAGCCTGTCACTGGGGCACAAACCTTGACATATTCCCTTCCTGTTATGGTTTTTCTCTGCTTCCTGCCTGCCGTGAGATACATGAGCATGCCCCATCAGACCATGAGCTCCAATGGATCTTTCTTCTTTGTCTCCCAACTATTTTAGTAACAGCTGTGCAAAAGCAACTGATACCATGTAGTAGGTACTTTTCTGTTGCTGTGATAAAACACAGTGACCAAAGTCAACTTAAGCAAGAGTTTATTTTGACTTATGTTTCCAGAGATTTAGATAGGAAGGCATAGCTATAGGAGCAAGAAACCGAGAGTTCACATCTCACCTGCACACAGGAGGCAGGGGGCTCTGGAAGTGAGGTGAGGTTATAAACTCTCAAAATCCACCCTCAGTGACGTACTTCCTCTAGCAAGGATGCACCTCCTAAAGGTTTCATAACCACCCCAAACAACACTACTATAATGGTTATTCCTGGTGGTCAACTTGACTACATCTGGAATGAACTACAAACCAGAATTGGAGGGCATTACCTATGATCCAGATCTTGAGGCTGGAAGACACAAGTTTCTAACCAGGATATTGGCATGGAGATCTTGAAGCATAGTGGCCATGAAAAACCTAGTGGCCCAGGCAAGGGATTACATGCCTTTAATCCCAGGAAACTGAGGAAAGATCTCTGCATTCAAGGTCAGCCTAGGACAAAGCAAGTCCCAGATCCAGGTGTGGTATTACACATCTTTACTCTGGGCCACACCTTCTGCTGGAGGCCTACGTAGGAACAATGGAAGAAGGAAGACTCACTCTTCTTCACCTGCGTGCACTTACTTGCCAGCACTTCTGTTGGAACCTACTTCTACAGAAGATCAGCTGAAACAACTAGCCTCAGGGGACTGAGCAACTACTAGATTCTTAGACTTCCCATCCACAGCTGCCCAATGTTGGGTTAGTTGACCCTAACACACTGAGATACTCCATAAGTTCTGTGACTCTAGAGAATCCCAACTAATACAACTACCAACAGGAACCAAGTGTTCAAATACATAAGTCTGTGGGGAACATTTCTCATTCAAATCATCACATATGGCAAGAAAAAGTAGATCATTGGTTGCCAGAAGTTGGGACTACTACGGGGTCGAGCTATGAAGTGGCAGATGAGGAAGTTTCGGGAGATGTTTGGATTGTTCTACAAATTGATTATATTGGCTGCACTATGACTGTGCAGTTGTCAATACTCATTAAACTATGTATTAAGAAGGTTAAAGGGTATAAAAGCATCCAATTTTCTCATATTTAAATTTACCTCGATAAATCTATTTTTTTTCCAAGACAGGGTTTCTCATGTAACAACCTTGTCTGTCCTAAAACTCACATTATAGACCAGGCTGGTGTGAATTCACAGAGATCTACCTGCCTCTGTCTCCTGAGTGTTGGGATTAAAAGCATGCTAAAATTAAAGCATGTTTTAAAGAAAATATTTAAAAATATTTTACACAATACACTTATTTTTTTTGAAGATATCTACATGCATACAATGTATTTTGATCATATCCACCACCTTTTCTCCCCAAATCTTCCTGGGCCTACCACATTCTTCTCCCAACTTCTTCCTCTTAAAAAAACAAAACAAAACAGAACAACAACAACAAAAACAAAAACAAAAAAACAGCCCACTGACTTAATTAGTGCTGTCCATATAGTGTAGAGAGAATCTCTTGTGCATTGTATGGAAGCATGACTTGTCAATAAAATGCTACTGGCCTATTAACTCAGGTAGGAAATAAGAGATGGGAGTTCCAGCAGAGAGATTGGGATTGTGGGATAGAGTCAGGGCCAGGAAGGCTTACCCTGAACTCTGAGGATGACAGTTATATGAAGCTGAGGAGAGGTAGCTAATAACATGGTGGGACTTAAACTACAATAGCTGAGGTAATTGAGTTATAAGCTAATGGGAACAAGCTAGTCTCAGCCATTGATTTGGGACCTTGGATGTGGGTGGAAAAGCCCGCAGTTACAAAGTAGAGACAAAGCATGGTCAACTTATAGTGGCCACAACACCAAAGAAAATGACTCTCCTTTCTGCAAGTCATCAGCTGTCAATAACTCCTTAATAAATGTGTCATTATGAGTCTCTCTAACCCTAGAAGTAGTTTTAAATGCTCCAACAATTGTTAACAAGTAATTGTTAAATATATTATGAAACATTTATGTCACCTAGCATTGCATAGCAGCATTGGACATTGCTCTACCTAGTAATAGTTTTTCTTTTTTTTCCCAACTTTTATTAGATATTTTCTACATTTACATTTCAAGTGTTATCCAGAAAGTTCCCTATACCCTCCCCCCTCCCGGCCCTGCTCCCCTACCCACCCTCTTCCACATCTTGGCCCTGGTGTTCCCCTGTATTGGGGGATATAAAGTCTGACCTAACTTAAAATCAACCTTCTCTTTGTTCTTCTGTTTTGTTGAGAAAGAGTCTTATTATGTTGTGTTGGCTGACTCTGAAGTTTTCATCCCCCTAGATAATCCCCCAGAGTTCTAGAATCCTAGATATGTGCTTTCATGCCCAATGAATCTACTTGTTCTTGAGCTAGAAGTCACCAGCTTTATTTTGTACTCTCCCTTACATCTAAGAGCATGGTTACACTCTTCATTCTTTTCTTTTCTTTCTTTCTTTCTTTCTTTCTTTCTTTCTTTCTTTCTTTCTTTCTTTCTTTCTTTCTTTTTTTTTTTTTTTTTNATATATATATATATATATATATATATATATATATATATATATATATATATATATATGCAAAAGGGGAAAAAAGGCAAGCCAAGCCTGAAGTTGAAAGAACAGATTGGACTGTAGGGATTTGGTAGATGTTGCTTTCTATATCTGCCACTCTATTCCCTGTGTCTCACAATGAAGATGTGTTACTCTCTGTTCTAGACAATAATTTTTTTACAGGTATACTTTGGGTTTTGAATGAGTGAGTGTGGTGGTTTGAATATGCTTGGCCCCAGGAGTGGCACTATTAGGAGGTAAACCCTTGTAGGTGCAACCTTGTTGGAGTAGGTGTGTCACTGTGGGTGTGGGCCTGGAAGCCAGTCTTCTAACAACCTTCAGATGAAGATGCAGAACTCTCACCTCCTCCTGCACCATTCCTGCCTGGATGTTGCCATGCTCCTGCCTTGGTGATACTGGAATGAGCCTCTGAACCTGTAAGCCAGCTACAATTAAATGTTGTCCTTATAAGAGTTGTCTTGGTCATGGTGTCAGTTCACAGCAGTAAAACCCTAACTAAGACAGTAAATTTATTAGATGAATAGTAAGCCAATAAAATAATTGATGCTCATTTAATAAAAATAAAAAAGTGATGACAGATATATAGATATAAAAATATTATTAGATCAAATGCTCAAAACAATCAGCAGAAATCACCTGGGGAAAAGTGTTAAGGCTATTAGCTGGTGTCCCATTGGGTAAAGCTTTCAAGTCAGAGAACAAACAGCAGCAGAGGGGCAAGGGCTAGCAAAATGGACTAGTGGTTAAGGGCAGTTGCTGCTCTTGCAGAGGACCTGGGTTCAGTTCCTAGCACCCACTTGGTGGCTTACAACCACCAATAACTTCAGTTCCCAGGGTTTAATGCTATGTTCCGGCTTCTATAGGCATCAGGCACATGAATAGTCCACAAATATACATGTAGGTTTGTATATATACACACACACACACACACACACACACAGAGAGAGAGAGAGAGAGAGAGAGAGAGAGAGAGAGAGATCTTTTTAAATAACATCAGGAAGTTTATCATCAAATCAGGGGCTTCTAAATATCCAGCAGAAACCTACTGAGGTAGCCCCTTTAAAGTAGCCAGCTGGAGTTTCCCATGAGCCCTTGGCAACAGTGTCCCTTGATGTGAGGTTTCTAAGCAAAAGAACACATAAGAACAGGTAGAGATAATATCTAACATCATCATGTTGGGTCCTCACAACAACCAACAGTAGTTAGTAGACAGGAGAAGGTGAGGCAGTCATTTGGACTGAGATTTCTTCCCGGGTGATGTGGTGGTTTGAATATGCTTGGCCCATGGGAAGTGACACTATTAGGAGGTGTGGCCTTGTTGGAATAGTTGTGGCCTTGTTGGAGAAAGTGTGTCACTGTGTAGGCTGGTTTTTAAAAAAATATTATTTGTTGTTATTATTTCTATGAGTACACATAGCTGTCTTCAGACACACACCAGAAGAGTGGATCAGATCCTATTACAGATGGTTGTGAGCCACCATGTGGCTGCTGGGAATTGAACTCAGGACCTCTGGAAGAGCAGTTGGTGCTCTTAACCACTGAGCCATCTCTCCAGCCCTGTAGGCAGGTTTTGAAGTCTCCTAATGCTTAAGCTCCGCTCAATATGGAACAAAGTCTGCAGTCTGGCTGCCTGCAGAGTCCCCTCCCAGCTGCCTTTGGATCAAGATGTAGAACTCTTAGCTTCTCCAGCACCATGTCTGCCTGCATACTGCTATGCTTCCCACCATGATGATGATGGACTGAACCTCTGAAACTGTAAGCCAGTCCCAATGAAATTTTTTCTAAGAGTTGCCTTGGTCATGGTGTCTCTTGACAGCAATAAAATTCTAAGACAGGTGAATTCTCTTTTTCCCTGTAAGTACTTTTGAATCATAAGATAAGAATAACAATTAGAAATGGCTTACTTTCTAGCTATTTTTGAGGATATAGTATTTATTACTCCTGGGCTTCCCCACACACACACACACACAGAGTTTAGCCCCCATACCCAGATGAAGAATTTTTAAGCACACTTTGAGACAAACTCATAGAGATCTGTTTGCTTTGCCTCCTGAGTGCATGCACCAGCACTGCCTGGCAAATGTGCTTCTTCTTCTTCTTCTTCTTCTTCTTCTTCTTCTTCTTCTTCTTCTTCTTCTTCTTCTTCTTCTTCTTCTTCTTCTTCTTCTTCTTTATTTTTATGTATGAGAGTACACTATCACTCTCTTCAGACACACAGGAGAGAGCTTCAGATCTCATTACAGATAGTTGTAAGCTACCATGTGGTTGTCGGAAATTGAACTCAGGACTTCTGGAAGAGCAGTTAGTGCTTGTAACTGCTGAGACATCTCTCCAGCCCTAATTTGCTACTTTTTAAGACTAGCCAAATTTGTTTGGATAAAGAATCTTGAGCCGGGTGTGGTGGCGCACACCTTTAATCCCAGCACTCGGGAGGCAGAGGCAGGCGGATTTCTGAGTTCGAGGCCAGCCTGGTCTACAAAGTGAGTTCCAGGATAGCCAGGGCTATAAAGAGAAACCCTGTCTCGAAAAACCAAAAAAAAAAAAAAAAAAAAGAATCTTTGCAGACATAACTAAGTTGAAGATTTCAAGATGAGATCACTCCAGATTATCCAGATGGTTCTTAGAAAAACAGAAGAAGAAGAAATTAGAGTTATGTAGCCATGAACATGGGGGGCCAACACTTTTGATTTCAAAATCTTTTGGTCAAGTAGCTAATATATTTTCCTTGGTGTCAGGCTAGATTGAAACTCCAATGTCACCTGTCTCAGGTATAAGTCATGCTCTTTATTAGCCATTATCTTGGCGATTTAAGCAAGTTATTATGCCTCTTTGGGTCCAAGTTTGGCTATTCTTAAAAATTAGAGGTGGTGCACATCTGTATACACAGCAGTCCTGCAGCAAGATTGGGGGTGGAGACAGAAGGGTGGGCTGGAAGCTCATGGGCTGTCTGTCCTGAAGAATGAAGGCTAGCGACAGAGACAAGAGAGACCCCCCCCACACACACACGTTACCCACCAACCTCCATGTGTGTACCATGGGACTCGTGTATCCAATGACTCCAACACAAGAAATAAATGAATAATTATAAAAGTTTACATTGAGGTCACCTCTTCTATAGAGTTTATCAGTTGAAGAATGTCCTCAGGGCTTGTCACCTTGCCACCAGCCTAAAAGCAACAGAGCAGGAACCACTGCCTGAAAATTCCAGGAGCAGGAGCTGAAATGAATCTTCATTTCTTTAAATTGTGTCTCTCTGGTACTTGCTACTGCAACAAAGAGTCGAAACAATGCAAGGATGAGACTTAATTATGGTCAAGAAAAAAGTCTCAGACGCTGACAGTACAAAGAACAAATTTCTTCCCAGGGTGGGGAACGGTAATTGGAAGAGTTGGACATGGGAAATGTTAAGCAGAATAGCTAAGCATTCGCCATTGGAGAAAGCTTAACCCAACAATAGTAATCCTGGAAGTGCTAGCAGTGGCCTTCCGTTGGTCTGGAGTTTAAAGGATCTTACGGCGGCAAAGCATAAATCTTTATAGTCTTTGGGATAAATGTAGATGTTAGGTGTGGTTCTACCTCCCAGGCCTGTGTGCCCAGAAATAAGGCTCAGGCTCAAAATATATTTACAAATACCTAGACCATGTAGCTAGGCTATACTCTGACAAGATCATAGCCTAAAATATGTCATTTTAAGTTATGTCAATCTACATTCTGCTATGTGGCTGGTTACCTGTGTTCAGGTACCTACATCCGTCTCCTCACATCTTCCTGCATGAATCTTCCCACACCTGGCTCTATCCCAGAATCCTCTCTGCCTCCCAGATATCCCACCTCCCATTTCCTGCCTAAGCCATAGGCCATAGGCTTTTCAATTGGCAGGTGATGCATCCATACAATACACAAGGCATTCTCTCTACAATAAGACAAAGCCCTGTAGAACAGGCCCATTCACACCTGTCAATGTGGCCATCTATTGGCTCTCTTATATACTTTTAAAATCAGCATTGCTCAACAGAACTGAGTCTTGCATAATCTAAATTTAATTTATTTCACATTAAAAGCAAAAAGAAACAGGTAAACGTTAGTGGTGATAGTTTATTTAACCCAATCTATCTAAAGTGTTCATTTAAATATTTAGTCAATGTTTAAAATCATTATTTTATTCCTTTTCAAACTTAGATTTTAATCTCTTCATTTTGTGAGGCGTGTGAATGCATACAGGCATGCATACGCCGCCACAAGTGTGCAAGCCACAGCAGAAGTGTGGAGAGCAGAGGACAATCTTCAGGAGCTAGTGTCTACCATGTGGGTTCTGAGACTGGAACGTAGGTCATCCGGCTTGGAAGCAGGTGGCTTTACCTACTGAGCTATATCACTGGCCTCATCTTATATTTCTTAAGCAAGTCTTAAAAAATCTAGTATCTTGGAAGAAAATCCAAAAGTATATTTGTGCTTACAAATCAACCATATTTCAAGTGCTTGGTGGTTACATGTCGTTATCGACCACTCTGCTGGTCTGCAGAGTTCTAGCGTGTATCATTAATGAAACCATTAATCAGCTTCATAGGAGTGGGAGGAAAAAAGAAAAAAAAAGTCACAAATCCATATAAATGACTTCTAAACTCCAGGTTTCCCTGGCATCCTATGGGAATGATTATGAAGGAGAAACACGCGTCCTTGCTTCTGTGGATGATGGCACTAATAACTGCCATGCTCTCTTGCAAAACCTGTGATTAGATATATCAAACAATTTTGCAAGCTGCTAAGCTTTCTTATCAAGTTCTAACAGACTCCCCCTTCTCAGAGGTGGAGCAGGGCATAAACTGTCCTGCAGGTTGTTTACGCTGCTGCGCTGCTGCGCCGGTCTAGGAGTCCCTGAGATTACCGATATTACAGCCTTTACTGTTTATTCCCTGCCTCTCTCACCGCCATGGGAACTGGATACTCACAAGGGGAAGCTGCCTGCAGCTCTTCCAGTAACACATTATCTCTGCACATCTCACGCAGAGGAGAAAAGAAAGGGGAGTTGTGATGATGAAAGTGGCTCCTTTCGCAACTTTTAGGCTTCCCCAGTAAAAATAATGAGTGCTAGATATACTAATACTCCTGCAAGAACCCGGTATTTATCTGCTGTCCTAGGACTTTCAATGAACAAACTATATATCATAATATTTTAATGGGATTGTTTTTCACAATTATCTATTTTTTGAAAAAAGTCTATGAGTGTACCACAAGTTCCTACCTACACCTTACTAAGTAAGCATGACTGAAGGACAGCAAACAAGGACTTGGCACAACAATCAAGTGACTCCCGGTGGCTACTGCTCTCCATTCACGTTACAGAGTCCCTTGAGCTTAAGGTCGGGCACATTTATGCTCACTGAGAGTCAAATCCCAAGTGTTGTTACTTAGGTGTGACCAATTCATAACTCCATAATACCCATTCAGAAAGGGTATGAGGAAAGAGACAGGCGAAGCTTCCCTGTCCATATCCCTCGCAAAGGACTCTGCTCAGTTCCTCTCGTATCTTCAGGCAACTCGGGTGTTTTGTGGCACTGGTGAAACTGGTCATCACGGAAGCCTTTCAGTTGACAATGACCTGAGTTCCTAGACGATCGTGAAACAGATTTGTTCACCGACCCTGGATTGCCCACTCCATTCTGAACATAGCACTGATTTGGACTCTAAAGAAGTTTAGGGTGGAAAAGCTTATTATACCTTTATAGCCTCTGGGACAAGACAAGTGCTGCAGTTTAGGCCAATGTATGCTGTCTAGATTAAGGAGCTGTCTAGATTAAGGTTACTCTCTGAGAATGTCTGTTGGGATTATCTTGGTCGCACTGAATTCTGTGGGCAGATCCACATGAACTATGGGTTGGATCATTCATTCCCTGAGTCGGGGATCCTAGATTATAGAAATTAGGAAAGGCGAGCTGAAGATTGGCATGCATTCATTCACTGCTCTCTACTCTTGGCCACGGATGAAGTGTGACCAGCTCTCTTGGTTCCCTCTGCTATGATTTCCCCGACATGATGGCTTGAAACCTGGAATTATAAGCCAAACAACCCTTTTGTCCCGTACACTGCCTCAGTCAAAGTATTTGATCACAGTAATGGGGAAAATCAATAAAGACACTCATCAAATTCCTCCCATCCAAAAAACAACCCAGGGTTCTCTGTGTAGCCCTGGCTGTCCTGGAACTTGCCCTGTAGATCAGGTTGGCCTCGAACTCACAGAGTTCACCTGCTTCTGCCTCCCGAATAAGTGCTGAGATGAAGGGTGTGTGCCACCACCAGCCCGGCTGATACTCACTATCTTACACAAGCTGATATCTTTGGGGTCTTTTTCTTCCGGGACATTTTTTTTTTTTTTTTACAAAGCTCCTATGACTACCAGCTTTAAGCAGATTGTTAGTATTAAATGATACAGCTAAGCAGCTAACATACATTTCTTTAAATGAAAAGGAGTTGTCAAAGGGTCATTATATCTATACAACTCATTGAACATGGAGAAGTCAAGCTGGTGCCTACCTGGACTCTTCCATCCCTGCTGACTAGTGTTCATGGTACCGTAAGGTACACAAGCCTTACATGCCAGCAGAGAAGATACTCTGCACGCCACTAATTCACCTACAAACCCTGCAGTCTACAGTGGTGTCCTGCCTGCAGGATATGATGGTGCACTAGGGTCACAAAGGTTGTGGAAGTAACCATCCACTTTCTGCTTGGATGTAAGGCCCACTCTATGAGATGGAAGCCATGCCTGATGCTGTTTCCATGACCAAGAGCTGAGACTAGATAGGCCAGGGACCTAGAGGAAAATGAAATACAATTGTTCTGCTAAAGGAATGTAGCACTAAAAGGATTCCTCCTGACTCTCTGCTATACCCATCATCAGAGAAGCTTCCTCCTGAAGCAGATGAGAACAGCATCAAAGACTCACCACGTAACAATGTACAGAGACCTCAGACAAATGTAGCAATGTACAGAGACCTGGGATGAATGTAACAATGTACAGAGACCTCGGATGAATGTAGCAATGTACAGAGACCTGGGATGAATGTAACAATGTACAGAGATCTCCGACAATGTGCGGAGAGTGAGAGACCTTGGGATGCTCAGTCCTAGATGGGATGTGTCTATCAAATCCCTCCCCTCAGGGATCAGAGAGCTATGCAGAAGAGAAGGCAGAAGAGCCAGTGAGGATGGAGAACACCGAACAAAAAAAACCCTTCTAAACACAGCAGGACTGGCTTACCTATGAATTCACAGAGACTGTGGCAGCATGCCCAAGGCCTTCACAGATCTGTGTCAGATAGGGTCCCAGTGCTGAGAAGGGAAGTGAACAGAAGCCCCCATCCTTAACCCAGAAGCTACAACTGCCCCCAAATGAAAAAAAAATCGTTTTCTCCAATGGAGTCTCAGTAGGCATGCAAACCACCCTTAAGGTCAGGCCCCATGTCTGGCTGTAGATGCGAACACAAAAATGAACTCAGTGGCATTTTTGAGCTTCTTTGTCTCATAATGCATTGTCAGGGCATCATTTAATTTCTTGTCTCTTTTTCTTTCTTTTCTACCCCCTTTGCTCTTACAGGTCTTTTGCATACATATTATAGTTTCCAAAGTTTTATTTTTATGAGATTTCTGTGTCAAATTCATTGTGCCCCAGCTGAACTCACTGGTCCCCTCTCTCCCCGCCCCCCACTGCACCTTGTCCCCTCTTTTCTCCCCTGTGGCCATCCATCCTATGGTAGTGAGTGGTAGTGAGTGGTAGTGAGTGGTAGTGAGTGGCACAATCACTTAATCGCTTGCCTAAGTAATAGAGGTGTAAGGGATTCATCCCAAATTGCTACTTCTAACAAATGTTTGTTGAATAACTGAAGTAATGAACAAATGGAAAAACTGACCGAATATGACAAAGACAATAGGCGAACACTGTTGAGGGTGATGTAAGGGAGCCTGTTTTTACCTCTGCACACTGACGAGTAGTTATTATTTACTAACTTAAGGGACAGCGCTAGGTACAGATTTCATTAAAGATTGAAATTTGACAGTCTTTTTGGAAAATTAAGGAGCAGAGTTGGTCAGAAAGTAGTGTGTTTCCGTGACATAATTTGTCAAAGTTTATTAATTTCACTACATGTATAAGACATGCTCCATTGTCAGTGGTTCCTCCAGGATCTTGTTCCTTACTGTCGCCCTCAAAGATCTCAGCAAAACTTATACACGGTAGCTACTGAAGGATATTTAGGAAGGCGGGACACTCTTTTGAGTTTAAGGCAATGTCACCTCCCCTGCACTCTCTTCACTTTTTATCTGCACTTATGCTGGTGGCAGACATTGGTGGCTTTATGATTTCTGTGTATATCATACACCCTATCAGAGAGATCTCTCCCTGACCCATCTCTGGACTCTGAGCCTTATAACTGGAAGGAGAGTAAACAGTTCATAACTGAGTTAATAAAAGTTCATCATTAAAAAAATCATTTAGAGGCAGTGTAAACATCTTATAAGTCAGATAAATATTATAAAGTTTGTATTAATCTCAACATTTTGTGTGTGGAGGTGTTTCATCGGCATGTATTTTGTCCACCACATTTGTACAGTGCCCCTAGAGGACACTAAAGGATGTTGGATCCTATGGGACTAGAATTACAGATGGTTGTGACACCACACTGGTCCTCTGCAAGAATAAGAGTTCTTAATGCCATCTTACCAGCCTCCTTTTATATATATATATATATATATATATATGAATGAATAAGAGCAGCAAACTCAGTCTTTAAACTTTAGAGTTTTGCTTACATCCACAGGCAGATGGGAATAGGTTACCTCATAGGAAGTAGTGGCGAGGCCCCAGGTCTGGGTGGTTGAATGCTGCCTAAAAGCTGGACTGCATGGATTTGAGGCCTAGCTCCTCTATGGGAGGTGAGGGTCTCTCAGCATCTTACTTTTTCTTCTGGGAATGAGATGCATAATAGCATTTACAGAGCTACTGTTAGTGGATCAAAGCAAAATATGCCATGCAGAACTACTTTATTTTCTAATTATTCTATGGAAAGAAAACACAAGAGTAGGGGGTAAGGTGAATGCTTGTCTAGACAAGGAAAGAATGGAAAATGAGAAAAGATAACAGTTTCTAATCTACTTGGGTTAAAAACATGCCCGTGGCTACCACTGTACTCAGGGCACCAAATATCCAGTGCGTGTTCTTACAATAAGTTAAGCTTATTGTATTAGTATTTGCTTATTTATGGTATTCTGAGACAGGATCTACTATGTCATCCAGGCTGGCTTAGAACTCACTTCTGTGTAGAAAAGGCTGGCCTCTAGCTTGTGGCGATCCTCCTGTCTCTGCCTTCTGAGTGCTGCGATTATGGGTGTAAGTTATCATTCTTGGCTTAGTAAATATTTATTTAATGATTTATGTATACTGAGTATTGTTTTAGCAAATAATAAAAAGGTGCTTTTCCACAACAACTTACATAGTAGAGTCTATAAAAAATAGCTTTTTTGCATATATTTTTGTCTTAATGGCTATTTCCAACCCTTTGTAATGAACAGTAAACTTGTTATTATTTATTGTAGAAAGCAATTTTATTAGAAGATTTTTTTTTATTTCTTGGCCTTTGGGAAGGATTTTATTCTGGAGACTTATGATTTAGAATCAAACAGGCACACATGTCACACAATATTGTACTCTATATTTTTAGCATTTTTGCTCAAGAAAGTTCTTTCCCCTGCAGACCATGTTAACTAACTGTGACTAGCGAGTCTCCCCTACTCTCTTCTCCACACTTCATTTCTCACTGCCTGAAACCTTCCTGTAGTCATGTAGTTTAAAGAAAGAGAATGGGTCTAACCAAACCAAAAAAGCCCAGAGAGTTCCTGGTTGTCTTTTCCAGTGTCCCCTCTTTTTAACAACTTATGTTTAATGATGTGTGTGTGTGTGGGGGGGCTATGTACATGTGAACACAGGTGCCTGAAGATGTCAGGAGAGGGTGTTGGTGGAGGCTTGAAGCTGAAATTATAGGCTTCTGTGCATTTTATCTGCCTTGAGTAACTGCTTCATGGTTGTGACTTCATGGTGTGTTTCAGGTCATGGTTGTCATTCTAAAAGTACAGAACCTGGGATCTAATCAAACTTGCATAGGTTGTATGTGGTACCTTGTCATTGCCTGCCAAGAGAAATTAGCCTGAGACTTGTCTTGTTAACTGGTTATGAAGTGGTCAGGTAATAGTTAATTTTCTCCCTACTCCTGTAATTTGGCGGCTATAATTGCTACAGTTGCTGAAAGCAAGCTAGTCATTTTGTATGATTACATTGGTCCTAGTTAGGGTTTTTACTGCTGTAGAACAAACTATTATCAAACAAACAAACAAACAAACAATCAAAACCATGACCAAAAGCAATTTGGGGAGGAAAAGGTTTACTGCATTTTACAGTTTATAATCCACCATCCAGGGAAGTCAGGGCAGAAATTAAAGGCAGGAACCTGCAGGGAGGAGCTGATGCAAAGGGCATGGAGGGTGCTGCTTACTGGCTTGTTCATCCTGATTTCTTATGCTTCCCAGGACCCCTAGCCCATGGGTGGCACCACCTTCAATGTGTGGGACGCTTGCCTATCCATCATTATTCAAGAGAATGCAGCTGCGAGCCTTTAGTTCCAGCACTCAGGAGTCAGAGGCAAGCAGATCTTTGTGAGTTTGAGGCCAGTCTGTCTATGGAACAAGTTCCAGGACATTCGGGGCTATACAGAGAAACCCTGTCTTGGAAAAACAAAACCAACCAACCAACCAACCAACCAAAAATGTTTCACATGCTTGACCTATGATGGGGCATTTTCTGAATTGAGGTTCCCTCTTCTCAAATGCCTCTACCTTGTGTCAAATTCATAGAAAACTAGCCAGTATAAACTGTGTGTAACAGTTATTTGATACTTTCAAATGAATCAGATTCATATCTGAATCTTCTGCTCGCTTCTTCTGTAATCTACATTGGGAAAAATACAACCTAAAACTGAATCTTTGAGCAACTTTGAGAAATATACAATTTCAGTGTTATATCTAGGTCTCAGATGGATAAGGTATCTTATTCACCTTCTATTCAAAGTTCACCAGTCAGGAGTAGGCACAAGGTACAACAAGTATATGAACAGGCATGCCATATAAATGGGAAATGATCACAAGTGGCAAATGACACACAGAATCCTGGGAATCCTATCCCCTCGAATTAGCTGTTAGCCCCCTGCAGAAGGAATAGGAAAGCTCTGAAGGTAAAATTTTCTTATCAGTTTCTTGTACAGATGCTCAATAGAATCCACCAGTCTTTAGCTGTGCTGCTGTGCAAAGCTCATGTTATGGTTTGGATATGCTTGGCCCAGGGACCTGGCTGTGGCTCTGTGGGAGTAGGTGTGACCTTGTTGGAGGAGGTGTGTCACTGTGGGTATGGGCTTTCTCATCCTAGCTGCCTGGAAGCCAGTATTCTGCTAGCAGCCTTCGAATGAAGATGTAGAACTTTCAGCTCCTTCTGCACCATGCCCACCTGGATGCTGCCATGTTCCCGCCTTGATGATGATGAACCCGTTAGCCAGCCCCAATTAAATGTTGTCCTTATCAGAGTTGCCTTGGTCATGGTGTCTATTCAGAGCAGGTAAAACCTTACCTAAGATAGCTCATTATCTGATGCACCGAAAAAGATGATCTTTAAAAGGGAGGTGGATCTAAAACCACATCTCTCAAAGTTCAAAGTTCAAATCTTTTACCTGGAAGTGGTAAGCTGATTTTACAAGGAGATTAATCACCTGTGCACACACATGTACACACACAAACACATACACAAGCATGCAACATATACATGTAAGACTGGGGAAAAACCCTCTCTCGGGGCTAGAGATATGGTTTAGCAGTTAAATGCACTAACTGTTCTTCCAGAGGACCTGAGTTTGATTCCCAGCACCCACATGGTGGCTCACAACCATCTAAGACTCCAGCTCCAAGGAATCCCATGCCCTCTTCTGATGTTCATGGGAACAGGCATGTATGCAGACAAATGCTCATTCACATAAAATCTTTTTTTTAAAAAAATCACGCAGAACCTTTAAAAAAATTATATAGACCAAAAGCTCACAAGACTTTCTAACTATACAGTCTCCAACTCCTCTTTCAACTCAAAATGCCTTACAGGTGAGGTCACATTTTCTGAGGAAAGAAAGGTACTAGACATTTGTACATATGCACATTCACTCCAAAACAGGGATGAGGCTCTGTAGCTTACACAAGGTCTCCATGGCAAAATCTGTGGTCCACTGAGTAGCACGGAGGTCCAGGGGGGTTAGTATTTAGGATAGGGAGGCTGCAGTCAGCAGAACAAGGTAGTGGATAAGATTTGTGGTAGAGATTAGACCCAGGGCCGTGGGCACATCCACCCACCCATGGTTCCTACTTTCATCATGGCAGCTTTCCTGTTCAAGTCCATAGTAATGATAAAGATCAATAACTACTTTTTAGTGAGCTGTTCTCAATTTTTCTACATATTGTGCACACATATTATTTTGTTATCTTCACAACAGCCCTAGAAGGTGCAGATGTCAAGTCGTGAGCACTTCCCAAAGTGCTGTGAATTCAGCCTTATTTTACAAGCAGAAATGCGGAGACACAAAGAATTTTAATAGTTGGCTTATGTGAACAAGAATAAAAGTAGCAGAGCAATGGCTAAGAACTGTTGTTCTTGGCCTCTATGATGCAGGAGCCTGAAGCTATTGACCAGTTCTGACTTAAGACCTGTGGCTACTCTAAACTGGTGAGAACCATGTGGGTGGTGTAAAATGAGTCTGTAAGCCCCAAGGAAGAGCAACGAAAACTGGGCCTCACCTCTGATAAAGAGAGGCCATGGAAAATGGCTACTAAAAGAACAAATGTTTCCATCTTGTGTCGTTACAAATGATACTAAAAGAGCAAATGTTACATCTTGGATCATTACAAATGATACAGGAGGCCTACTGGTGTCAACTAAGTGGTGAGAGCCATCTGAAGTGTTCTGAGGGTCTCAAATCGTTGGGGACAGTGGCTCATCTGAATTGCTCACTCCTTTCTGGAGTTTGGATGAGACGGTCAGCCAATCCAGGATACAACCCATAATATTTACTCAGTACTTTTTATAAAGTATACCTTTGGGAACCTTAAAGTCCCAGAATGTAAATGCAGAATAAATGTTGCCTCGATTTAATACTCACAGGCTTGAGGTCCCAAGAAGAAAAGTGTCCTGCAAACTCCACATTACCAGCTGATGGGAACATTGGAAGGACAAAGATGGGAAGTCATTTGAGGAATGCTACAAGAGCCACTTCCAAATCCTATTTTAGGAATATGAGACCCATAGAGTTAAAGACTATAGGGGCAACTGCTGTTCTGTGATCAGTCTCGTTCAGCTGCTCTCAGTCTCCTGGGACTCTCCTTGAGTCATAAGAGAACTGAAGTGGAGCCTCTCCCTTGTGTCCATATGGTTTCTACCCACAATCCTTCGTAGCCTGACACATCCAGGCACGAAAGGGAACGTATGTATTTGCATAAGATACAAGGCTGTGTAAACAAACTCTTAGCCGGTTAAAGGGCACCACTTTATAAATTGCCCTTATTATTTTTAATGGGCTCAACACATCTAAACAACTGTTTTACATTCTTTAAAAAGTCCTTCTCTCTTATTCTCCTTTGGTACCTTCCACTAATATTGTTTTTTTTTTCCCTGTATAACTCCAAGCTCTCCAAATTAACTTCCATATCATTTAAAATTACTCATATATTACTCATGTATAAGTTTTAAAACTAACAAATGAAAAATTTCCCAGGAGTCCATAAATTGTCAATCAGCTAATAATTCCTATTCCCATTAATGGGTTAAAATGGGATCTACTTTGAAATGTACTTTTGTGAATGTGTTTCCATCCTGAATATGAATCTCCAGCTTAGAAATGTTAACTCCCAATTCTTTTCAGGTCACACCAGATTTTCCTATTTCATATTTTGCAGAGGTTAGTGAAACGTGGACTCACTATTGGCTAGAAGTTGAATCACAGTGGGGAGAAAACGATGCTTATTATTCAGTGAGTCAACAAGGAATGTGTCCTGGCTACTCATTATACCCTTTAAAAATTCAGTGTTAGCTGGGAGACAAGCAAAAATGCAGAAATATAAACACTGAGGCCAGGAATTTCTTTTCAGTATGTTGTTTCTTTAACAAGATCACTACTGTCTTATTGAGAGCCAAAGACTCAAAAGTCTTTATCAAGAAGACTAATAATAATAACTAATAATGATGATAATAATATTAAAACCAACTGAGCAGGCGGATTTCTGAGTTTGAGGTCAGACCAGTCAACAAAGTGAGTTCCAGGACAGCCAGGGCTATACAGAGAACCCTGTCTTGAAAAAAACAAAACCAAACCAGAACCAAACCAAACCAAACAACAACAAAAAAAAAACCCCAACTGAGTTACTGCCAATAAGCCCCTTCAAATAACTGACTTGAAAATACATGTGAAAGTCATTAGGTATTTTTCTACTGTCTTTGTTCTTGGTTTTCAAATACTAGCTGATTGGTGTTGACCTTTGGCTTGTCCTGTTTTCTATGCCACATCCACACCAACTCAAAGGTATTTATTTACTTAGCTAACTTCATCATTAAGGCTGCCAACAAAGATCCGGGATGGCAGCAATGCAGGATTGCAGGTTTGTAAAAGGGATAAACATCATTCAGAAATGAGCTCATGTGTACAGTATTCATATGATTAAAGGGAAAGGTCATATTATTTCCACTTTATAACGAGGAAACTGAAAGAATAAGAAAACAATACTTCTTGAACATGCATCGTGGGGGAGACACAGCACTAGGCCTTTTACAATAATCTGGCTATTTAGAAACAAGCTGGTTAATACCCCTCAAACGATCATAATCTAGTTGCACTAATAGAGACACAGAGTACTGTGGAAGAACAGGAAGGAGAGTGGTTTGAGCGCTCTTTGCAAGGTTTAGAACTGTTTTGTGGCGATGGAATCTAAGCCAAGTCTTAATGGTTTGTGGGCGTTGGGCAAAGATTACAGAATAACAGAGGAGATAGAAGAGCAAAGACAAAGAAAGGACAGAGTGTGAGAGTTTACTTCGTTGTCACATAGAACTTGAGGGCAGGGGCAGATCGAAGGCAGAGGGAGGAGGAATTCAGAGGGCTTGCAAACTGAAGCTTACTCTGCAGCAGTGTAGAGGTAGTGTAGTGTAGGTAGTGTAATCACTTAGGCCGTTGCAACAGTTCAGCAAAGAGATAATGAGAGCTGGAACTACGAAAAAGTGGAATAGAAAGGCAATGGTCTGAAAGAGAGTAGGGATATGGGTCTGGGTGATTTAGCCATTGATTGAACACTAGGAAAGAAGAGGGTGAGTAAACAGGTCTGACGCATTAAATAATTTTACACTTGAGTTTCTCTTGGACCAGACAGAAAGGAAATTGAATGTCAGGCCAATGATCAGGACAGATATAAATCTAGAAATCAATCTGAGTAACAAGGTGACTGAATCCGTGTCAGAAATCACTAAAGCGTAACCCCGAGAGTACAAAGAAGCAAAGGAGTTGAAACAAAACCTTCCGGAAACACCTGCGTTTCTGAAAGAGGAGAGAAGGAAGAAAGGTTATTTTGCAACCTGGATGGTCAGAGAGATAAGACTTAAGTGGTAAGGCATTAAAAGCAAGAGGTTTCAGACAGCTCGATACTGCTGATGGAATAAATACGAAATTTACTGTAACCACAGAGGTCACATCCAAGCTCCTCAACTCTGCCGCCACCTGCTGAAGTGGCACAAAAGAAAGAAATGTGTTTTTGCAAGAGAAACCCACCTGTCATTTTACCCACAGTTAGCCTGCCAATCAGCCATTGCAACTCATTACAACACACAGTCTTCACTAAATTAAAAAAAAAATCACTTTTGCATTGTACACTTTTTTACTTCATGGGCTTTTGAGATAACTATTATTAATCACGTTCTTAGCTTTGCTTGCCCTCCTTCATTTTGAGTGCCTTGCTTAGTTGCTTGGGTACTGAATTAAAGGAGTAATTCAGGAGTGAGATTAGTGTTTGCTAACTTCCTCAAGCCTTTGTGCAAAAGTTCAAGGTACGTGTGCAAAAGTAAATGGACGATATATACATATTAGAGTATATGCGCTAATGAAAGTAAAGCTCTCACATGGTTCAGTCGTCAGAGGTTCGAGTCATTTAGCTGTTGTTCATTTGCTTGCTTTTGTTTTGTTTTATTTTTTGTCATTTCCTCGAGAGCAGAAGAATATTCTCACTGTTCACCCAGGCATTCGGTACCGACCTGGGGGAAAGTCTCATTCTGTTAGCTCTCAGAAAAAAACAAAACAAAACAAAACAAAACAAACATCTTCAGGAAGAGAATGGCAAAGAACTCAGGAGTCTCAAGGACTGGGCAGCCCACCGACGAGGTAGGGTTGGTCAAGGGTCCTGCGGAACCCAGAGCGCCTGGAACCTGCGTGGCCTTTACAGAATAGAACTACAAGTCCCAGAACGCAGGGCGCTACAAGGCAGATATCTAGCAAGGCGCCTGCGCGTAAGGCTGTAGTCAAGCTGGAGGAAGCGGTGCACCTTGGGACTAGTAGTTCCTAGGTGGCAACTCCTGGGGTCGGAGGTGGGTCGAAGGGACAGCTCCCTGCCCAGTCCCACCTTTTGTCCACGTCCCACTTCTCTTGGCCAATGCTCGGTCCTATAGCTGCGGCCAGCCCCTCTCCGAGGCTGTCTCCATTGGTCCCGAGGCTATCTCATTTCGGCTCTACCCGGAAGTAGCCTTGGGGAGGCGGTTTCCTAGACTACGACACCGGAAAGCTGGGGGCGGTGCTTTGAGCCGTGGAGGGCGGAGGGTGGTGGCAGCGCTGGCGCTGGGGGACCGGCTCGGTGACTTCGGCAAACAGTTTGGCGCCGGCGGCCGCCAGCCTCACTCCACAGTCCGCCCTCGACACGGCTCGCAGCCTCCTCGCCGCCGGCAGCCCGCAATGTGGCCCACCGTGCCGGTGTAGCAGCTGCGCGTGCGCGGAACCGCGGGGCCATGAGCAAAGCCGGCGGCCGCCGGGGCTGTGGGTGCCGGGTCCCCCAGCGAGCGTCATGGAGCCTGGTGGCAGCGACGGCCGCGCTCTGTTCGGTGTTGGCCACGTCCGTGTGCACAGCAGGGGCCGCGCCCATGAGTAGGGAAGAGAAGCAGAAGCTTGGGTAAGGGTGTGTGGCTGTCCGGGTGGGTTTCCTCGCGCGGCTGCCAGCAGTGGAGGTGCCTGTCATTGCGCCCCCGGCGCACTGTGGACTTTTTCTGTGGTGACTGTAACAGCTGGTGAGGCTGGAGGACCTCGGTGCGGTGGACCGGGTCCAGGACGATGGGAGCTGATCCCCGGGACGTGACCTCGGGGGCTGTCGAGTGTCTCCTGGGCAGCCTGTGACATATGTAGTGTTGTGTGAGCGCCTCTGCCATGTCAGGGGCTGGTGGAGGGGCTACCGCCTGGGTGGCGGAGGCAGGGTTAGATGTCTCACCCTAGTGAGCTCCCAGCGGGAAAATGTTACGGTGCTTACACCTGTTAAAGGAAAAGGGGCGTTCACCGGAACTCGAACTTTTCAGACTTCACTATCCCCCTTGCTGTGTTTTCTTTCCTAAACATTTGTGAATTAGAGCAGGCGATTTGATGCCATTCAGAGGCCTCGATTAAGTGTACCCCCTTAGAGTAGTTTTATGAGTCCTAAAAGTGTTCCAAAACACTATTTATAGCATTTAATCCAGTAATTCTAATACATCCGAAGTGGCACAAGTGACTAAGGACGAAGTGGAGAATCTCTGGAAATTGGCAAAACCGTGAAGTTAAGTGAGAGAAGAGGAAATGTGTGCCTGTCAGTACCACGGCGAGTTGACTGCGAGAGATGCTTATTAAAACAGTGAAGTGGATGGGTTTTGCTTGTCTAGTTAGTTAGCACAGAACACTAGAATGCAGTACTGATTAGTGAAGATGTGAGAAAACTGGTGGGGATGTAAACCACGTGACTTATTGACACCAACTCCGGAATTTTAAATTGTGCTTGCTCTTTGATTTATTTCTTTCTCTGGAGAATCTAGCCTACAGAAGTAAAGACACAATTAGAGATAGTGTATAAAGGGGTGCATTTTGACAGAATAGAACAGGCTCCAGGATGCTCATACATTTAGAAAGAGTTCTGTACTAAAGCAAGTTGTAGGGTAATATATAAATAGTAAACATTATTTTATGAGGAAAAAAAATAGTTGCCTGAACTCAGGAAAAAATAAAAGGTAACTTATCCCACAAAGGGAAGTGGAGTCATTAGGTTCTGATGTAGATACTTCTTTACTTCTGTCATTGCAAAAGAACTATACTAATTTTTAAATCAAAGAGCAAATAAAATTGTGAGTAAAAGAAGATGAAGTGTTAGCTATTCAAACAAAATTACCAGTGAATTCTGGTATTTTGCCTTTTCCTTTATAAGTTTAATGTATTATTTTGTGACATTTTAATGATGTTCCCACTCTGTTGGCATTTAACTCGTGCCGTCTCTAAAACTGTTATTCCGTCACGAGGTGGATGCTATCTCCATTGTGCAAATGAGGAGACTGAGATTCAAGGTTAACTTGCTCAGAGTCTCAAAGCTGGTCAGGTTTGTTGTTTTTTTGTTACATTTATAGTTTTTAACTTATGTCTGATCTCCTAGTTCACAGTCTGTACAGTGCTGTACTTCCTTAAGATTTGGGGGGAGGGGAAGTATTTTCTATTATGACTGCAAATATTTTCTTTGACACTCTTAATAAAATTTCTATATGAGTCATTGGCTTGCCAGCCCCAGGTTCAGTCTCAAAAAAACCAAGCTGTACCCCCCCCCCCGCATCCCCCTCCACCCCCCACATCCCCTCCACCCCCTGTTCCCCCCTCTACCCCCCAACTGGAATTGTGAACAGCTGCTCAGTAGCTTGCACTCAAATATCTGCTCATATGTAGTCTTTCAGGGAAAAATTTTTTTCAGGATAAGTGATCTTGCTAATATTTGTAGTTAACAGAGAATATAAATCAGTGCTTTCTCTATTGATGTTAGGAGGCAGTGTGACTTTAGAAAACCATTTATAGAAATTAATTTGGAATTAAAAACATTTTTAAATGGGGAGGATGAGATTTCCCATATGTCTTACACAGTTGCTAAGCTGATATGGAACCATAGAGACTTTTTAGCAGTTGAATAGTCACTGTGCCTTTCTGTGGCTAGGTCCACTTTGAAGTTGATGTCATGGGACTTGCTGGTTGTTGCAGAGATGAAAGCGTGCCCTCGTATGCAATCATAATTTACTCATAATTTGGAAAATTGATAGCTCTCAAAGTTGAGTTAGCAGGTTAGAGGATTTAAAACCTGTGATCCACCTCTAGGCTGTAGCATTTCCAGAGACAAGAGATTTCCCTTCTTGATATTAATCAATCATTTATTCAACATCAGAGAAGGAAAAGTTAGCATATCCCATTTTTATGTCAGTGCTTGCAGGTTTTGTGGGGCTTGACTTCAAAGATGTTTGAGAGATTGTTATCATTTGCAAGATGAGGAATTCTCTAAGATAATGCTTAATTTTCTGAGATTCTCTGGATCTGTGTAAATGTACAATATTTTAACACAATAGTAGGAAGTTTTTTAAAAAATGATTTTATTTATTTTATGTATATGAATACACTCCCTGTCTTCAGACACACCAGAAGAGAGCATCAGATCCCATTACAGATATTTTTGAGCCACTATGTGGTTGCTGGGAATTGAACTCAGGACCTCTGGAAGAGCAGTCAGTGCTCCTAACCACTGAGCCATCTCTCCAGCCCCAGGAAGATTTTTAAAACTACATTTGCCAGTGTGTAAGCATGCCGTGACACGTGGAGTCACAGAACAACATGCAGGAATTGGTTATCTCTCTCCACCACGTGGGTTCTTGGGATCAAACTCAGATTGGCAGGCTCTGTGGCAAGTGCCTTTACCCAACAAACCATCTTGCCACCAAGGTCTTGTTTTTAATGGGTAAGTGTTTTAAAATTGTCATAAAAGTTGCCAGGACTTATTTAGGTCATCAAAACGAAGGGTACTTGACCTTGCTGGTCATTCCAGCCAGGAACTAGATATTAGATCTTTTCTGCCTGTAAACTTCACTGTTATCAGCAGTCACCTTCCATTGTTTTGAAGATGATAGTGTAGTATAATAGGAAGGGAAAAACATAGCCAGTCATTTTCTTTACTACCTTTTCTATCCCTGACTTTAGTATCTGGAACTTTGGGAAGAGAAGATTTAGTGGAAGACTTGTTTCGGTCTTTTCCTTTGCTAGTTATTGCATTTGGCCCTGTCTGGCTCTCACACTAGCTTTTGTAATAACTTCATTGTAAGACTGATTTCTTAGTTTCTGAGACTCTGGTTTGGGCACCTGAAACCTCCATTTCAAACAGCCGTATTGGAAGTTGATACAAGTCTCTCTTCTCCTCTTTTCTCCCCCCCCCCTTCTCTGCTTCCTGTGATCTTACAGCCCTAGCCTCCTGAGAGCTAGAAGTCTCCCTTCTAACTCCCTTCTGAGCCTTAGAGTTTTTACTTTTGAAGTGAATTCTATTTTTTGAGAGTGCTTTTAAGAGAGCAGAGTACATTAGAAAGTGTATCTTTTGGAAACGAGACAAATATAGTATGTACTTAACTAGGCATTAGTGGTTTTACTCAGTGTAATGGGCAAGGCAAAGGCTTGAGAGAATGTTTTTATTTCATAGTAGTATACCCCCTCCCCAACTG
The DNA here is from genome assembly GCA_902729485.2 of Mus minutoides. NCBI lineage: Eukaryota > Metazoa > Chordata > Mammalia > Rodentia > Muridae > Mus > Mus minutoides. The sequence goes on from LR749602.1 coordinate 830,330, forward strand.
CCTTTAGAAGACTCTATAGACTAAGCAGTAAATGTGCTAATAACTGTTGCTTTGAGTTGTCTAGAAACGCTCCAGTCCAAGAGGAAGTTACATAATTATGTTAATAGCTGTAGTGTTTTTTTCAAGACCTGCTTTCCTTCTCTGCCATTCTGACATGGATCATTCAATAGTTTTCTTAGGAAAAAAAAACCCCAGAAGTTTTATTTAAATTGCCAGGACTAGGACTAGTAAAATCTTGGCCCAGTTCCTTGTGGTGAGGTAAGGAAGGCTTATTACTCTACTTGCTTTGTGGTATCCTAGCTTGTTTTATGTTTTTATTAGTGTGCTTTTATGAGGGAGAATTATGTTCCTGAAGTACAGTAGATAGAATATACAATAACTTTTCTCCCTTTCTGTTTTTTCACAATTAGAAATCAAGTCCTGGAAATGTTTGATCATGCTTATGGCAACTACATGGTAAGTATGAAGCTCATTTGTGCATACTGCTTATTTGAGCTAACTATACACAGGTAACTGGGAAGTTTTGAAACCAGAATTACTAATGTATATTTTTAAATAAAGCTTTAAAAAAAAAAAAGCAGGACAAATGTAAGCTAGCAGGGCATTCCTGTTGGCGATTCGTATGGACTCAATTTATTGAGTAGGTAAGAAATTGAAAGCAGATCATGAAACTTTGTGTGTAAGTAGTTTACTTCGGTTCTGGCAGCAGTTGACAATGTATAGAGGTAAAAAGGAAAAAAGATGTTGTCTCTGGCTGTAAGGGATGTCCTTTAGGAAAACTACAACATTACTGTATAGACCTATGAAGCAAACCATTGCATTAGAGATAATATCACCTAGCTCATGTCCAAACGTTATGATGTGGACTCTGAATCACGCATTTTGCTTTCTGCTGAGCCAGTATTTAAAGGTTTCAGAGCTACTGTGAGATGCAGTGGCAGTCCCCACTGTGCAGGAAGAGAAGTGAATTCTGTGGCACAGAAGGGGGGTAACATAGCAAGCACATTCTAAGAGTTCAAAAGGAAGTTTTGCATAAAAATTTCTATAATTTTGTAAAGAGTTTAATCAAGTTATGCTGAGAATTTCTTCTCATTTCCTTGTTTTTACATTTCAAATATATCAGGAGATTTCCTATGATTATAGCCTAATAAAGTATAGTTAGCAAAATGTGACAGAGAGCTAACTCTAATTCTTTTTAAGATACTTTCCATTCACTTCAGTAAATCTGTTTTCACTTATATAGGACAGATATCATTATATATCAATATCATCAGTCCCTTTATATATTTTTGTGTTTTCTACTTTTTAAAATTTATACATCTGTGTGTGAGTGCTCACAGAGGCCAGAATAAAGTACCCAATGGCTAGGAGAGACAGACAAGAGGTTGGGAGCCACCCAGAGTGCATGTTAGGAATCAAAATCAGGTCTTCTGGAAGGGCAGTACATGCTCTTAGCTACCTGTTACCTCCCAGGCCCTGCTTTTATATTTTAAACACGCTTCATATTTGATAGCCTTGTTCTCTTTTACCATCGCTTGGCTAGAGTGAGGTTTGACTCTCAGTAAGTTTTCTAGAATCCAATCGTTAGAAGCTTTGGGTGTAAACATTGAAAACATAGTTTTAAACTTACTACTCAGTGTAACTGTAGCTCCTCCTCTAGTATTTCTTTCAGAATCATTTACTCATTAATTTTGTTTAGGGGAAGTGTAATTGAACAAGTCTAGTCTAGTTATGGTATAGAAATAGCCACATAGACCCCTAACAAGACCCCCAAGTTGTAGCCAGCTCATGCAAGTAAACTTTTGATTCCAAACTTGAGTAAAATAGGAGACAGCCAAATGGATTTACCGCATTTTACTCTAAGTAGGGTCCTCTCCTTAAAGATTATATTTACTGAGTGTATGTATTTGTTCACGTGTGTGTTCACATGTGTGCATGGAGGACAGAGATCGGCACTGGATGTTTCCCTTAGTTGCTGTGCCGCTTGTGTTTTGAGACAAAGTCTCACTTCAGAGTGACTCACACTCTGGCTAGGCTGGCAAGCCCAGGGGTCCTCCTTTCTCTGCCTCCCCAGTGCTGGCATCACTGGCATGAATTGCCATGTCCGGTTTTTGTGTAGGTTCTGAGGAATCTGAGCTCAGGTCTCCATGCTTGTGGGACAAGCACTTTACTGACTGAGCTGTCTCCCCAGTCCTTAGGGACTTCTCTTTATAAAGTATGGTATCTTTAATATCCCCCCCCCCCAAGTGTGCAGCAGAAAGTCTATGGATATGTATTAAATGGGTTTGTGATAGAGTGGGCATCAAGGACAGCCCTCACAAGACTTCATGACCCAATTCCTAATGTAACCTAGCTGGGTAACTTTGCTATAAGTAACTACGTATGGGTTGGACAGCAGCTCTGTGTGGGTTTTTATTCACTTAGACCTAACCTGATGAGCTAACTCCTTTGAGTCAGGTCTTGTAGAATGGGGATCATTGCAGAGGACTGTTGAAGACCATAAGATTTTAAAACAGAGACATCCTTCTTTATAATTAATTTTTTTTTTTTTTTTTTTTTTTTTTTTTTTTTTTTTTTTTTTTTTTTTTTTTTTTTTTTTTTTTTTTTTGGTTTTTCGAGACAGGGTTTCTCTGTATAGCCTGGCTGTCCTGGAACTCACTTTGTAGACCAGGCTGGCCTTGAACTCAGAAATCCGCCTGCCTCTGCCTCCCGAGTGCTGGGATTAAAGGCGTGCGCCACCACGCCCGGCTTATAATTAATTTTTAATAAAGTCATCTTTTATATGTCTTATGCTTAGGATGGTACTTGAACACCTAAGTACTTATTAAATATTTTTTTAAAGAACTAAATTGAATCTTTGTGAAAATGAAATCAGACATGTTTTTGCATTTGATTATTTTAATACCTTCTAAAGTAAAGAAAAAAACATAATAAACTTCTTTTAAAATGGAAAGTTATGGAGGATTTCAGGATCCATAAACTTCTTGTATTGGCTGCCTATCTTAAATGTTAAGTATCTGTTACTGGAGAGGCTTTTAATAATGTAGAGAGCTTGCCCTCTTTTCTCACGAGTGGTGTGCAGTGCTGCTCCTCAGTCTGTTCTACAGACTACAGGCTACAACATTTCCTTGAGTCTTCTTGGCTCCCACGGGAAGAAAATGGTATTTTCTAAAGATGGGCAGTATAAAGCAGTTATGACCATGGACTTGGGACCTGGAAGAAGATTACCCTGTGGAGGCTCTGCCCCCTACCAGCCTGGTTAAGAAGGGAAGGAGGGTCACCTGATCTCAGAACCTGGTTTCTCCTCTGTATAAAATGAAGTCAGCCCTTTACCAGCCTTACATTCTTGGGCAGGCAAGACTGTCTTCATTTTACACAGATTGCCTCGTTAGAGCTAGTGTCTGGCAAGTATTCCAAAGCACTGTGTGTAAGTGCAACTGGTAATTATAACTTAAGTATTATTTGGCAGAGATGGAAATTTCTCTTGTAAGCTGAATGTAGTGTCACACATCTCTAATCCCAATATTTAAAATGCAGAGGCAGGAGGATCACTACAAGTTCCAGCACAGCTTGGTCTATACAGCAAGGTTTAGGCCAACTAGGATTAAGATCCTGTCTCAAGCTGAGCAGTGGTGGCGCACGCCTTTAATCCCGGCACTCGGGAGGTGGAGGCAGGTGGATTTCTGTGTTCGAGGCCAGCCTGGTCTACAGAGTGAGTTCCAGGACAGCCAGGGCTACACAAAGAAACCTTGTCTCCAAAAAAGACCCTGTCTCAAAAAACAAAACAAAACATCAAACCAAACCAAACCAAACCAAACCAAACCAACAACCAGAAAAAGAGAAAATTCTCTTCTAAAATTCATCTAGCTTTGAACCCAGTTGTGTTTCTAGGTTGAACAGAGAACTTCCTAACAGCTCACACTTCTGTCACTGTCTGGGCATACGCTCTTTGAACTCATTTTTCTATCTGCTAATGAAATACAAGATTCTCCACGTACTGTTTCTTGAGAGCACATCTTGCCAGCTCTGAGTAGATTACTCCCTCTCTGCGATCCCGGGAGTTATCATAAGACATCTTCTGATTTCTGTGTGATTGCCGTGCTAGTGACATTATAATGATTGTTTGACAGATCTCTAGTCCCATCAGACTGTGGTCTTTTCTCGGTGAACTAACTGCACAGATGGCTTTCTGTTTTCTCCAAATCACATGAAATTTGGTGTTTATTTTGGCAATTCTTGCATAATTTTACTTAGCCCTAGACCATAGTTACTTAAGGCTTCTTTATTATGATGATGATGATGATTATTGTGATTATTATTATTTTTGAGACAGGGTTTCTCTGTGTAGCCCTGGCTGTCCTGGAACTTATTTTGTAGACCAGGCTGGCCTCGAACTCAGAAATCCACCTGCCTCTGCTTCCCAAGTGCTGGGATTAAAGCTACTCTAAGGCTTCTATTAACAGGTTTTGCATGTTTGTACTAAGTTAAGTTTGCACAGTAATACAGATGACATAATATGTACCAGGGCTGTTCCTGCTTATGATATTTGATTCTCAGGGTTTATCCTGGCTACTCTGGGCAAACTGTTGTATGCAGAACATGTTCTTTCGCAGACCTCTAAATATTACAGATAGAATTCGAAAGAGCTGGAGAGCACCGTTTCCTTCAGTTAGTAGATTCCTCCTAATTCTACAGTCACTTTAAGTTGGGTTTCCTGAAATAGGCTTTTTGTTTGTTTTGAGATTGTTTCCGTATGTGGCCTTGAACTCTCTGTGTAGCACTGGCCGACCTCAAACTTGGGCATCAGCCTCTCAAGTGCTAAGATTAGGGCTGTGCACCATCACACCCCACTGAGTAACTTTCATCATTAAGCCATAAGATATAGTTTAAATTTTTATGCATTTTAAATTCTTTGGATTTATGTCCATCTACTCCCCCTTTAAAATTTTATTTTACAAAATATGCACAATACACGTTTTAGTCATTTTTAGAAATGCAGTTCTAAGCCATTTGTCTCTAGAAGAGCAGTTTTCAACCTGAGTGTTGAGATCCCTTTGGGGTTAAACGACCCTTTCACAGTTGCTGCCTAATGTAAATATCAGATATTTACATTAAAATTCATAACAGTAGCACAATAACAGTTATGAAGTAGCAACAAAACCTGCCTCATGGTTGGGGGTCCCCACATTATCAGGAACTGTACTGCATGGTCACAGCGTTAGGAAGGTGGAGACCCCTGGGCTAGAGCACTGTCTTCCCATCTGAAGCTCTACAGTAGGCTTTTCTTTTTATGTTTATGGAGGGTGCCAGGTCATTTGTGAGTGTGAATTTGAGTTTGGAACAGACGTCCACAGCTTCCAGTTTGCATTTCCCACCAGCAGTGCGTGTGTTCAGTTACTACACATCCTCTCAAGGACTGGCATTTTCACATCTTTTAATTTTAGCTGTTCTAGTGGGTGTGTGGTAGTGTTTCACTTTTCCTGTGACTAATATGGTTGAAAATCTTCCCATGCATTTATTTTATATTCATGTATCTTTCTTGAAAAAGCATCTGTTACAATTCTTTTTTCATTTTAAAATCAAGTCCTTTGTCCTGTTATTGCTGAGTTGTAAAAATTATTTTATAACCTAGATGTGAAACCTTTATCATGTTTTATAGATATTTTTTAGTTGGTACTTTGAATTTTAATTTTCCTAACAGTGATGTTTGAAGTAGAAATAATTTTAAAATGTGATCAAGTCTGATTTAATTTTTTATTTAAAAATCAAGCTTTTATAGTCTCCTAAAAACAAACAAAACAGTTCCAAGTCCAAGGTCACAAACTTTCCTTTTTTTGCTTCTAATGTTTTTATAGCTTTAGTTTATTCACTTAGACTTATGCCTTGTTTTTGCGTATGATGAGATAAATGTTGACTTGCAGTTTTTTCACATGTGACTGTCTAGTTATTAAACCAGCATTGTTGCAATGAGCTGCCTGCTCCTGCTCAATTCCGCTGATATCTGTGTGAAAAGAAATGCTTTGACTCTGTGTGTGTGTGTGTGTATTGGTGTGTGTATTGGTGTGTGTGTGTGTGTATATGGGTGTGTGTGTGTATTGGTGTGTGTGTTTGTGTATGGCTGTGTGCATTGGTGTGTGTGTGTGTGTGTGTGTGTGTGTGTGTGTGTGTGTGTGTGTAGGTAGATGGGTCTCTCTAGACTCCCTTTGTTTGTTGCTCCTCTAGACCAATGTCACGCTGGCCTACTTTTTGTAACCTTGAGATGCATTCTCAGCTCAGCAGTGTGAATTGTTAGCTTTGTTTTTCTTTTCCAGAACTGTTTTTGGCTATTTTAGATTTTTTTGCATTTCTATGTAAAATTCAATACCATATTGCCAATTTCTACCCAAACAGTTACCAGCTATTGTTTGGGGTTGTGTTGAGTCAATAGAACAATTTGGAGAGAATTTCTTTTTTTTTTTCTCTCTCTTCTTTTTCTGAGAAAGAGTGTTGAATTTACCGGGTAGTCAGAGATGACCTTGAACCTCTGGTCCTTCTCCCTCTTCCTTCCAAGTGCTGAGATTTCTGGTGTGTGCCCCAATACCCAATACCTAGCTTTTATACAGACTTGATTTCTGTTTTTTCTTACTTTTCTTTTTTTTTTTTTTTGTCTGAGACAGGGCTTCTCTATGTAACAGCCCCTGACTGGGACTATGTAGACCAGGCCTTGAACTCACAGAGATCTACCTGCTTCTGCCTCCTGTGCTCTGGGATTAAAGTTGTGCCCCACTGCTACCTGGATGAGAACTGATTTCTTAATATTAAGTCTTTAATCTATGAATATTTTTCTACCTATTTAGGCTCTATAATATGATTAATGACTTTAGTTGTTTTTAGTAGGATGAAATGCCCTCCCTTTACCTAACATATGCTAAGTGTTACTGAAATGTCTCTGGGCTGGTGTTTTGACTTGATTCTGTATAGATGAGTTTATCGCTTCAAAGCCATGGTAAATTGAGAGTCTATTATGGAGAACCTACTAGCTTGTATTTCTAATTTCTTTTTTCTTCTGTGCTTTTAGTCTGGTGCATTTTCTACTTAGTTTCTGTAAGATTCTGTATCACCTAAGTTTCATTTCTGACTTATAATTAATTGTTATCCTGACTCTTAGTTGTGTTAACATGTGAAGAGGAGACTTTACTGTGCTTCACAGCTGTCTGAAGCCTGCTGCAGCTGTTTGTTGACACGTATACCTTGCTCTGGCCTTATATAAACTCTCTGGAGTGTGCTTCGTGGTTAACCTGAAGAAAGGCTATGGTTTTATTTTTACCTTTAATCTTGAGACAAAGAGTATGAAGTATTTTTACACCTTAGCTCAAAGTCACTTTGATTATTCTGCTTTGTACTTGCTATGGATATTTTTATTATCTAGATAGGTTCAGGATTTTAATTTTCATTTTTAATTTGGAGTTCAATTTTAATTTCAGATAAAAGCATTTGTGTTTTTGTTTTCTAGAACTCTAAAAATAGTAGTGTGAGGTTTCTAAACAGTAGCTTAAAATAGTAAGGAACTTTTTGCCATCAAATTAATATTTTGTCTTTTTATAAAATAACTTTCAAAATATTAAAGCAATTTTAACCTTTAAAAAAAACTTTTATAACTTACATGTGTTAAATATAAAACAAAGCATTAAAATTGTAAACATTCTGGGGAATAAGTTGTATTGAGATTGACACATAAAATAATTAAGAATTTATGTTGAAAGTGGGTATTATTAAAAATTTAAAACTATAGTATGAGATCCAGAATGTAGTGACTGTACATGGATTCTAAATATGTCAAAATATTTGTTGCCTAGAGTCATCTCAGGATGAATCATAATGGAACATTCAAGTTTTCTAAAAAGTAGGCTAAGAAGTATAAACAGTGTTGATGAGACTGTAACCACACACTCAAGTATACAGGAAAATTGAGAATTTTAAAAAGATTTATTTTTATGTGTATAAATATTCCCCCCCCACACACACATGTATGCACCATGCTCATGCAGTATCCTTGAAAGCCAGAAGAGGGTGCTAGATTCCTAGAACTGGAGTTAAAGGTGGTGGTGAGCCACCCTGCAGATGCCAGGAACTGAATCTGGGTCCTTTGGACAAGCAGTTGTTTAGTCTGGTTCTACTGTGATAGAACACTATGGCCAAAAGCAGTTTGGAGAGGAAAGGATTTATTTTGTCCTGACAGCATATCATCCAGGGATGTCAGGGCAGGAACTGGAGGTGGGAGCTGACACACAGGCACAGAGTGCTGCTTCCTAGCTTGCTCAGCCTGCTTTCTTATACTACCAAGGACCTCCTGCCCACAGCAATACTATCTCTAGTGAGCTGATCCCGCTCAGACCAACCATAATAAGAAAACACACTACAGATGTGCCTAAAAGCAAATCCTACAGAGACATTTTCTCAATTGAGAATCCCTCATAAAAAAATGACTGTAGCTTGTGTCATGTTGACAGAAACTAACCAGGACAAACAAAGTGCTTTTCACTGCTGCCCCATCTCTCCGTCTCCCAAAATTGAGACTTTGGCAAAGAGCTTTGAAGTTTCCTCACATTCACACTGTGGTCTGGGAACAGTCCCCAGATGGAGAGTGTTAGAATCTTCAAGGGGAGCTGACCCACATCCCTCTATTCCTCTTGCCTGAGTTTTGATTGTGATTTTTGCCTTGGTTGCCTGATTTCTTCAGCAACTTTCCTGGGTTTGAAGGTGTCATGGGTGTTCTATGTCTCTGGTAGGTTGTCTCCTCCCTTACATAACTTGAAGAACATCTGAACAGTCTGGAATGCTTAAGATAGACATGTTTTCTTTCCTTCAGAAACATGAAGACACAGTTGTGCAGTCCTTTTGCACTTGCTGGATATTTCTGTGTTCACTAGTAGTCTGATGTGTGTGCTGTGTGTGACTTGTTTTATTACTCAACTACCTGCACAGTTCTTAATTCCTAAAGTTTAGCAGCAATATTTCCAGTTGTGTGTGTGAGTCTATGTCTCTAATACACCTTTGTTACCTAGACTCCAAACTCATAGTATATAGCAGAAGAACAATAGAGACAGGACACCAATCACATGGTGTTCCTCAACATTCTATGATGGTTACAGAGAAAAGTGAAAAGTAGCAAATCTAATAGTTAGCATTTTTAATATTTAAAGTATTAAAAAGTGGAAATTAAGCCCTTTGCTGTTGTGTGGAAGGTTTACTAGCAGTGCTCAGGCAGTGCTTGCTCTCCTGAGATGCAGGGTAAGTGACGTCCCTGGCGTGGGGAGTCCTTCCAGTCCCTTCTAATTCTGGATGGATGTCAGGCATTTGATACTTTGCTCTCTTAGTGTCATGAAATATGTCTAGAATTTCCTTTGTAGGATTACTTTCTCTGCGACATCTTTAACCCTTTGTCATAACCAGTTTCTTAAATTACATTAATAATTTGGCCAATATATTTCATATAATTGAGAAAGAATGAATTCTTTAAAATGTAGACTTTATAAAATTGCCATTTGGGGGAACAAATAGCATTAAACATTAGAAGCAAATTAGATTCCATGTAGAGAAAACAGTTTTAGAGTGTGTGTGTGTGTGTGTGTGTGTGTGTGTGTGTGTGTGTGTATATATATGTGTGTGTGTGTGTGTATGTGTGTACATACATATGTGTGTGTACATATATGAGTGTATGTATATGTGTATGAGTAATGTGTCTAGGACCCAGAGTAGCCTGGTGTAACATTCCTGGAACCCAGAAACCATGAAGGAAGAAATAAATAGATTTGCCTACTTAAAGCTTATAGTGAAACCACTACAAACAGAAATTTAAAACTAGCCGGGCATGGTGGTGCATGCCTTTAGTCTCAGCACTCGGGAGGCAGAGGCAGGCGGATTTCTGAGTTCGAGGCCAGCCTGGTCTACAAAGTGAGTTCCAGGACAGCCAAGGCTACACAGAGAAACCCTGTCTCGAAAAAAAAAAAAAAATCAAAGAAAAAAAAAAAAGAAATTAAAAACTAAACAAAGGAAAGAGAAAAGATATTTTATTGCTTATAACAAATCATGTTTGTTGAATTTCTTTTGGTAATAGAAGTAGCCTTTAAAAATATATTATATAAACAGGCATTTTTCCAGAGTGACTAATATAAGAATATGTGTATCCTTTTTAGTACTGGAACTTTTTTTTTTTCTTAACCCAGAAGATTGGCAAAATATAAAGCACCGATCATTTCATACTGAGTGAAATAAATAGTAAATTGATACCCTGCTTGGTAGTAACCATCAAAAATTCAATATCTCCTTGACTCATATTTATTTTTAAGCGATCCACATAAATAATACGTATATGAAAGGTAAATATGTCCACAGCTGTTTGTTAACTCATCCTCCATGTTTACCCATACAGGAATAAATAAATGTTTGCATACTGTGCAGGGTGTGGGCTCCTCAGTCAGGTGACCTGGTTTTAAATTCTGGATTCATCAGGGCAGCTGCTCAACCTAGGCTTATGTGATGTCCCTGGGTCCTAGTTTTCCCCTGTGAAACAAAGACAATTGAATCTTCTTCAGAGGATTGTTGAAATAATTAAACTATTTGCATGTATAGGATAGATGGTAGAAACACGGACTCAATAAATACCAGTTATAATTTCACTTCATTATTAAAGTATTTCTGAAACATTCCAGTATGGTGGGGGAGGTTGTCTTAGTAACACCATCCATAGCCAAGGCAGCTAATAAAAGGAAGCATTTAATTGAGGGCTTGCTTACAGTGTCAGAGGGCGAGTCCATTCTCACCATGGGAAGCATGATGGCAGACAGTAGAGCATGGTGCTTGAGCAGTAGCTGAGAGCTCATACCTGATCTGAAAGTAGCAGCCAGAGAGAGACAGACAGACAGACAGACTAAGCCTAATGTGGGCTTTTGAAACACAAAGCCCACTCCCAGTGACACACTTCCTCCAACAAGGCCACCTCCTAATCTTTCCCAAACAGTTTCACTAACTGGGGATCAAATGTTCAAATATATGAGCTTGTTGGGGCCATTCTCGTTCAAGCCACCACAGGGGTACCTTGTGTTTGGAGTAAAATATAAAATAAACGAGACCAGTGAGTATACTTGGTCTAAGTACCTATTTGTGAATACAGTTTCTAGATGAAGTCTGTCACTTGTAGAGCGCTTGCCTAGTATGCCTGAGACCCTGAGTTTGCACACAAAATAATGTGTGTGCATAGCTGTTTGAGAACCTAGAATATCCCTGGCATTATCCAGTACCAGGAGAAAGGACTGCATTCAGTAAGATCCACTAAATTGACCTGGGTTTTGTTCAAGTCCCACTTTTTATGTGGGCATGGCAGAATTGTAATCCCAGTTTTCAGAAAGCTAAGGCAGGAGAATTGCTGGTGACAGGCCAGCCTAGGCTACATACTGAGACCTTGTTTTAAAAAGAAATGTTATAAATGATACCTGTGTGCATGTATTTGACTGTATTAATACATAAATAAACCTAAAAGGCTTAATAGTGGTAACTTCTAGAGTGAGCTTCAAGGAGGGAAATCAGATTATCAGGTTTTGTTGTTATTGTTTGATTTTTGGTTTTCAAGATAGAGTAGTCCTGGCTGTCCTGGAACTTGCTCTCTAGACAGGCCAGCCATGAACTCACAGAGATCTACCTGCCTCTGCCTCCTGAGTGCTGGGAATAAAAGTATGCACCATTACTGCCCAGCCAGATTAATAGTTTTTTAAAAGAAATTTTAATATGCTTTTTTCCAAGCATGTATTATATTTCAAATTAAAAATTTTAATTCTCTACAAATTGTATAAACAGACCACCACATCATTCTCTAAATGATGTGTCTGTTCTCTCACTTTCTTTACTGACTTGTTACAATTTTTCTTTAGGAACATGCCTACCCAGCTGATGAACTCATGCCTTTAACCTGTCGGGGCCGGGTCAGAGGCCAGGAGCCCAGCCGGGGTGATGTGGATGACGCCTTGGGAAAGTGAGTATGAGCACAAGGCACATAGTGTGGCCTTCAGAGTAGCTGGGTCCCACTAGGAGAGAAAATCCACAGTTAATCTGGGGCTTCGAACCCCTTTCTCATTTGTTTGCTTATTGTATGTGACTGTTTAAAAATGTGTCATTGCGTGCGTATGTATGCATGTGTGTATGCATGCATGCATGTGTGTGGTATGTTTTGATTTATGATTACTAACTTATTTGTGTTGCTGGATTTGGACCCCTAATATTGAGCTTTAATATTTTGTTTTAAAAGGAGCCAATGAAGTTTCTTCATCTCCAGTGATACATAGGATGTTTCATATTGCTTGGTCATTATATGATCATGTTGCAATGCAGATATATGGAGGAGCTGCTTTCTAAAACTACCAGTCAGTAGGATGCAGATAATTCTGCGTACTTGTTCATGGACAGAGCATTTCAAATTCTAGTGTTACTTACCTTGTTACACTTGTTTCTTAGGTTTTCCCTAACACTGATTGATTCTTTGGACACACTTGTGGTAAGTTCCATTTTTCTTGGAATTACTTATTTTATAAGTTTCATGATATCCATATGCAAGTATTATAAGTGTAACCAGCATACTATGTATGGAATAGAAGCCATAAGAACTTAAGATGTCCAAATCTTTGCTTCTTAATAAAGCTTGAACTTCACTCAATTATAACAAATTGTTTTCAAATACAGTCACATAGCACAATAGAAACACTCAAATAATTTATCAAGAAATAGGATCACATATTCTCCCCTCCCTTTGGAAAAGGAAGTTGAAGCTTGTGAAAGAAGGTAATTTGGAAAACTGCTTTGTTTTCCCTGTTCCATGGTGGTATGCCACGTGATCTGAAACCATGCACAAGCAAAGGTTGTTTTTTCCAGCAGGGATCTCTGTCTCTCCTTTTCATCCTGGATACGGGAGATTGTGGTGATTAGTCTTGGTGTTAGAGTTGTTTGTGGTGTCGAGGGGCACGAGTGTGTTCCAGATGCTGTGGGTCTGAAATGGTGTCTGTTTAGGGTTTGGACCATTGTTGGACCATTTTGGAATGTGGGCTTGTGTAAGCGTTTTCTTTACTTTAAATTTTTGTACTTTAAATTAATATTCCATGTGCTGATTAATCTTAAAAACAAGATAAAAACATCATTCAAGTAACAGAAAGCTTTTACTTCTTGGTAGTGTTTCTGTATTTTCCTTAGCAGTACATTTTTAATTTTGGGACAGAGAGCTCACTGTGATAGCTTAGGAAGTGCGCCTGTGACATCCAGAGAGCGACAGGCCCACTCGGTCACTGCTCTGTGATTGCTCTGGCAAGGCCTCAGGCCTGCTTCCCTCTGACCTGGATGTAGCTGTGGTGAAAGCTAACTGTTCAGATCATTCGACTGGGCTGGGGATTTGATAGTCACAGCTTCTAGCAAAGATGAATGAAAAAGTGCAAACGACATTATAAGAACTTTGAAAAAGATACTGTTAGATGCTGCATTTCTGATTTAGTGGTCACAGGGGAAGAGAGAGAGAAAACACACAAACTACCTCAGCAGACATAAAGATGTGTCCTGGAGCTGTACAGTCTCTTGAATGCACAGCTGTCACCTAGGAGACCAAACAGTGCGAGGAACGGGAGCTGTGAGTGAGCACTGGAGAAGGGTGACGTCCTTCCTCATTTGTCAGCTTCATTCCTTCAGAGGGCCTCTCATTTCTAAGTTCTTAGTGTATTTTCATGACTATGGGCTTTAGTTATCATTATTGTTCTATAAAATATCTTCAGACAGGAAGGATGCAAAGTGTTTCCATGCTACCGAACACTTACTTCTCCATTTAAAGATCTGTTAACTTCTCTTATTGCGTGGCCATAAATTCTTATGAAGATAATATTCTTCAGGTTGTACCTTTTAAAAGAATTTGGCATTCGTTTTTTGTTGTTGTTGTTTGTTTTTTTCGAGACAGGGTTTATCTGAGTAGATCTGGCTGTCCTGGAACTCTCTCTGTAGAGCAGGCTGACCTCGAATTCAGAAATCCGCCTGCCTCTGCCTCCCGAGTGCTGGGATTAAAGGAGTGTGCCACCACACCCAGCTGGTTTTAGTTCTTGAGGTAAGATTCCTGGACTAGTAATAACAGCATTATTTGGGATCTAGTTAGAAATACAAATTATCATGGGCTGGTGAGATGGCTCAGAAAGTGTGTTTACCCCCAACACCAACAACCTGACAAGCAGGACCCACATGGTGGAAGGAGAGAACTGACTTATGTAAATTGTTCTGATGTAGTCATGTACACTGTGGCATACCATGCCTACACACAAACACAGGCATCCACCCTCAATAAGTGAAATACTACTTTGTAAAATACTTAATTTCAAGTGGGAGTAACAAAAGTAATGACAGATCACCATCGCACTGGAAATAAACAAATTCATTTTGAATCATTATCCTAAGTATTTTTGAGTTTAAACAGAAGAACTGAAAAAAAGTATAGTACTTTGATGGGGTTGCCTGCATTTAGAGGTGACATTATGTTGCATGTTTTTAATCAATGCAAGTATTAGTATTTCTAATTGTTTGCCTTTTAAATTGTCATTAAAAAAATCAGTCTTGTGATTTAGCGATTTGATACTGGAGCAGAGATTGTAGGGATTAGTGTGGAGAGCCCGACCACTTTTGTTTTGTTTGTAGCATATGTTAAGCCAGTTCCTCTTGCCACAGTTCAATTTTTAAATTTAAATTGTTCAAAATGCTAGCTTTGACTTACTGTCGTAGAATTGTGTGCTGAGACATGCATGAGTACATCCACATTACTGTGGGATCTGAAATGGCAACAGTTCCTGAAACAGAGTAAAAGAGACTGGGGAAAGGTGAGCCTAAACTCTCCTTTTGTTACTTGTTAGGAGACAAAGAAACAGGGAAAATGGAGAGCCTGTTAGAATTAGTTTTGTAGCTAATCACAGGCAAAGATAATTTCTGTCTGCAAGTTTGGCATTGGTGCTCCTGTGATGTGTGCTGGAGGGAAGCAGCTCCTGGGATAGGCAGCAGGGAAGTGTGGATGTAAGTGAGAAGTGTTCTCAGGAGGTGGACCACAGAGAAGAAAGGATGGCCAGTAGGGACAGAGCAGGTGTGTCTCACTCCTAAGTGATGGACGGATAGACAGACATACTACATTTGCTGCTATGGGGCTTAAAATTCATGTGATGCTGGCAAGAGAAACTAGTCAGTTCAGTCAGGTTCCCCACTGTCCTTGAATTCAGGCTTACCCTAAGTGTTACTTGCATTTTAGGCACATACTCTTAGGGAACCTGTCACACTTAAGTTAGGATCAGATCAAAATTGAAAAAGAGCTGCAAAGTATTGTCAAACAAAAAGATTAAACAATCAAAGGCAGCTTCGCATACTGCATCTGGTCTCTACATAGCATCTAATCACATCCCTAACTTAGATGGAGAAAACTAGAGCAGCCTTTGTAATGACAGTGTCCCCTTTCCATGGAGCGCATCCCAAGAGCTCACTGAGGTTTCGGTTGCGTCACAAGTCTACTCTTGCTTTATTATAGTTAATAGTAATGATATCAAACACTTGCTGATCAGCACGCAAGTCAGACACTCTGGCCAAAGTGTTTTCCGTACATGGTCACATTTAATAAAACAGCTCTATAGAGTAGTTCCTCCTTCCCTTATACAAGGGGCATGTTAATATGGAATAGCTTGGCTTGAATAGCAGATGATTCACGTGAATGAACTAGAACTCCAATTAGGGCCTGTTCTGGACCGTAATATTACATGACTTCCTTTGCCAGTGGGACATTTGTAGGGTAAGGATGGCATAGGGTGAAGGGTTAGGCTCAGTCAGGTGAACACTGAGTCTGACAGTATTTTCTTCTGAAGTAAGATTTTACATGTTTATATATTTGTTTATTCTGTGTGTATGTATGTGGGTGCTTGTACCATACTGTGTGGTGCAACTTGGAGGAGTTGGTTCTCTCCTTCTGTCCTGTGGGTCTCAGGGGTTGAGTTCAGGCCATCGGGTTAGCAGCAGCAGCAGCAGCAGGTGCCTTTCCCACTGAGCAAGCCCAAGAGAGCTTGGTTTCATAGACAGCGCTTGATGAGTACAGGGTGGCTGTTTACTTTGTTCTCACTTAGAGAGCAGATTCCAGTAGAGCTCACCTCATGTAGCTCCAACTGTTGGCCATGGGCTACACACAAACACACACACACACACACACACACACACACACACACACACACGAGAGAGAGAGAGAGAGAGAGAGAGAGATATACACAGTTTTGAAGTAGAAGAACCAGAAAAAAAGTCCTTTATAGATGCCTGTCTGTCTCATGTCTATGTATGAAAAGGAATCTTTTTATCTGAGTCACTTGGTTCTAGAAGTCTGGAACATGTTGCAGGCAGAGCATGCCTAATCCAGCAGTTAAAATAGTTGAAATCTGTAACATTTTGAATGGTGCTAGCAAGATATTGAAAATCTAAAATTTTTAGATTTTGAAGCATTTTGTATTTTAGATTTGGGGCTTAGAGTTGTTCAACCTGTATTATGAGCCTAGTCTGAAGTCCTTTGATGGATCTTTTACAGTCCTGAGAGTGCATCAGTGTGTAAAGATGCACCACTGTTTGTTCTTAACTCTTCAGTTTTAGACATTCTCACATTCTTATAATATCCTTAAGGGACATATTGAATGCCTCATTTTTCTTACGTATGCTTACAGTGATTTTAGTGTCTTATTCTGAGTATAAGTTTTTCTTGGCTTGGTAGAAAGGAATTTTATCTCATTTTTTTCTTCCCCCAGGTATTAAACAAAACTAAGGAATTTGAAGATGCAGTGAGAAAAGTTTTAAGGGATGTTAATTTAGATAATGATGTAGTTGTTTCAGTCTTTGAAACAAACATCAGAGTTCTTGGGTAAGTATACAGTGCTAGAGTCATAATGCTAATAGAAAAAAGCTTCCAGCTATTTCTTGAAGGTAGCAAAGAAGTTTTTAATACTTAAAAAACAATTCGAGGCAGAGGCAGGCGGATTTCTGAGTTTGAGGCCAGCCTGGTCTACAGAGTGAGTTCCAGGACAACCAGGGCTATAGAAAAACCTTGTCTCAAAAAAAACCCAAAAAACAAACAAAACAGAATTCAGGGGTCTGGAGAGATGGCTCAACAGTCAAGAGCACTAGCTACTCTTGTAGAACATATAGGTGCAATTCCCAACTCCCACATGGCTGCTCACAACTGCCAAAGGTCTAGTCTCAGAGGATCTGATAGCCTCTTTTGGTCTCCAAAGGCATTGCATGCATGTGGTAGACAGGCATTTATCAGCTACCAAAACACCAATCACATAAAATAAAAAAGAAAAGAAAAAGAAAAAAAAAAGAAAAAGAAAATTTGGAATCTAGGCATGGTAGCCCAGGCTTGTGATCTTGACACTTAGAAGGAGAATTTTCAGAAGATTAAGTCCAGCCTAGCCACACAGCAAGTCCCATGCCAACCTGAGCTAGAGTGACCCCCACCCCCAAAGATAAAATTTGGGATTTTGTGAAACTGGCCACCAGGATAACATTATATTATGCTGAACCGGACACAATAGTCTTTGGAAAGAGACTCACACTACAGGTGATCTGCATGTGAAAAGAAATTGTATGTTGGCCATGTTTTCTGTTAATTATGTTAGAGCTTTCTAAGAGTCTCTACAGTTGACCAGCATTAGTCAGGAGCCTCTGTAGAGAAGCCACATGAGACAGTTTATAGACTTGCTCCTCATATGATAAGAAATACCTTTGAGGGCTAGAAGTATGAGATTATAAAATTAATTTGCCCTAATACTAGGTAAGTTCATGTTCAGTAGCTTTTGTAATTCTCTGTTCCATCTCTTCAGTTAAATGTAAGAAGTCTAAGATAACTTCTTAGAGACCATTAAACCTTTTAATGAGGTTTAAGGTGTTTTACATTTTTAAATGTTATACCAAGAGTCAAAGATTCATGGTGATAAAATTAAAACTTTAAATTTATTTTGAAGACATTAAGCTCATTCGTTAAAATATATGTGGTATCTAGGATGTATTCTAGCATGTGAGAATGTCAAGTACTTTATAATAGTTTGTATATTTTTGTATTTATTAGTTATGTGTATGGAGGACGGGCCTGCAGGGCAACAGTTTTCTACTTGTAGTGAGTGAGGTTTGGAGTTTGAACTCTACTCTGCAGCCTTGGTAGCAAGCACCTTTTACCCACTGAGCCTTCTTGCCAGCCCTTAATTGTTTTTGTTTGTTTTAATGTATTAGCCATGTGATTATAATAGTTTGCCACAAAATGAGTAATCAGTAAGAAAGAATTGAGTCATTCTGTAGCCTTCCTTATGTTTGCAAATTCTTGGGAACAAATGCCCACACGTTCTCAGGCAGTAGCTTGTAAATATATTCAATTAAATTGCAGGTAAAGTTTTGTCTTTGTGTTCCTAGGGGTCTTTTGGGTGGACACTCGCTGGCAATCATGCTGAAGGAAAAAGGCGAGCACATGCAGTGGTATAATGATGAGCTTCTCCAAATGGCAAAGCAGCTGGGTTACAAGCTCCTTCCAGCTTTCAACACTACCAGTGGCCTTCCGTATCCCAGGGTAAGTCACTGTAAACAAGCCCAGCTTTGCTGGTGCTTCCTTTGCTGTTCACAGAGTGAGTTCTGGTGATCAGAGGTGTTCCTCACTCAAAGAAGATGCATCCGAGCTGACAGCAAATTTATATTGACATTTCAGCTAACATTTGAGCAATGTGAAAATGAGTGTAAGCTTTCTTCAGCCTCAGTGTGTCAGACTAGATAGTGCTGCAGAAGGAGACAGATGCCAGGATGCCGTGTGGGCCAGAGTTGTTGGTACTTAGATAGTAGTGGGAGCTATGAGAGTAGGAAGGTGTTACTCTCCGAGGAGAAGATGATCAGAAAGTGGGGCTTGGGAAGAGGAAAGCATTTTGAGATTCAGGAGCAAGCATCCCACAGTGGGCAGTGTAATAAACCATAAGAAAGAAGATCCAGGAGGAGCGGAGTGTCTGGTATGATCCATCTAGGCCTTGCAGGGTATTCTGGAGCCAACTAATGGGGAAAGAGGCTGCAGTGTGGCTCACTCACTCTGCGGGTCCTTCTTTGCTGCTATTAGAAAGAGCCCTGAGACCTGGCAGTAGAGTTGTTGAGGGAGCTTTGCTGTTGGTTTGTCCTCCAAGAATAGTTTCTATTTAAAGCAATGGGGAAGGAAGCCACCGAGGATGGAGTGAACTCTCTCAATTTTTTAATACTGTCTCCCATTTGTCCAAGTCAGACATGAGATCTGTCACTCCCCCTTCATCCTGCTGCTGTGCTATTAAAGCCAGTGTAAGGGCTGGATAGATGGCTCAGCCTTTAAAGGCTAGGCTCACACCAAAAATAAAGCCAGCTTAATCTTATCCATAAAGTACTGTATCTTAATGTGGTTATTCTTTTCTCAGGCTTACTATTCAGAACACTTGGGAAAATAGTATGACTGAAACATTTTTTATTGACTTGCTTTCGAAACTTTAACATTCTTCCTGTTCCATTGAATGTCTCTTAACATTCAGGACTCTTCATAGCCTGGCAGTAGACTTTCTAATGCTCTCTGAGGGTCCTTAGTCTATTGCTGTAACAAAACACCATGGCCAAGGTAACATGAAAGGAAGAGGCTGTGGCTTATGGTTTCAAAGAGTTAGAGTCCATTATGGCTAACAGATAGCATGGCAGCCAGAAGAGCTCAGAGTGTACATTCCGCATTGCAAGCAGCAGTGAGAGCACAAGGGGTGGTGGGAGGCTTTTAACTCTCAGAGCTCAGCCCTGTGGCTCACCTCCTCCACCAAGCATTCAAACTGGAGCCTAAGGGGTCATTCATATTCAAATCCCCATACTCCTAGACCCTAGGGAAACTACCTTTCCATCCAAAGCAATATGTAGTGCTCTCACAAACCCCTAGGGATTTTGTGTGTGTGTGTGTGTGTGTGTGTGTGTTTTAGGCCTTCCATCCCTACTGTCTAGTATAACTTCTCTGACAATTTAAGTCAAGCAAGGCTCATTTTCTGTATTTATGAAGTCATTGTTGACTTGGTAGGTGTTCAGCAGCGTGATACAGATAGGTCTTATCTGTTTTTTCAGACCAGAGGTCATAGCGATTGATCTCCCCACCAATTTAGTATATCATGACTGGCATTTTTATTTAATGAAAGACTAGTATTAAACCCCATATTATTTAGATTTTCAGTTTGAGTATTCTTTCCTTTTTTTCTTCTGTATATGCACAGTGTGTGTACTTGTTAGTGTGAGCATATGCATGTGAGTTTGTGTGTGTTCCGGGGTGGGTATGGATGTAGAGACCAGAGGTATACATTGGCTGTCATTTTTCAGGCTTTTTTTTTTTTTTTCTTTTTGAGACAGGGTCTCTCTGATTCTGGAGCTTGTTAGTTTATCTGTGCTGGCTGCAATGAGCTTCTGGAGTCTTCCTCTTTGGGTCCCACTAGTAGAGGGGTTACAGAAGCATGCACCCCTAGATAAGGTCCTTGTGCTCGTGTGATAGCACCTTACTCACTGAGCTAGCTCCCTGGTCCCAGTTTTAGTATTTTAAATAGATTTCCTGTCAACAATCTTACATATTTTTGATTATTTTTCTTTTGGATTAATTATTAGAAGAAAGAAATATGGAATGCCCTTTAAGACTGTAAGTACTTATTACCAAATTGCTACAAAAAGATACTTTGAAATCCCTTAAGTTACTCTGTGATACCAACATTGTATACTGTCATTCTTTTCTCAATATGGTGAGGAGGAAATTACGGTCATTTTATTTATTTTTTTTAATAATTTTTTAAAGATTTATTTATTATTAGATCTAAGTACACTGTAGCTGTCTTCAGATGCACCAGAAGACGACATCAGATCTCATTACAGATGGCTGTGAGCCACTATATGGTTGCTGGAATTTGAACTCAGGACCTTCGGAAGAGCAGTCAGTGCTCTTAACCACTGAGCCATCTCTCCAGCCCCAATTACAGTCATTTTAAATGAGAATTTCTTTGTTTGCTAGTATATTTGCATTGTTAACTGGTCATTATCTTTTAGTTTATTAAAGTTACATGCAAACTATTTAAAGCAGTATGTATACATTGAATTTACTTTCAGTATTTTTAATTTTTGTTTGTTTTTTTTTTTTTTTTCATTTTTTTTAACTTAAAAAATTACGTATGTGGTTATTTTGCCTGAATGTATGTATGTGTACTACATGCCTGCCTGGTATTTTGCCTGCATGTATGTATGTATGTATGTATGTATGTATGTATGTATGTATACTACATGCCTGCCTGGTGTTCACAGAGCCCAGAAGTTGGATCTCTTACAACTGGAATTTCAGGCAGCAAGTGTGTGTGTGTGTATGTGTGTGTGTGTGTGTGTGTGTGTGTGTGTGTGTGTCTGTGTCTGTGTCTGTGTCTGTGTCTGTGTCTGTGTCTCCCACTGGGTTTAACTAGGGTTGCCACTATGAGCACTGGTGGGAGGTTACTGACTGGAACATGGAGACAACCTAACGGTGCCCCTCCCCTCCTCGTGATGACATGTTGACAGGCCCAGTCTGGTACAGGTAACTATAGCTGCCGGGAGTACCTGGGAGCAATGGCTGTCATGGTCATGTTAAAAACTCATACATAAACCTTAGCCATACATTGTAATACCATTTCTTCAAAGTTAATTAAATCTTCAAAGCTAGTTCTCAGGTAAATCTCATTGTTTGACTATGACTTGGATTTTATCATCTTAATTATTTTTTGAGAATTTGATACATAAGTACTCTGTTTACAGCATTTCCACCTCTCCCTCTGCATCTCCTCCCATGTCCCTCTTCTCTCTTTCAAACTCATGACCTCTTAAATTATTGTTACATATGTATACACATATATGTAAAAAGATCCTGTTGAGTCCATATAGAGTCCATATGTGTATTTGATTAGGGCTCACCTTGGGGTTGAATAACCTCTCTCAGCAGTCATTAATTTTCTGTAGTTCTTCATCTGGGGTAGGGTGGGAGGATCTTGTGAGACTTTCCCATCTGTGTTGCAGTGTCAGCAGATGTGTGGGGCTTGTTTGAGATTCCATGGGTATAGCTTCCCTGTCATATATAGAAGACACAGTTTCAGGCTGGGCGGTGGTGGCGCACGCCTTTAATCCCAGCACTTGGGAGAAAGAGGCAGGTGGATTTCTGAGTTCGAGGCCAGCCTGGTCTACAGAGTGAGTTCCAGGACAGCCAGGGCTACACAGAGAAACCCTGTCTCGAAAAACCAAAAAAAAAAAAAAAAAAAAAAAAAAGAAGAAGAAGACATAGTCTCACACAGGACTTACATGTCCTCTGGCTCTTACAGTCTTTCCACCTTTTCTTCCATGATGGTCCCTGAACCTGTGGTGTAGGGTTTGTGTTGAAGATGTATTGGCTGGGCCTGGGCACTCCACGGTCAGTTGTTTTCTGTATTTTGACCAGTTTTAGCTTCCCATAATGGCCTTCATCAGCCACAAAAGGTGCTTCTATGGTGAGAGTGAGAGTTACACTAGTCAGTGAGAGTACGGGTGAGCATTGAGAAAGCTTGGGGAGTTGTACTGGTCTAGGAGAGGCAGTAATCATTTCTCTTTTAGGGTCTGTGACCTGATGAGCCACTTTTTAAATTTGCAGCTACTCCCAACCCAGTGATACTTTATTTCCTTCATTTTAGCATTATTTTTGTCCATCCTTCTTTTTTGCATGTATTTGTGACTTTCCACTATTATTAATTCTCTGGTTTTATAAATATATCCTGTTTATTCTGTCTGGATTTTAAGCTGCTTGAAGGCAAAGATCCATTGCTTTGTTTCTTACCACATATAATACAGTGGTTCTCAACTTGTGGGTTTCTACCTCTGGGGCATTGAACCATCCTTTCACAGAGGTCGCATATCAGATATTTACATATTACGACTCATAACAGTAGCAAAATACAGTTGTGAAGTAGCAG
The DNA here is from genome assembly GCA_902729485.2 of Mus minutoides. Classification (NCBI taxonomy): domain Eukaryota; kingdom Metazoa; phylum Chordata; class Mammalia; order Rodentia; family Muridae; genus Mus; species Mus minutoides. The sequence continues at coordinate 853,354 of LR749602.1, forward strand.
TGAAAATAACGTATGGTTGGTTGTCACCACAACATGAGGAAGTGAATTAAAGGGTCATAACATCAGGAAAGTTGTGAACCACTGATAGATGAGGAAGTGTATTAAAGGGTCATAGCATCAGGAAGGTTGTGAACCACTGATAGAGTCAGTGTCCTCAGTGCTGTAGCCACTGGGGAGTTCCCCATGCTCCAGAGGACAGCTCTATACCCACGTGGGCAGCCCTGGATAAACTCAGTGATTCACAGAACAGAACCCAAACTACGTGGTAGGGACCAGTGAGATGGATCAGTCCATCAAGGCCTGCCATCAGGCCTCCTCAGGGCCCACTTGGAGAAGGAAAGACTGATTCCCCCACGCTGTCCTGTGACCTCTACATGCATGATAGTGTGTGCATTCTGCCTTCACCACACACAGTAAATAATGAGTACAGTAAAACAAAGAATGAGAGTGGAAGGAGGACTTTCTGGGGGGAAGGAAGATCTGGGGTGGAGAGGAGTGTGACCAGAATGTATGTATACATATAGAAATGGCCAAAGAATAAATTAATTTGTAGAAACTATAAAATTTTAATATCTTCTAAATATATACCACCAGTACAATCAAATTTTTCTCTGTGAAGGACTTAACATTGTACAGTTTCACAAATTCTTAATTAAATTTAGTTTCTTTTACAGCTAGTCTAACCTGTATTCTTTTAATGATTATATTGTTATAATGTTGTATTATTACATCATTAAGAAAGAAAATAAACGAGAACTTATTTATCCCATAAGTTCTGTATGCTCAGAATTTTCCTGGATGTTCATTGGAGAGCCACAAACATCCTCAGACTGACTTCACTGTTCATTCCACTCATGAGTCCTTTTCATAATCTGATAAAGTCTTGATTGACAGTGAGAGATCATAAGTTGCTTATGGTATCGTTCTCATTGTCTTTAGATTAATTTAAAGTTTGGCATCAGGAAGCCAGAAGCCAGGACGGGCACTGAGACAGACACCTGTACAGCTTGTGCGGGCACCTTGATCCTTGAGTTTGCTGCATTGAGTCGGTTCACAGGAGCCACGATATTTGAGGTTTGCTTTTCATGACCTTTGATCTCCCCGGGGTTTGAGAGGAGCTAACTTTCTTCTTTCCTTTGGCTAAGGATTAGGATTCTTATTGTAGGATTACTGTTTAATTAGCTTTATAGGCACGGAAGTCACTGTGAAGCAGCTGTATTAGATATAAGTTCACTTTCTGTTCACAGTCCGTAAGGTAAAATTTTAGTTTTCTTCTTAGAAGATTGTTTAACTACGTCATGTAAATTTTATGACTCCTTGTTAGCACAGATGTCCTGGTATCAGTATTTATTTATTAGACTTCCAAATGGCTTGTTGTATTTCTGAAACCTTCACAGATCATTTAATAGGGAAGTTTGTATATATGCTTTGATTGAGAGTCTAGTATATAAATTTGTTTATGTCAAAGGAAATGTTAGTCACTATTCAAAAGACTTATATCACCCTGTGTATTTTATTGGGATTTATCTTTGTCTTACATTAAAAAATACTAATGTAATTATTTATGGTAATTTAATTATCATTAGATTTCAAGAGTTACTTACATGCCCATTTTATCAAACACGTGACTTAGGCAAATACTTTAAAATCGATGGTCACATGGCCAGGGCAGAAGTAGGGAACACACAGCACCATTATAGATACTGGATCAGGGTGTGAAGTAAGCCAGCATGAAGATCTTGTCTCTGCTTGCCTGGGTGTGAACGGATGCCCATGTGTGCTTATGCCTTGAGGGCAGATCTATCAGGTGTTATCGGTAAATGTTTTAAACTTAAATCTTAAAATACATCTTTTTGTCTACTAGTTTTCCTTCATTAAACATATAGGCAATTGTAATACATTTTAATATAAACTAAAAACTTTCTGAGATATTGATGCATTTATAGGCAAAAATGAGTTTCAGTGAGAGGCCTACATCTGTGGGTGAACAAATGCAGTTGGTTTAGAGCCTATGGCTTTACTGTTTTCTTTTTTTAAATTTTTTATTAGATATTTTCTTCATTTACATTTCAAATGCTATCCCAAAAGTCCCCTATACCCTCCCCCTCCCCTGCCCTGTTCCTCTACCCACCCACTCCCACTTCTTGGCCCTGGCGTTCTCCTGTACTGGGGCATATAAAGTTTGCAAGACCAAGGGGCCTCTCTTCCCATTGATGGCCGACTAGGCCATCTTCTGCTTCATATGCAGCTAGAGACACGAGCTCTGGGGGTTCTGGTTAGTTCATATTGTTGTTCCACCTATAGGGTTGCAGACCCCTTCAGTTCCTTGGGTACTTTCTCTAGCTCCTCCATTGGGGACCCTGTGTTCCATCCTATAGATGACTTCTGTATTTTCTTACTGTTTTCATTGGCCTATTTTGTTTTTCTGAGTAAATGTTTAACAATCATGATTTTTAAAAAATCTTCTAATATGCCTTTGACAGAGCCTTACTGTTAACAGGGTTTTGAGCAGTAGTATTTTTTTTAAGTTGATGTGAAATCACACCTGTGCTCAATGATTTATTTTTGTCTCTCTCTATGTTATAGTCACAAGTTGAGAAACTGTGACCAGTGACAGTATGACTCACAATGCTTAAACTGTCTTCCCTCTGACCCATGTCAGAAAAACTTTGCTGACTCTAATGTATGGAGACCAATATACAAAGTAGTCAGAGATCTTGCATTAGTGTCCTATAATTAAATTTTAAACTTTGGTTAAACCCATAGTTTTACTGTGCCTGGTTTTTTTTTTTTTTTTCCTTCTTTAAACTTAAGCTAGGACTAGGGAAATATGATCAGTATCAGGCTTTCCAGATTTGAAAATCCACCATGTGACTATAGTTATGATCTGCTTTGTTGAAATATAATTACCATGCAAGATTTGCATCAAGAATGTAAATGATTTTGTATTTTATTGCCAAACCTACAAAGTAACAAATTAGTATTAATGATTTTTTTCTCACAATGCTAAATAAGTTCATGCCTTCAAAGTAATTTAGAATTTTACTGGTAGCTATCCTTTGCCATTCCACTTGGAACATCTTTTATTGAAAGCTAAGAGTTTTATAAGAAATAAATTCAATTTAATATCCAGTGAATAAAAATAAATGAAACTTGTTGTAAGATTATACATTATATATGTGTGTGTATATATATATATATTAGAATACAAATAGTCCTCAGTTGATTTGCTAATTTTTCACTAATAAAACTATGTGTCACTTATAAAACAGTATCTAGAATGACTTTGAAAGATAGCAGGACAACTCTGACTCTTCTTCAAGTTTGCTAACTGAGACTACTTTGCACTTAGGTGGGAAGAATTATGTTAACAAGTGTGTTAGTTATGTCAGCAGTTATTATAATAATCTGTGTATGTGACCCATGCTACAAGGGTGAATGGCTATGGCTGATCTCCCAGTGAGCTCATTCAATCTGAAGAGATTGAAAGTGAGCCAAGCGAGATTTTATGGAAATTTATAAGTGGTTGTCTTACGAATTTTGCTTAATTCTTAAAAGATCCTGTGGCTCTTTGATTTATAGATTTCCCACTCTTTGCCAAAGACAAAATTCTTTACATATATATGCTTTTGTATTTTAATTATAGGAATATGCGAGAAAAGCTCTTGATTTTCTCTGGGAGAAAAGACAGCGGAGTAGCAATTTAGTAGGCGTGACTATCAATATTCATACTGGAGACTGGGTCCGCAAAGGTATGCAAGCTGGGCTTTTAGACCCAGACCTTTACATCCTCAGGATGGTTGGTAAATGCAGTATTTGTGAAAATAATCAGGATAGCGTTGTCCATAAATTTAATGAGTATAGCATTAACAGGTGCAATGAGAAATGAGACATGGGGTTGATTTCCTTGAGGACTGAGGAATCAGAATACTTCATCTCACTTCATGGTTTAGTGGATATATTTAATAATGTTATCACAGTCTCCCCTCTCCCCATCGTGTGTACATGTGTGTGGGGGGGCACACACGTGCATGCATGTGTATATGTGTTTTCTACCTCTAGAAATAGACTAGAGCATAGACTCTGGCGTCATATTGTTGGAATTTAAGCTGTGTGATCTTGGGAAATGATGTAACTTATGTTTGTCTGTATCCACCACTGTAAGATGAGACATTCGTACTACTTCAGAGTTACTGTGAAGGTTAAATAGCTTGACTGGGAACCCTGAGGGCAGTCCTGGCGTGTATGCAGTGTGCACTTGCAAAGTCCCTGCTAGTCCCTCTGACTAATAACTTTCCTTCTGGAGTCTAGCCTGAGGAAATAGTACAAACGCACAGGAAATTTGTTTCCAAAGATATTCATCACATGGCCTAGTCGGCCATCATTGGGAAGAGAGGCCCCTTGGTCATGCAAACTTTATATGCCCCAATACAGGGGAACGCCAGGGCCAAGAAGTGAGAGTGGGTGGGCAGGGGGAGGGTAGAGGGAACTTTCGGGATAGCATTTGAAATGTAAATTAAGAAAATATCTACTAAAAAAGATTTGAAAAAAAAGATATTCATCACATATTTATTTATAATACTGGAAAACAGAATTAAGTGATTATATTATAATAACTTAGAAATCTATATTTACATGTCACAGTATTACTTTTTAAAATTAATTATAATGAGGGAAAGAAATATAACAGTGTTTGGTCTCAGATAAAGACTATTTTGTGCTTTAAGACTCCTCTACTAGACAAGCACTGAAGAATGTAAATGCACCGGAATGTCCCTAATGAGGTCACCTTTTATGTGACCAAAGACAGGTGGGCAGGCAGCAGTTGTGGAAGTGTACACCCACACACTAAAATGCTATCATTAATCCTATATAATGTGTGTCTACACTGTTGGGCAGGAAGAGTGATTTTCTTCTCTGTTTGTATTTTCTTTTTTTAATTATATTTTTATCAGAACAACATCCTCTCCTCCTCCCTACTCACCCACCTTTAAATTCTTTCTCAGAAGACAAACCAAACTCCAGTACTACAACAGAACCCTAGAAAACAGTATAATACCCAAAAAGGAAAAAAATAACCTGTAACAAAATAAAAACACACAAAGAAACAGTGTAGTCCATTATTCCTTTGCCAACTACTCCTGAAAATTTAATACCTGTCCTGGTGTGGTTAATAAATATACCCAGGTTTATCAGTTTTATTAGTTTTTGTTTGTGTCTTAAAAACCCACATTTAAGTAAATAGATGTTAATCTGACAACTAAAATAAGTGTAATACTTATATCTAGTATTTATACAAATTTCTCCTTTTTTGGTTTTTTGGGTGTTTTGTTTTGTTTTGTTTTGGTTTGGTTTGGTTTGGTTTGGTTTGGTTTTGGTTTTTCGAGACAGGGTTTCTCTGTATAGTCCTTGCTGTCCTGGAACTTACTTTGTAGACCTGGCTGGCTTTGAACTCAGAAATCCGCCTGCCTCTGCCTCTGCCTCTGCTGGGATTAAAGGTGTGTACCACCATGCCCGGCTACAAATTTTTCTAGGTTTGTTTAAATGGTCCCTGAGAACTTACTTTATAATTCTTCAATTTTCTGTAACTTTTTTTTTAGGTTGTCATAATCTTCTTGAATTCCTTTTTTATGGTGTGAATACCAAGTGCCTCTGAGTGGCACTTCAGCAGTAGCTTGTTAGAGGCGGTCCTGTTGTATGGTATGTGGGCCTTGCTTGTTAGAGGCAGTCCTGTTGTATGGTATGTGGGCCTTGTTAGACGCAGTCCTGTTGTGTTGTTGTGGAACTTGTTCTGCTCCCACCTTTCTACTGCTGCCTCCTCCCAAATGAAGAAGCCTTGCTTTTTATGTTTAGTGTTTTGCTTTCTTCTTAGTGAAAAATTTCATATCTAGCTATTTCTAAAAAAGTGTATTTCTTTTGTTTAAGCTTCACTAAAGTATAACACATTGTATGTCCCTGTGAGACTTTTTTGTTTAGCAATACATTACTAAGATTCATCCTTACTGTAGTGTGAAGTAACTCATAGCTATCGAATGCTACAATAATAGTAAACCAGTTAATGAACACTTAAGTATTTTCAAAGATTTTGCTGATGTGATCATTGGTATTAGTAATGTGAAGTCACTCCTTGTCCGTGCATAAGTTTCTCTTGGCTATATATCTTGGAGTAAAAATTATAGATAATAGTGTAAGTTAATGTTCTCTGCTTCCTTCAGGATATGAGTTCTAATTCCAGTCTATTCACTTCTGTGTACTTTACTAGCAGCATATAAGAGACCCGTATGCAGGCATCTTTTCTTACACTGTATTGTGAGCCTTTTAAAGTGTGAGACCACTTTAAGAGCACACACACACACACACAAAAACAACCCAAAATAAATAAACAAGCCAGTAAATATGACAACCTATTTGACATCACTGATGACAAACTAAGTGAGTGCCAAAATGCCACTTCATGTGGGTTAGGTTTTTGTTTGTTGTTTTTTTGTTTGTTGTTTTTTGGTTTTTGTTTGTTTGTTTTTGGTACTAGGGAGTCAAATCCAAGTCCTTACCATTTGCACTTTGGTTAGATTGTGATTTAAAGATTGCAGAGTTGTCCCTACATCACTGCTGCTGTTTGTGGGTTCTATGTCCCTTTGTGCTCTTCCAGCTTATGGTGTATGCTCTCCCGTTAGGGTCTTTTTGTTTATAATGTCACTCTCACCAGCTTGTCTCTGATTGACCCTATTTTGTGTAAAGAACATTTCCTTAATATGATAGTAATAGTTTCAAATTTTTGGTACTAAAATTGATATTTGTGACTATCTGAAGTTGATTGGTATCTATAACATGAGATGCAGTTGCTGTCAGCAGGGTTTTCACCTTATAAATAGTTTTCAATTATACTTGTGATGTGTGGTCTGTAAGTACCTATATGCTGGTACCTGCTCTAAAATTTATCAAGTGTTCTTTTTTGACCTAAAACATAGACAGTTTTTGCAAATGTTTATTATGGATTTAGGAAAGAATATTTTTTTCTAATTGTTATTTGTAGAGTTCTGTACATGTCAGTTTTCTCAGCTAATTTTTTGCTTTATTGGTGCATTTTAATTGCACAAAGTAATGGGCTTCACTGTGGCATTTTGACACACATATACATGTCATGTTCACTCCTCTGTCACTTTCTCTTACCCCCTCCCTCTTTCCTATTCCTTCTTCATCCCTGATGGGATCCTTTACTGTCTGGGTCCTCTTCCACTCCCTGCACATACCTGGTTTCCACATGTGATAGAAACCATATGATTCTTGTTTTCTAAATACTACGTCTTAGTCAGTGCTTAATTGCTGTGAAGAGACCTCATGACCAAGGCTCTCATAGAAGAAAGCGTTTAATTAGGGGTTGTTCAGAGTTTCAGAGGCTTAGTCCATTATCACTGTGGTGGGGAGCATGGAGGTACACAGGCATAGTGCCGGGCATCTGATAGTTCTGCATTTGGATCCACAGGGCTTTGGAAACATTAAGGCCCACGTCCAAAGGTACAAGAAGGCCACATGCACTCCTCACAAGATCCAAACCTCCTGATCATTCTCAAATAGTTCCCAGTGACTAAGTATTCAAAAATACGGGCCGGTGGGGATCAACAATTCTTGTTCAAACTGCTACACAGCATAATTAATTCTTTGTGGCTGAACACACACATGCATGTGCACACACACACACACACACACACACACACACACACACACACACACATGCACACTTTTTTGACTGTTCATTTGTTTATGAGCACCTAGGTTATTTCTGTAGCTGGTGACTGTGAATGGAGCTGCAGTGAGTATCAGTATCAGTGTGCGGTCATCTCTGTTATGTGCCCGCTTTGATTTGTCAGATATAGAGGACCCCATGCTGGCCCTGCTTTAAAGGCTTTATTTCTCTCCCCCTTTCTCCCTCTATGCCCTCTTCTCTGTCTCTCTTCTGTCTGCCCCCTCCCCAAGCATGAGAACAGTTTAATTCAAGTTTCACAGAAAACCCCAGGGCTGACAAGCTGTAAATCTTAGCAGCTGCCTGGAGGAGGAGGATGTTGAGGGAAAAGAGAAAAAGCTGTGCCACTTGAGTTAAGCCACTGTGAAAGTTAGCCACATGACAGACAAGCTGCCACATGGTGAGGAGAGGAGCTGGACAGAAAGAATGCAGAACACATTTGCCCAATGTGTTAGGGAAAGTATACTTGAAAAGACATAGAAGAAAGGACACCCACATAGCCGGTACACTTACAGAGCTCCATGGCAGTGGTGCTGTGACTGTACAGAAGGTAGGGATTCTGGGAAGGGCACATTATCTTATTAAAGGGATAATTATTACTCCCATCTCTTCAGTGTGGCTTAAGGCAAATCAGCCATTGTCAGGGGTGACATCTTCATTAGTTGATTGACCAACCCAACTGATTTAACTCTTAAGGGAGGAGTCTGTGTATAGGCAGCTCAGGACAGGAAACCCAAATGAAGTAATTTCAGATATGCCCTTGGTTTTCTGGCCAGAAGTATCAGAAGAGAGCTCTGATTTCTTATTTTTTCCCAAATGAGCACTCCTGTCTTGCAGACACAAGGGTGGGATTAGAATTCCAGTCCAGACACTCATCCTATCTGGTGAACAGCTTTGAAACGGTCTCTGGGTTTTCATGGTGAAGATGGGCTTTATCTACTCTGCAACTTCAGCTGTCTATAAATGGTTTTAGGGTATGTCTTCAGAGAGGGGAATATTACAGTGGTATTGGATGCCCATTAAGGGAAAGATATTTTCTTCTGATCAGAAGAGTAGAATTTTTTTCCAATTTTTTATTATTTTTTTTATTTACATTTCAAATGCTATCCCAAAAGCCCCCTATACCCTCCCCCTACCCTTGGCGCTGGTGTTCCCCTGTACTGGGGCATATAAAGTTTGCAAGACCAAGGGGCCTCTCTTCCCAATGATGGCCGACTAGGCCATCTTCTGCTACATATGCAGCTAGAGACATGAGCTCTGGGGGTACTGGTTAGTTCATATTGTTGTTCCACCTGTAGGGTTGCAGACCCCTTCAACTCCTTGGATACTTTCTCTAGCTCCTCCATTGGGGGCCCTGTGTTCTATCCTGTAGATGACTGTGAGCATCTACTTCTGTATTAGCAGAAGAGTGGAATATTTAAAATTTTAAAATCCATACTGAGTTTCATAGTGGCTGGGCTAATTTAAATTTCTACTCAAATTATCAATAATGTATAAACTGCACTGATTGCCTGTTTGCTTAACCTGTCAAAAATTAAAGTAGATGATTTCTATCAATGTTTTTTTTTATATGTGTTCCATTGGGTACAAGAGGTGAGTTCATTTTAAAGTGCTGTCTCTTTAGCTGAACTATGATCACTGTGCAGTGATCCCCTCAGTTTCTAATCCTGTCTCTAAGTAGCTGCCTCCACTTTGTCTTGCAGTGTTTACCAGACACACCTCTCTCCATCCTATGCAGGCGCTTATGCACATATCTCAATGGCTTTTTACCTTTTTTCATATGTTAATCTGTTAATATTTTAATACATATAGGTTTATGCTACTTTTATGTTATTTCAGTATGTTACATCTTTTCTAGTTTTTTTTTTATCCTCTTGTTTTTGATATCTTTGCCTCTAAAGACAAACTGAACATGCTCTCTGATCCCTTTGTCTCCTCCTCCCCAACCCTTTTCTGTTATATCCATAGTTCTGAGTGTCTGTATGGTGTCTCTGTTTTCTTTTGGGATTGTTCTTTTCTTCCTCATCTTTTCCCTCTTATGCTCCCTCCTCCACTGTCTGAATAACAACAAGCTTCATTAAGGTACTTATTTGTACTTTAAGTATCGATTAAAATACATGAATTGCCCCTTAATTAACTAGACTCTGCATATATATATACACACACTCTGCTCCAGTATTCAGTCATCTGCATATGGAGAATATTCAGGGGAAAGTTACTTCTATTCTATTCTATTCTATTCTATTCTAAATATATCTAAATTTATTGTCTCTAAACAATACAGTATAAAAAGCATGTATATAGCTTATACATTGTACCTTGTGTTAAAATGAATTTGGAGATTGCTCGAAGCATATGAGACTATGGCAGTTTATTCTGTTAAAATCCCCAGGATTCTTGAAAGCAGTGCTCAGATACAGAGGTGATTGTGCAGCACACTAAACTAAACTGTCTGTGGTAGTGTTTCCTAGGCACCAAAGCTGTGTTTCTATAGTTGGTGATTATTTTAATATTGGAATGACAGCTTAGCTGTATGTAATTCTTGGCTTAAGTTCCTTTCCATCAAGTTTTTAAAATACAATTCATTTTCAAACATCCTGTTAAAAATGTGATATTGTTCTTATTTCTATGCCCTTAATATGTGCTCTGCCCTTTCTTTCTGGAAGATTGTAAATAACAAAAACAATGAAAAACTTACAAAAATGTTGTTACAATTTTAGGTATGTTTTCTCCTTCCCTTCAGCATTTTTGGGGGCCTTTTAAATTTAAAATGCTTATAATTGCTGAAATTTTCTATTTTTTTAGATATTTCAATTTGTGTTGGATAAATCACTGTTAATTATCCTCCATATAGCATAAACAAGGTTATAGCTCTTTTTCTAAATAAGAAAAATTGTAACCAATTTCATATAGCAACTTTTTAACAATAAATTATTATCAGCAAGGGATCTGTTATTCATAAAGCAGATAGGGTTGTAATTCTAGAGATGTACAGTTGTTAGAGTAGAGTTTCATGTTGGTGTGTAATTTCATGATGTGCAGTTGTTAAAGAATTTCATGTTGGCGTGCGATTTCCGTCTGCTGCACTAGTGTCCTTGTTGGTTTCAGACCCATTTACTAAAGGCCCACCTTTGTGTGTGTTTCCCGTAGATAGTGGAGTTGGAGCGGGGATCGACTCATATTATGAGTATCTGTTGAAAGCCTATGTCTTGCTTGGAGATGACAGTTTTCTGGAAAGATTTAATACAGTAAGTTGATTTATTTTCCTATTAATTTGTAGCTTATTTCACAAGTTCAAGTTTGATGAAAACGTAACACCCTAAATGATGTTGTTACAACAGTTTGTCTTAAAATGTTCTGTAGTGTTTTGTCAGCTCTCCCTGATGATGCTGGGCAAGGCAGCATGCACGTGGGACAGACAGCCACAAATAGTCTCCTCGTCTTGTATCAGAAAATCTCTAAATGTGGCAATGTCTGGCAGAATAGGTAGATTTGGGTTTTACCTAATCTTGTTTTGAACAAAGAAGGCAGTTGCTGGAATGAGATACAGCTAGCTGGCTCTCTTTGGGTTTCGGTTCTATTTGAAATGTCGGAAGTTCGAACTAATCTTTGATAATACCAACCAATCAAGGTTTGGGTAGTGCATATACATTCCAAAAGATGGTGTCTTCATAATGGACCATAAGAACCACACATAGGGGCTTTGAGGATGGAAATAGTTGGACGCATTGTGGGCTGTTTGTAATTGAAGCAATCTAAAGTTAATGTAGCAAACTCTTCAGCCATGTCACTATAGTCATTTAGGCACAGTTTCCCTTTTGTTTGCCCACCCATCAGGTCATGTGCATTTTATATGTGATATGTTTTAATAATAAAATTAAAAGTAGTAGAGAGATCTTGGTGTATATGCTGTTTGGGCAGCATACTGATTTTGTGAGCATCTCTGGTTGCCTTTTGTTTTGGGAGATTACAAGAGTTTTTATATACACTGTGACTAGAACATAGCTAACTAACCATTGTCAGTGACAGCGATTAAATATCAGATGAACTGGCAAAACAGCTTAAGTTGGGGCTGAAGAGCCATCTCAGTGGCTAAGAGCGCTGGCTGCTTTGACAGAGAACCTGGGTTCAGATCCTAACACCCATATGGCTGTTCACAACCCCCTTAACTCTAGTTCCTGGTAATCCCATGTCTTCGTCTGGCCTTTCCAGGCACCAGGCATGCATGTGGTGCACAAATATGCATTCAGACACTTGTACATACACATAAAATAAAAATAAATACAAAATACAAAATCCTAGTAAATTTTTGAGTATAAAAATCTGTCAACATTTTCTACTTAGATGTGAATTAAGTCAGTAACTTCTTTTTATTGACTCATTGATACAACTTGTCCTGTTTTCAAAGCTGAGGCATATATAGGAGAAGCTGATAAAAGAAGGGGAAAAGGATTCTCCAATAACAGAAAAGGTAGAGGTAGCAGACCATGAGAGTGGTAACAGTGACTCTGTGCATTAGTTTTGGTAGTAGTAAGTACCAGAATATTGCGTTAGCTGAGAAGGGACCACAGTTCTAGGTAAAAGAGAAAAACTAAACTCTGTAGGATGAAAATTGCGATTTTGTTCCAAGGGAACATCGGTGGGCCATATAGGCATCCTAATCATGAGCTGATCACACAGTAGATAAAGATGTTTAGATCTGTTTCTCGGAAGATCCTACCCCACTTTTGCTTTATATATGTGTTCATATATGCTCAAGTGTATGTGCATGTGTGTGGAGGCTGGAAGTTGATGTTGAATGTCATCTTCAACTACTACATGCCTTACCTTAGTGAGACAGAATCTCTTCACCAAACCCAGAGTGCCACAGTTCGGCTAGACTGGCTGGGCCAGCAAGGGATCTTCCTGGCTCTACCTTCTAAGGCACTGGGGTTAGAGAAGGTGCTGCACCTGGCTGTTTTACATGGATGCTGGGTGTCTGAACGCAGGTCCTCATGTTTGTGCAGCAAGACCCAAGAAGCCTCATGTTAGATGTAGGCTTTAATATTCTGCCTTGGAAAGATACAGGATCATGCATGTAACCTACAGTTACCTTTGGACTCTTGTTCCTCTACCTCAGCCCCCCCCCCAGGGTTGGCACTGTGGGCACTTACCACTGCATCCAGTCTTGTTCAACACTTTAGTAACTGTTTGTATGAGTTGTGCTCTCTCTCTCTCTCTCTCTCTCTCTCTCTCTCTCTCTCTGTGTGTTTCTCTCTTTCTGTATATGCACATGCACCCATATGTGGTGTGTGTAGGTTTGATACCTTGGGCATGCTAGACAAATGTCCTTCTATTGAGCTATACCCATACTTCTGCATATGACTGAGAAAATATATAGCAGTATATATAATTTCTTTCACCTAAATATTTACATAATCAATTGACATATAAGGAATTTATCTATATATCTATATATATTCAGATGTAATTATTTTACTATATTATATATGTGTGTGTATGTATATATATTACATCTATTTTCATGAGCATTTTGTTATGATCTTTCAGCATTACGATGCCATTATGAGGTATATTAGCCAGCCGCCTCTCCTACTTGATGTGCATATCCACAAACCAATGCTGAACGCTCGGACCTGGATGGATGCATTGCTTGCCTTTTTTCCAGGTTTGCAGGTGAAGAAGCCCACTTTCTTCATATTAGAATAAATTTATTTTAATTACGTGCATTTGTGATCTCTAAAAATCCAAGTGATAAAAGTGACCATTTCAAGATTATACTAACTTTGTAATGTAATGGTTATAGATGAAATTAATTTATGCTTTACTAAATGATTTTGTTGTTTACTTCAAGGTTTTAAAAGGTGATATTAGACCTGCTATTGAAACTCATGAAATGTTATACCAGGTGATTAAAAAACACAATTTTCTACCAGAGGTAAGCTAATAATTGAAATTCTCACACACATGCAAACGCGCATGCACACGCATACACATAAAAAAATTTAAGAACAGTGTTGGCGGTTATTGATTAAATTTTAAAAAGACTAATTTTAAGTAAGTCCTTGATTCATTTCACAGAGGATTTGACATTATAAAAGAAAATAGGCTACAATAAAGATATATCCTTAAAAGTATATAAAGTAAAAAAGAACAGAAAAAACATAGAAGAGAATAAATGTTAAGTGTCCTCAAAAAATGTTATGTTAGATAAAACATATATGAATTGACTTGACTTAACATTTCACTCTGTGTGGGGATGTGAAAACTGTATACTATGCACCATAAACACAGTTTTGTCAACTAGAGAGATTAAAAGGAAATCAGAACAGCAGATAAGTACCAATTCAGAGGGAAAAGGAAAGAAACAAAAGGAAAATGCAGTTACTAACAACATAGGATGTATTTATTGCCACTATTGAATGTCATTATTGAGGGTTTCTAATGTTATTGTTGGTCCAGTTGGTTATTTAAAGGGTAAGCAGGGCTGCAGAGATGCGTCAGTTGGTGAACTGCTTGCCATGCAAGCGTGAAGACCTGAGTTCAGTCTCTAGAACCCAGGGTAGTGCCCACCTGTAACCCCAGAGTCTGACGGCAGAGGCAGGCGACTCTGGGACTCACTGTCAGCCACCCTACCCTACTTGGTGAGATGGAAGGCACTGAGGAACACAAGGGTTGACCTCTGTGAGTGCGTCTGTGATTACACACAGACAGGAGCAAGTCCACACAGAAAAATAACTCAGTAAGCTCAGCTAAACAGACTTTCCTCAGACAGGGTTTCTCTCTGTATCCCTGGCTGTCCTGGAACTCACTCTGTAGACCAGGCTGGCCTTGAACTCAGAAATCCGCCTTCTTCTGCCTCCAAGGAATTAGTATTTTAGTGACAATGGTATTTTATGGATGAAAATTGATCGTGACTTGAATATTAATTACTTTTACCTTATATAGGTATTGCTTTGTATTCTAGAACTAATTGTTTATTTTTCAGTCACATTTTAATGCTTACTTATATGTTGTTCTATATAGGCATTTACTACAGATTTCAGGGTCCATTGGGCTCAGCATCCTTTAAGGCCAGAGTTTGCAGAAAGTACCTACTTCTTATATAAGGTAAGATAACCTACCACTCTTAGTTTTTTCCCTACATCTTGTTGTCTCTTTTGCTCTTTTATAATAACAAATAGTATTTATGGTTATAATGGTTAGATATATCATGATTTGCATTCATTTAGCCCACAAAATTATAGAAAGATGTAAGATTTGATGTGAACTTCAGTGCCTTTTCAAATATAATTCTGAAGACTCGAGGTCGAGGCTGTAGCTCCAAACAGAAAACACAGGAAGTTGAGATCCCAACTATGATATTAAATTAGCCCCTTCTGAACACTGTAAACATCTCTGCTGTAAAAAAGGGGTCATGAGAACAAAAAATAAAACAAAACCCAACAATTTTATATTGAGGATCTCATACTAAAACAAGTCTCTTCCCTTCAACTACGGAGTTCTTTTGAGCATTTAGAAATATAACTTAAAGGCTAAGGTTATGGTTTCAGTTGTTTGAAATTCTATAAATCAAATCTGTGGTGTATTTCCAAACCTATTTCCTGTGTAATGTGTGCTGGTGCCAAACACAAGGTCTGGCATCTCGTAGGCACTCCCTAACTACTGGATGGATGAATGGGTGTGTGGCTGCATATATGCTGTGTCTATACATACATGTATTATCCTTTTCCACAGGCTACAGGAGATCCTTACTACCTTGAAGTAGGGAAAACACTTATTGAAAATTTGAATAAGTATGCTCGAGTGCCTTGCGGGTTTGCTGCTATGAAGGATGTTCGCACTGGGAGTCACGAGGACAGGTAAGCAAGCACCCATCCCCTCCTTAGCAAGGGACCCAGCACACGGAGACACTGAGACACTGAGTGCTGGAGCACCCGAGGGAAGGGACACAGCACACAGAGACACAGAGACACTGAGTGCTGGAGCACCCGAGGGAAGGGACACAGCACACACACACACAGAGACACTGAGTGCTGGAGCACCCGAGGGAAGGGACACAGCACACGGAGACACAGAGACACTGAGTGCTGGAGCACCCGAGGGAAGGGACACAGCACACGGAGACACAGAGACACTGAGTGCTGGAGCACCCGAGGGTGCAACTTTAGTTCATTGTGCTTGTTCTTTAAAAGCTCTTTGATCTGCTTATTTAAAGCAATTTGAAAAGTCATGTTTTTCTTTTGTTTTTGCCATAGTGCCTTGTGTGTAGTAGGTACTCAGATGATTTTTAAGTAGAATATTTCACATCAGAACCTGTTTTCGGAGACATTAAAAACATTGTGTGCTGTGTTGTAATTTTTAAAATATTTTATGTAAGAGAAATTATCAAAATAGTGAAAGAGCTAACTTGTATTCAGTCAAGGATTCTTCGTCAACATTATCATGGCCAATGTGTGGTCTCTGATTCTGTCCCTGGTGGGGAGACCAGTGCTAGGGTCTGTTTCACTGGCTACTAGATAGATGTGGTGCCAGGAAGTACTCAAGTGATAAGGGCACACACACTGAGCAGTGTGGCCGTCACTTAGAATCCTGCTGTGCCAAGATCACTTTTGTAGCCTTCCTATCTCTGCATGACCACTAAAGCTTGTTTATTCATTTGGTTAGCAAACATCCATTTCATAACTACTCTTGAAACCCATAATATGCCAGCATTATACTAGTTTCAAAGATTAGACATATAGAGCTGGAGAGATGGCTCAGCTGTTAAGAGCACTGACTGTTCTTCCAGAGGTCCTGAGTTCAGTTCCCAGCAATCTCATGGTGGCTCACAACCATCTGTAATGGGATCTGATGTCCTTTTCTGGTGTGTCTGAAGACAGCTACAATGTACTTATATACATAAAATAAATAAACAATTCTTTTTAAAAGAATCTTAGACATATGAGGGTGTGTGCATTCTTTGAGCTCTGAGTCAGTGAGGACAGATAGATAAACAGACTGTTCAGCTCTGCTGCAAACCAGTCAGAGGGCATGAGGTGTGATGTGATGTTCACTCAAGTGCTTCTGACAGATGAGGAAGAGCTAGGAGACAAAATGAACAATTGTTCTAGGCAAAGAGACTGAAGACCTGAGGAACACAGTGCTCACACTCTCACAGCACTGAAGACCTGAGGAACACAGTGTTCACACTCCCACAGCACTGAAGACCTGAGGAACACAGTGTTCACACTCCCACAGCACTGAAGACCTAAGGAACAGTGTTCACACTTCCACAACTCTGAAGACATGAGAAACATGGTGCTCACACTCTCACAGCTCTGAAGACATGAGAAACATGGTGCTCACACTCTCACAGCTCTGAAGACATGAGAAACATGGTGCTCACACTCTCACAGCTCTGAAGACATGAGAAACACGGTGCTCACACTCTCACAGCTCTGAAGACATGAGAAACATGGTGCTCACACTCTCACAGCTCTGAAGACATGAGAAACATGGTGCTCACACTCTCACAGCTCTGAAGACATGAGAAACATGGTGCTCACACTCTCACAGCTCTGAAGACATGAGAAACATGGTGCTCACACTCTCACAGCTCTGAAGAGTGCAGTGCTTACATTCTCACAACACTGAAGACATGAGGAACATGGTACTCACACTCTTATAGTAACTAAGACATGAGGAACATGGTGCTCACACTCTCACAGTACTGGCCCTTGGTCCTTCTCTCAGAGTGTTTCAGAAATAGTTAACTGGGCTTGGACTCCCTTCCCTTACTGTAGCTGATGAGGATAGGCTAGGTTTTGGGAAGTGGACCTACAGACAACAGCAGAATACGAAAGCAAGCACTTCCTTGTAGTCCAGGTGCTCTTCTGAGCACTTTATATGTTCGACTCATTTGATCCAGCAGCCCATGGAAGTATAAACCCAGCATAATCTTCATTTTAAAGATGAACAACCCTAGAGGGAAAATAAGAAAATTGCTTCCAAGGTATGTGATAAGGCTAGGTGAGAATTGTAATCACTACATTGGCATAGCCAACCATGTGATAGCAGCAGTCTATTCACAGAACAATAGTTAAGCACCTACTTTATACCAGGCACTGCATTAAGTGTTAGTGTTGATAGATGAGATGCAGCCCTGGCCCTCCAGTGCTTTGTGGTCAGTGAGCAGGGTGGTTGTGTAGAGAGGTTAGAAGCGCATGATAAATGCTGCAAACAGGACATAGTGGGAGTTAGAGGAGAGGTAGCATATTGTTACGAGGTTTCACTTTTCACAACCGTCCGTTCTCTCTCCTTGCTACCCACTACTCCTTTTATGATGTTGTTGCTAGACTTGTTATCACTGCTTCGCTCGCTCCTTTTCTGACTATAGTCTAGTATATAGAATATCTCCTGAATTGTATGGGCTGCAGATATACATTGGTGGTAGAACACCTACCTAGCTTGAATTCAGTCCTGGATTTCATCCTTAGCTTTGAAACAAAACTGCATGTACACGTGCATGTGCACACACACACACACACACACACACACACACACACACACACACTGTTAGCACCAGTTCTTCTCAGGATGTGCCCAGCACCAAAAATAGCACTGTAATTATGTGGAGTCATATAGTCTTTATTATGTTGTATTATTAACTGCTTTTACATTTATTTTTGTTTTTATTTCAGTAGCTATATTTTGTTGAATTCATATTGAATTTGTGACTGACCCAGCTAGTCTCAGATACTGAGCTCTAGACTGCTAATAAACATATTTTCTGCCTTGATCTTAAGAAGCTGTTTTTTTTTTGTTTGTTTTGTTTTGTTTTTTTTTGGTTTTTCAAGACAGGGTTTCTCTGTGTAGCCCTGGCTGTCCTGGAACTCACTCTGTAGACCAGGCTGGCCTCGAACTCAGAAATCCGCCTGCCTCTGCCTCCCGAGTGCTGGGATTAAAGGCGTGCGCCACCACGCCCGGCCAGAAGCTGGTTTTTTTAAAGCATGAATTTATAACTTTATATTTAGTTTAGGGAATTTTCATTTTTGTTTCTAGACAAAACTTTGGGACTGACTACTATATCAAAAGTCTTTCAGCTGAACTGCTGGTTTTCAGTGTCCTGCAGCCTAGAGAAATCCAGTTTCTCTAATTGATGAGGAAGAATTTTGTATTGAAATTGTGACCAGTTCCCCTACAAGGCACCTGCAAACTTTATTGATAGGCTGTTTGCTTTGGGTGTATATTCCCCTACAGATCTACTGACATTATCTTGTAGTCACAGGCGTCCACATGCAACACACATACTCAGACAGACACACACACACTTTTCTCTTTTTTTTTTCCAATTTTTTAATCAGCTATTTTCTTCATTTACATTTCAAATGCTATCCCAAAAGTCCTCTATACCCTCCCCCCACCCTGCTCCCCTACCCACCCACTCCCACCTCTTGGCTCTGGTGTTCCCCTGTACTGGGGCTTATAAAGTTATAAAGACCAAAGGGCCTCTTCTCAATGATGGCTGACTAGGCCATCTTCTGCTACATATGCAGCTAGAGACATGAGCTCTGGGGGTACTGGTTAGTTCATATTGTTGTTCCACCTATAGGGTTGCAGATCCCTTCAGCTCCTTGGGTACTTTTTCTAGCTCCTCCATTGGGGGCCCTGTGTTCTATCCAATTGCTGACTGTGAGCATCCACTTCTGTGTTTGCCAGGCACTGGCATAGCCTCACAAGAGACAGCTATATCGGGGTCCTTTCAGCAAAATCTTGCTGGCGTATGCAATAGTGTCTGGGTTTGGTGGCTGATTATGGGATGGATCCTCGAGTGGAGCAGTCTCTGGATGGTCCATCCTTTCATCTTAGCTCCAAACTTTGTAACTCCTTCCATGGGTATTTTGTTCCCAATTCTAAAAAGGGGTGAAGTATCCATACTTTGGTCCTTCTTCTTCTTGAGTTTCATGTGTTTTGCAAATTGTATCTTGGGTATTCTAGGTTTCTGGGCTAAAATCTACTTAACAGTGAGTGCATATCATGTGAGTTCTTTTGTGACTGGGTTACCTCACTCAGGATGATACCCTCCAGATCCATCCATTTGCCTAGGAATTTCATAAATTCATTGTTTTTAATAGCTGAGTATTACTCTGTTGTGTAAATGTAGCACATTTTCTGTATCCATTCCTCTGTTGAGGGACATCTGGGTTCTTTCCAGCTTCTGGCTATTATAAATAAGGCTTCTATGAATATAGTGGAGCATGTGTCCTTATTACCAGTTGGACTATCTTCTGGATATATGCCCAGGGCAGGTATTGCTGGATCCTCCGGTAGTACTATGTCCAATTTTCGGAGGAACCCCCAGGCTGAAATCAGATGGGGGACTAATATCCAATATATATATAAAGAACTCAAGAAGATGGGATCCAGAAAATCAAATAACCCCATGAAAAAGTGAGGCACAGAGCTAAACAAAGAATTCTCAACTGAGGAATAGCAAATGGATGAGAAGCACCTGAAAAAATGTTTAACGTCCTTAATCATCAGGGAAATGCAAATCAAAACAACCCTGAGATTCCACCTCACACCAGTCAGAATGGCTAAGATCAAAAATTCAGGTGACAGCAGATGCTGGTGAGGATGTGGAGAAAGAAGAACACTCCTCCATTGCTTGTGGGATTGCAAGCTTGTACACACATACTTTTCCAGAAGAAAATATTTGTATTTTTCTAGTGATATGTGATTATTAAAAACAATCTAATTGACAAAAAAAAGAAGTGAAAATCTTTTGAAGTCCCTGCTGTCATGTGCCTAAGATAATGCTGACAATTGGTGGTCATGCTCGACATGGGCAGGGCCTTCGCATTTGCTTTTGTGTATGTAGTTCTGGCTTTAGACACAACCAAATCATCTGGAACTTAGAGATAAGTGGTCCAACTGTGTCTTACTCTTTTCTAAATGTTACACATGTTTTATAATCAGTTCAGAGACTTGTCAGTTTCACTGTTCTCACCAGTATGACTCTCAGTCACAGTTCTCAAAGTAGCAATCAGAAAGGGGAGCTAGGGTAAGCTTAGTATATAGACTCACAGGGCAGGTTTTTTTCTAACAAGGTTTGCATCAAAAATGGGCCACAAGGTTTTAAAATATTATAACCAGGAGATGCTCAGTGGGTAGTGTGCTTGTTGCACACACAACCTGAAGAGTGTGGTCCCCAGAATCCACATAATGAGCCAGGCCTGGCCACATGTGTCTTTAAGCCCAGAGTTGCCGGGGCAGAAGCAGGGTACTCAGAGCTCACTGGCAGCCTGGTCTCACCAGCTGACTAGTTCCAGGAGTGGTGGAAAACTCAGTCTTAAATTGTAAGGTGGAGAGTGATAGAACACACCCGTGTCAGCCTCTGACTCCCTGTACATACCACACAGCTGTCAGGTGCATGTCAGCCTGTGACTTCTGCATGCACACCACACAGCTGTTCAGATACAGGAACAAGTAGAGCTGTGGTTTCACTCTGACACGTAAGTCTGCTGTTTTGTTCCTTTTGCAGAACAGGAAACAGAAGTCAGTCTTTAGGTAATGTCCCAATGGCCGGTAACCTCCTTAGCAGAAAAGATTCATCTTTAAAGCCCAGTTCTTCACCACTTCCATCATCCTTAGTAATGCCCTTTCAATTTGCATTCAATTTAGTAAGCATCACTGAGGACCTATGATGAGCCAAGAGCTGAGCTTGGTGAGAAGTATGATTGGATGTAACCTGTTAAATACTCCATAGGCATGTGTTACTGTCAAAACCTTGGTGCCTTGGTGTGGGAGGTAGTAAATTTACTTAAATTTGATGTTGCAATTCCAGCTACTCCCTATATACTCTTTTCCTGACGTGTAATTTATTTAAATTTCTCTTTAAAATGTTGTAACATTAAACTATTTGTGAAGGCATGTCCATCCATCCCTCTTTCTCTCCCCAACTATAAAGTAAACAGATAGATAAAAGCTTACAGCTCTGGGACATAAGTATTGTACAAAGCTGTGCCTACAGTTCTGGGTCTTTGTGTTTACTTTGTGGAACTTTTAATAAATGATACCTTTAAAGTCTTTTCATTACTTAAATGCTTGCATAACAAATATCACAAAAGTGACATGCCTTATTCATATGTGAACATGACTTGAAGATTCTTATATGGGTCTCATTAGTAAACTTCATCTGGAAGTTTCCATTTTCATCTGGAAGTATTCTCCATAGTAGAAAACCTGTTAAATAAGTAGTGTTGGGGCCTGGTAAGATGGTTCAGTGGTCCTGAGTTCAATTCCCAGCAATCACATGACCTTCTATAAAGGGATCTTATGCCCTCTTCTGGCATATAGGGGTGCATGCAGACATAGCACACCTACATTTAAACAAAACAAAACATAAATAAATAAATTAATTAAAAACAACAACAACAACAAAAACAGGCAGTTGTGGCTTAGGCCTTAATCCCAGCACTCAGGAGGCAGAGGAAAGTGGCTCTCTGTGAGTGCAAGGACAGCCTCATCTACAGAGAGAGTTCCAGTTCCAGGATAGCCAAAGCTCCCTGTCTCAAAAAACCAAAAAAATAGAGTGGTGTAAATTTTGTGTGTTTGTGTGGGATATTTTACAGGTTTCTTTTTATGAATTTTTGATAAAATTAACAGTAGTGGCAGGCAGCTCCTCTGGTCTTTTATACCATTGTGGTATACTGGAGTTTAGGTTACTTCGACAGTGGAGGATTGAAACACTTTGTGTTGTATTGACTATCTTTTACTGATACTTGGATTTTTAAATATTTATTTGTGACTTCAATTTAGAATGGATTCGTTCTTCTTGGCTGAAATGTTTAAATATCTGTACCTGTTATTTGCTGATAAAGAAGACATTATTTTTGACATAGAAGACTACATCTTTACAACAGAAGCTCATCTGTTACCTCTTTGGCTTTCTACCACAAACCGAAGCATCTCAAAGAAGAACACAGTGAGTTTTAAATTAAATGCCTTTATCACCTTTCACTTTTATAATTTGTTTTTTTTCTAAGTAAGAAGTAACCCATAACTAGAACTCAGATAATATGCTTGGTAGGAGGGGTTACTTACAATATTGTCTCATTTTCTTTTAAAACATCACTCTTGTTTCCTTTTTATCCTAATATTAAGTATCACTGTTATTATTAGTTACTTTTTTTTTTTTTATGTTCTAGACCTCAGAATACACAGAACTGGATGATAGTAATTTTGATTGGACTTGTCCAAACACTCAGATTCTTTTTCCTAATGATCCATTGTATGCTCAGAGCATCCGCGAGCCCTTGAAAAATGTGGTGGATAAGAGCTGTCCGAGAGGCATCATCAGAGTGTAAGATGTACTGTTTTATGTCTGATACTATCGTTACTGTACGATAAACACCATTATATTTAATAATATAGTTAATTCATAATAAATAATTGTGCTTAAGGAACTATAACAATAGTTGAAAAGACTTTTCACTTAGACCAGAAATACTGAGGTATGTAGTTTTTACTGAATAAAATTTATGTGAACTTTTTCATATTTTTGTTTAATAGTAGATACTATACAACAGTTTTTAAATTTATCTAGCTCATTTTTTGACACGAGATTCATCAATTATTTAAGCGTGTCTTGATGTTTTCTCTGTAGTTTCTGCATAGTGGAAAGACAGTTTTTGTATTGCTTTGTTTGTGTTTTATTGATTTTAGAATTCCTTCTTGCTCTTGATTGAAACTAAACTTATTTGGGAGGCATATAAAAAACTCATTTTCAGGCCGGGCGTGGTGGCGCACGCCTTTAATCCCAGCACTCTGGGAGGCAGAGGCAGGCGGAATTCTGAGTTCGAGGCCAGCCTGGTCTACCAAGTGAGTTCCAGGACAGCCGGGGCTATACAGAGAAACCCTGTCTCGAAAAACAAAACAAAACAAAACAAAACAAAAAAAAAAAAAAAAAAACCTCATTTTCTTATATCTAGATAATTATCATAAAGGCTATTGACTACAAAGGAACTAAAAGAATGAGGTAGACATTATTGTTATTCACTGAGGAAAGGATTATTCTGATTTTAAAATCTTGTAAGAGCTGGTGAGGTGGCTCAGCAGTTAGGTGCACTGGCTGCCCTTCCAGAGGACCCAGGTTCAATTCCTTGTACCTGCATGGCAGCTCACAACTGTCTGTAACTTTAGACCCAGGGATGTGACATCTTCCTGTGGCTTTGAAGGCACTGCATGCACATGGTACACAGGCATACATGCAGACAGAACACCACTACACATACAGTTTCTAAAAGTTAAAACTGGAAAAAATTGTGAGAAATATATTTTTTTAGAGAAAGACAGCATACATGATCTAGTTTACTGGAACACACACACAAATGCATACACATACGGTTTGTTAATAAGCAGAATTATGCATGGGAAGACAGACTACTGCAGCTCTACCAGGTCTAAAACCAGCTACTTTGCAAATATCGACTAAGATTATTCTTATTTTTATATTTCACTATTTGTAATATGTAGTTGTAAGCCTTGCTTCTGATTCTTTTCAGCAGAGAGGAGAGTTTCAGAAGTGGAGCTAAGCCTCCTCTGAGAGCCAGAGATTTTATGGCCACTAACCCTGAACATTTAGAAATCCTGAAGAAGATGGGGGTGAGTTTGATTCACCTCAAAGATGGGCGAGTCCAGCTGGTCCAACATGCAATCCAAGTAAGACATTGCTGTGTGGGCTAGGTCCTGTCTCTGCTCTGTGGCTTGATAGGGTGATGGCATTTGACTGTTGGAAGCTTGAGGAGGAAACACACATGGAAGTCTTTTGGAAAGATCCAAATTCTTGTGATCAGTTGGGATAATTCATTTATATCACTACAGTCAGAAAGAGGATGTAAATCTAAATTTTCCTCTCAGTTCATTGTCCCTCCATTACTTTATTTTGAGTTAGTGGTTAATTTTAGTTTTCATATAGTAATATTTTTTTCACTGTTTTAGCTTCCCAAAAGCATTTAATCTTGGTCATTCATCACAGAAACCAAGCTTCCCATATATTTGTATCTGGAAAATATATCATACTTTTTAGATACATTTTATTGGCTTTTACTTTAAAGTCTTTATAACATGAAACCTCTAAGTTAATTACATCAGTAGCTCTTTGATGCTGAACAGCATAGTATTCTGAGCAATTTTAAGCTAGAAGCACACTCAGACGACCTTTACTCTCAAATCAGGTTTCCCACAACATCACCTTTCCCTCACATTTTTATCTATTTTCTTGTCACCTCCGAGTTTGATTTAAGAATCTTTCTCTATCCTTATGGTCCTTAATTGTGAGCATGGATCTCGAATGCTTTTACTTTGGCCACCATTGAAGTAGTGGCCACTAATCATTAATAGAGTGTAACTTTGCTTAACTGCTGATTTTCCTTCTCTTAGGATGTTTTCTTTCTTTTGGCTCCCAGGGTATTCCAGCAACATAGTCCTTCTCAGTTCTCTGTGCCTTGTAGACTGCTTTGTAGCTCTGCTTCCCTGGCATACCCACTCAGTGTAGGCCCGTCTAAGACGCTAGGTGACATTCTTTTCTCTTCTTCTTTAACAGTATCCTGTTTCCGCTGCTAGCTTTGAGTGGTTGATGTCTCAGACATGTGCATATGGACATGTGTATATGCTCATTCTGAACTTTCCTAAGCCCACCTTCAGTATCTCAGCCTATACCTACCCTAACTTGAATTGTGTTTTTCTCTGACAGCAGAAGCTTTCTCTTCCTTCAAAGGGAAAGCCAGTGGAGGTAAACAAGCAGGAGGAGGAGCTAGGGCATTTGATATAGGACAGTTTCAAGTCTCCCCCAGAGCTGGCGTGTATAGTAGGAATGCAACAGCGAGAAAAGTTGCAGACAGTTGTTTTCAGAAAATTTAATTGATGAAAGTGGTGTATTGAGGTCAAGTTAGATTGCAGATATTTAGTGGGAACCTTAACTAAAAGGAGAGAACTTCCACGCACAAGTTTGTAATTTAGGACATGAAAAGAATGGGGAGATTTGCAGGAGGACAGCTGAGTTCCACTGCGTCTGTTTCTTTCATAGGCTGCTAGTTCAATTGATGCTGAAGATGGGTTGCGGTTCATGCAGGAGATGATAGAACTGTCCAGTCAGCAACAGAAGGAGCAGCAGCTGCCTCCACGAGCTGTCCAGATTATCTCCCACCCGTTTTTTGGCAGGGTAGTCTTAACTGCTGGACCAGCTCAGTTTGGGCTGGATCTGTCTAAACACAAAGAGGTATGTGCACTCTGGTAAGCTTACTGGAGTTTAAATAGTAAGAATTTTATGTCTTTGTCTTTTACTTAGTAGCTTTATGTGTAGAAGTTTGGGGTCTCAGTGGTGTAAATATACTCAGCTGAGTGAGACCCTGGTTTCAGTGCACAGCACAGCACAGCACAGCACAGCACAGCGTTACCTGAGCATCCAGCTCCTGCATTTTAATTAAAGCGTTCTTGAGTGGCTGGCTGGCTGAGTGGCTGTGGTCACTAGAGTGCTTGCTGTGCTCACATGAAAACCCGCGTCCACCCCCAGCATGAAAGCCAGGCATGTCAGTGCCTTCCTTTAATCCCAGCACTGCACTGGGAGCAGACACAGGAGGGTCTTCGAGGATCCCTTGGGCAGCCTGTGATCCCCAAGTTCTGTGAGAAACTCAGTTTCAAAAGATGGTGGATGAGACTGATGATTGATCTGTAGCTTTTGTAGGTGTACACACAGGAGGGAGGGAGAGAGGGAGGGAGGGAGGGAGGGAGGGAGGGAGAACCCTTCCCTTAAAGCTCATGCTACTAAAATTAAATGACTAGGTTATAATTGAAGATGATGTAGGTTGCTTTTATTTCTGACAGACACGAGGATTTGTTGCAAGCAGTAAACCATATAATGGTTGTTCCGAGCTCACTAACCCTGAGGCGGTAATGGGAAAAATCGCCTTGATACAAAGAGGACAGTGCATGTTTGCAGAAAAGGCACGCAACATCCAGAATGCTGGCGCCATCGGCGGCATCGTGATCGGTGAGTGGTCCTCTGGGTCACCATATTGGGCAGAGATGATTGGGGCCTTGTTCTTTCATTTTTTAAAAATCTTGTCAAAGTGATGTTAAGTTATTTATATTTTGACAACATAAAGGAGAGATGGTTCAGTGACGTGATCATTTCTTGACAATCCAGAGGTTTCTGTATATTGATGTCAGCAAAAATACTTGGGGTGAGGTGGGAGGGTGGAGTCAGAGTGCTGCAAAAGTGCCCATACACTGGAGAAGAAACTGTCCCTGAGACCTACAGTCCCCAGGTAAGAATGCACTCAGCCACCTGAAGGGGCAGCCTCTAGAGACTTCTGTCCCTCCACAGGGACACAGGAAAATAGTCCAGTCATGAGATTGGTGTGCTATGCATTTACATACTGATTTCTGTGTCAAGTAATTCATCATAATTTATTGAGGGTGGTTTATAATTGTGCAGTCTAGAAAATTTCTTTGAGGTTAGACTTTTTGCTGCTTTCAATTTTTTCCTTAGGATAAATCGTAAAATTAGCTCATCTAAAGGTTACACTTGTTTGGGGGGCATATGAGCATTTCCCTCAGCAGGTAACAAGTGCTGACTTCCTCTTTGTTTTCTGGCTAGATGACAACGAGGGGAGCAGCAGCGACACAGCCCCCCTGTTCCAGATGGCCGGCGATGGGAAGGACACAGATGACATAAAGATCCCCATGCTGTTCCTGTTCAGCAAGGAAGGAAGCATCATCCTAGACGCCATCCGTGAGCACGAGCAGGTGGAGGTGCTCCTTTCTGACAAAGCGAGAGACCGAGGTAACAGCCAGGGCTAGTGTGCGAGTCCTCCTCACCCAGGAGCAGACTGCTGACGAAAGTCATGTAGGCTCGCTGGCTTTACTTTTAGTTCACTGGTAAAGCAAGGAACAATTTTAGATGGTGGTTTAGAATTTTTCTCTTGGAAACAATAGTAATTTATTGTTTTTATTTTATTAATATTATTAGCATTTATTATTTTTACTATTTTCATATTTAATTATACATAAAATAAATGAAATTATAAATAAGGTGTTTAAAATAATTTACTATTAATATTTAAAATATTAATAGTAATTTATTATTGTTGTTATTATAAATAGTAAAACATTTGTTTTGCTTACTGAGTTAGAATGCTTTCAGAATTACATTTTCCATGCAGGGTGTGGTGTACAGTATGGTCCTCCCAGCAACCTCTACTGTCATGTCCCCTCTTGATAACAGCTCTAGAAAGGCCACAGCTCCTCATCTCATGGGCATTTACACTACAGGAGTACAAACGCTGTTAGTAATCGGAAAGTTCTCGGAAGCCACTGTGTAAAGGCCGCGCAGTTTTCACACCTGAGATCGGGGAGCTGATGGGAAGCGGGATATCAGATGTAGGCTATGATCCTGCTCCTCATAGTGGTCATTCTAGGCCTCAGTGTAGAGCGCACTGTCCTCACCCCTCTCCCTTAAATAAACGCTGTGATGTGGTATGTAAGGGGTTGTGAGTGTTAA
This sequence comes from Mus minutoides, assembly GCA_902729485.2. NCBI lineage: Eukaryota > Metazoa > Chordata > Mammalia > Rodentia > Muridae > Mus > Mus minutoides. Next base: position 881,640 of record LR749602.1, read on the forward strand.
CAGATACTCAAAACCACTTAGTTCCCAGACGAGATGTCTTTTTAAAATGTGAACAGTACAGTGCTATCCTAGTCAGTCTTTTGTCTTCTTGTGCTGCTTTGTTCTTTGAGAGTCTCTGAATTGTTAGCTATTTGAGAGCAGTAGAGTGAATGAGTGGGGTGTGTAAGGATGTGTAGGCATGGAGACAGAATATGAGCAGGCTCTCATCTTCTCAAACCCTCCTGTGTACTTGATTTCCTTTTTCAAAATTCCCTGCCTTCCTGCTCTGCTGTGCATCAAATGCAGGCCAGTTAATATTACTGTATCACTTTGTTCAAATGCAGGCCAGTTAATATTACTGTATCACTCTGTTCAAATGCAGGCCAGTTAATATTACTGTATCACTCTGTTCAAATGCAGGCCAGTTAATATTACTGTATCACTCTGTAATGCCTTTGCTTTCCCTTTCTTGTGCTGCCATTGGAATTCAGCAGCCATATTAAAAGGTAAAATGATTCCAAGCTACATTATTAACAGTAGTAAGTATCTTGCATTTAAAAAACAATTATATATGCATGTGTATGTACAACACACATATGTATATATAATTTTGTTTTAATAAACCAATTATTATATATATAATTTTGTTTCATTGAGTACCATAATATATTACTAAATGTAATTTATAACTTCCATGTCCAGTCAATTATCCAATAATAATAATTCTTTATTGATCCTTCCAGAATCAATCCTATTAATTATCTAGTCCATACTCTAGCTGAATTCACTAATCCATGCCCATGCATGAGTCACCCTAACAGCAGCATTGTTATATAAGAGACTATTACTTTGCATCATTTTTTGTTTACAAAGTAAAATATTTAAGATACTGGCTTGCGTAAAGCTCCTGTGGAGGTGAGAGGTACACAGCAGCTAAGGCTGTGTGGTTACAGGAGAGCAAGTGTCCCACACCAGGGGGAGTGTAAGGAAGACGGTCAGTTTACTAGAAAAGACTTGCTAATGGATAGTAGTCCCTTAAAAACTATGTGTTAAGAAGGAATTATGTAAATAATAGTTTAGAACACTTTGATAGTCTGAGACTTTATTGAGCTGTTAATCTTATAGTGTCGTTTGATAAAGGGTTTTAAAGTTTGTGTATATAATAGTGCTTTGACAAATGTATAACTGTGTTAGCCAACCCAACAAGTTCTAATTATATAATATTTATCACTGTAAGATAGATCAGCCACTTTCTTCACTTAGGATAATGTTCTAAGAAGTTCAGTTCTGTAGTGGTTCTCAGTAGCTTGTCCCATACCATTGCCACCTCATGAGCTTTGCCAGCCTCAGCAGTGGCTGATGTGCCTGGTAGAAGTGGATGCTCCTGCATTCTCTACTGTGCTGAGTTAGAGTCTGAAGCCTGGGTCAGAATCCTACACTTGGACATACTCAGCAGACAATTGTAGTATGGTAGTTCTTCACCTGTACTTTGACAGACATGCAGAAGACCTTTCTGTCTCTTAGCTCTGCATCATGAGTTCTAGTTAGAGTTATGTAAGGGACCTTCAAGTAATAATTACCTAATCCAAGCAGCAAAATATCTTCAAATCATCCTTCCAAAATGATGTCACATTTCTTGTTGATCTTTGCACATATAATACAGGAAATAGAAGCCCCAGACAAGCTTCCTCCTAGACCCACCTTTTTCTGGTAGGTTTGTCAATTAGAATGTCTATATCTGATGCTGTCCTTCTACCTGCTAGCAACAATGTTCAGATATTATACATTCTTCATAGGCAAAAGCACTATAAATTTATCAAGTAGAACTGTTGCTTTCTTGGGGAAACTGTTGACACTCCTAGAGTTAAGTTATCAACACACAGCTCTAACACTGTCTCTCAGTGTCTCATTGCTTCAAATTTTGAATTTAAAAATTTAAAAATTCCAGCCCTGTCTCACAAACAAACAAACAAACAAAAAATGTGTTGGTTATCTTTAAATTGATGCAGTTTACAATTTAGAGTCAGTTTTCCTCTTCTCCTTCTTGTTATGCAGGAAAACATCAGCATTTCAAGTTCCAGTACATTCTCAAGCTTTCAGCCTACAAAATAGGCAGTCCTCTGTGCCCTAAAGGCTAGAGACAAATGCTTTCAAGGCTACTATTGTGTGTATGTGTGTCAGGTAAAAAGTCAGACAGAAAATGGACGAGAGATTAAAAGAAAGAGTCCTGTCTTAGAAACTGCCCTGAGCTGGCAAGATGGCTCAGCGAGTAAGAGCACTGACTGCTCTTCCGAAGGTCCTGAGTTCAAATCCCAGCAACCACATGGTGGCTCACAACCACCCGTAATGAGATCTGACACCCTCTTCTGGTGCATCTGAAATCAGCTACAGTATACTTATGTATAATAAAAAATAATCTTAAAAAAAAAAATAGAAACTGCCCTGAATTTAAGCCAAGAAGTCTCAGTCCTCAAATAACCCATCCAACGTAGGTTTCAGTGTGACCGCCATGGTGCTGGGCTGTGCAAGACCATAGTAAAGGTCTGATTCCAGCAAGGGTAGCCTCAGACTTGTGCAGATGGCTCCCTGCCTGGAGAGGAGTGCCCAGCATTATGGTCAGGAAGCCACCTGCCTGCCCTCCCTTCTCTAACAGGCTGGTTCTGTGTGGATTCACCTGTTGGGTTTTCACATCCCTGTGACTCTTCTTCTTTGAGAAGTTCAGCCATTCTATTCTCAAATCAAATGCCACCTTTTGTATGACATTTTTCTTCTCACTCTTGGCAGAATATAAGGGTTTTTTTTTCCTAATATAGTTCAATGTATTGTATGATTGTTTAATATATAGCTCTTCTTAACTATGTGAGTTTTGCTCTTAGTTACCATAGAATGTGCTGGTGAGTGGATGATTGTATAGCATGCAAACTCTTAGGTTTTTACCAATGTTATCTTCCCCTTTCATTAGTAAGACCCACTCATGTTCCTTGGACTTGTCTCCAGTCTTTGTTTCTTGGCTTTCTGATGTGCCATTTCTGCATCAACATTATACCCTTTAGACTGGTGACAGGTCCCTTAGACGTAACTCCTTTGAAGCTTTGTTCCTCTCAGAGCCCAGGCTGGCTGGGCTGCTGTTCCTGCTCTTTCTTGTTCTGTGGGTCCACAGGCTTTGGCAGATGGCAGTGCTTGTACTTCTGCTCTTCTGACCTATGTGTTTATTCCTGTGCAAGTCACTTAAGTTTTGTTTTGAATATATTTCATATGGTATCTCTTCCCTTACTGAATCTGTTTAAAATTTCAGCTTTAATTAAAAAACTAAAAGAAATTGAAATGAGATTCATTTTTAAATCATGTATTTGCATATTTTTCATAGTGTGTGAAAACTGTTAAATGTGATGATGTCCTGTTCTGGAACATATCTATAAATTTAATCAGCTCTTATTTTTACTGTCATTGTATATTTTAAGCAATATGAGCTGTATACCTGTCATAAATTTGTTTCAAAGGTTTTTTTAAATTTATTTTTTTCTCCTTTTTTATTTATTAGATGTTTTCTTCATTTACATTTCAAGTGCTATCCCATAAGTCCCTTATACCCCCCCCCTGCCCTGCTCCCCTACCCACCCACTCCCACTTCTTGGCCCTGGTGTTCCCCTGTACTGGGGCATATAAAGTTTGCTAGACCAAGGGGCCTCTCTTCCCAATAATGGCTGACTAGGCCATCTTCTAATACATATGCAGCTAGAGACACGAGCTCTGGGGGTTCTGATTAGTTCATATTGTTGTTCCATCTATAGGGTTGCAGACCCCTTCGGCTCTTGGGTACTCTCTCTAGCTCCTACATTGTAGACCCTGTGTTCCACCCTATAGATGACGGTGAGCATCTACTTCTGTATTTGCCAGTCACTGACAAAGCCTCACAGGAGACAGCTATATCAGGGTCCTTTCAGCAAAATCTTGCTGGCATATGCAGTAGTGTCTGCATTTGGTGGCTGATTATGGAATGGACTCCCAGGTGAGGCAGTCTCTGGATGGTCCATCCTTTTGTCTTAGCTCCAAACTTTGTCTCTGCAACTCCTTCCATGGATATTTTATTCCCTATTCTAGGGATGAATGAAGTATCCACACGTTGGTCTTCCTTCTTGATTTTCTTCTACCTGTTTAGCAGTGTTCTCCTGTATTTCCTTGAGGGATTTTTGTGTTTCCTCTTTAAGGGCTTCTACCTGTTTAGCATTGTTCTCTTGTATTTCTTTAAGTGAGTTATTAATGTCCTTCTTAAAATCTTCTACCATCATGATGAGATATGATTTAAAATCCAGGTCTTGCTTTTCGGGCGTGTTGGGGTATCCAGGACTCGTTGGGTGGGCGTACTGGGTTCTGATGATGCCCATTGTTCTTGGTTTTTGTTAGTAAGATTTTTTCACCATCTGGAAATCTCTGGTGTTAATGTTCAAGCTGTCTCTGGTTGGAGCTTGATCCTCCTGTGATTCTGTCAGCACTGCTTGGAGTCCAACTCTCCCCTGAGATCCAGTGCTCAGAGCACTTTCTGCAGGCAAGCTCTTCTCTTGCAGGAGCTCTGATCCACTTCCTGAGTTCTAGGGTCAGAACCCTCCCTGTAGGCAGACTCTCCTCTGGCAAGGAATGTGCCCAGGGGTCTGGGTCTCAGCTTTGCCTCCTGCCTGAGGATGAAGGCCCAAAGGGACCCTGACCAAGAAGCTCTGTTGCTTCTATTGCCCACATGCTCTCAGGTGATCAGGATGTCCTAGGTGTGGTAGGGGTTCCCATGATCCCAAGGTGATCCGGAGGACCCGTGGCATGGAGAGCACTCTGGAGCCCCCAGCAGCCTCTGCTGAGCTCAGAAGGAAGATGACAGGGGTGGCCCCGGCCGTGATCCTGAGGTCCTGCAGTGTGGAGAGCACTCCAGAGGCCTTAGCAGCCTCCGCTGGGCTCAGAAGGAAGATGGCAGGGTTGGCCCGGCTGGAAGAGACCCAACCTCTGGTCGGACAGAGTTACTCTGTTCCTGCTCCCACTGGCTCAAGACCCTCTGCGATTCCTGAAGCTCACGCTGCACTCCACTCACCCGTGATCCCAAGGTGATCCCGAGGACCTGCGGTGTGGAGAGCACTCCGGAGGCCTTAGCAGCCTCTGCTGGGCTCAGAAGGAAGATGATGGAGGCTTTTTAAAAATTTATATTAGGGAAGAATGTACAGTTTCACGGTTAGCTGCTGGGCTTCTATTGAGGAGTTAGTGATGCTTGCACTTAGGTTTTTTTTACAATATTTTTTATTAACTTTGGTAGTATTTCAGGTTTGGTTTATGTCTTAGTGTTCTATTGCTGTGAAGAGACACCATGACCACGGCAACTCTTATAAAGGAAGACATGTCATTGGGCCTGGCTTACAGTTTAGTCCATTATCTTCATGGCAGGAAGCATGGCAGCATCCAGGCAGATGAGGTGCTAGAGAGGTCGCTAAGAGTTCTGTGTCAGCAGGCAGCAGGAAGAGAGAGTGACACTGGGCCTGACTTGAGCATTTGAACATCAAATCCTACCCCCAGTGATGTGCTTCCTCCAGCAAGGCCACACATCCTAATAGTGCAGCTCTCTGTGGGCTCTGGAGGCCATTTTCTTCAAACCACCACACTTTAGTTTCAGTATACAGTCATAGTCTAAAAATATAGGTAATACTTGTATTTTTTCTATATTTACCCTAGTTATTCTGTTGTTTATGGCATTAACTAGACACTAATAATACATCACATGTAACCTCTGAAGGGTCTCAGCCACATGGAGTCTTTCTTACTAGACAGGACAGCCCTGCAGTCGTCCCGCCCTTCTAGACTTGAGTAGTACAAAGAGAAGCCTGAGGACTTCGTTGTTCTTGAACTTATGGTTGTCTAGTACTGAGCTCCCTCTTTGTTTAATCTCACCCCCATGGTTCCTAACTTTTTACTTAAGTGTGCCTCTTTCACAGCTCAGAACCCTGAGATGGTAAAATAATAAGAGAAATAAGGCATTTCATTGAAAAGAGAAGGAAACTAAGATGTCTGAACCTGCAGCTCCCTGCAAAACACAAACAAGAAAACTAGAAAAAACTAGAAACCCAACTGTGTTAAGCTGCTTTTCTGTTACTGTGACAAAATACGGTGACAAAGGCAGCCTAGAGAAGAGTTTGATTTAGATGACATTTCCACAGGGCTAGAATCCGTAATGGCAGTGGCAGCTGAGAGGTCACGTCTTCAGCCTTAGCCAGAAAGAAAGAAAATGGAAGTGTGCCTAGACTATAAACCTCCCAAAGTTCACACTTCCTCCAGGAAGACCCTACCTCCTAAACTTTCCCAAATAGCACCACCTAGGGCAACTGAGGACCAGATGTCAATACTCAAGTCTGTGCGTGACAGTTCTTACTTAAACCATTTAAAGACTCTAAACCTAACTGGAGAAAGTAAGTGTGTGTGCTCATGTGTGTGCAGAAACTTCCTTAAGGCAATGCTACCTGAGAGCAGGTGGTGCATGCTCACCCGCACGTGCCTGCCTGTCCACGTTTCCTTCACGGTTAGTTGAGTTTTGTAGTAGGTCCATTTTCTTCCCTCTCTGACCCCATGCTCTGCTTCCTTTCAGAAGGGACCCTCAGATATTGTCACTGCAAGCTTTCCTTATAGCCAGTGCCTAGCTCCCTGATTAAAAGTGGGATATTTCTCTTATGTGCATACATACCCAGTTTTTGTGGATATTGTTTTCTCGTTGGGCTGTGAGATGCTTAAAGACAGACATAGTGTTAGTTTTCACTCCTCACTTTCTCTCTGGCACCAGGCAACTGGCAGAGTTCTGTTGGCTGCATTGCAGAAAGAGGGCGAGCGGGATGTGGGCAGTGGGTGACAGGGCCATTAAATACTGCAGTGTAGGAACCCCAAGTATTTCCAGGGCTTCATATTTGATGTTTATTACAAAAACTGTACCTGCTTAGCCTCCTAGTGAATTTTAGAATAACTTTAATACACAGTAATAGTTTTATTAACAATCTCAGTTCTTGTCTTTATGAAAATATTTTGATGAGTCATATTAATGCCTATAACTATCAGGTTTTTTTGTTTGAATCTAAGTGGATCACTGAGTGGTAATTTCACTTTTCTAACAAATATGACTTCAAGTTTAAGCTATGATGTATGCTATTAAAATTTATTGCATTTAGGATGTTCTTGTGTGCAAGCTTTCTTGAACTTAGGTATTAATAAATTGTATGTGTATGCCTGATTGTATGTGTAGGTGTGTATGTGTATGCTCATGCTTGTACATGTACATGGAGGCCATAGGATCCTTTGGAATTGTAGTTACAGGAATCTATGAGACACCAGCTTGTTACATGGGTGCTGGGATCCAGTCATTGTCCAACAAGCACTCTTAGCCACTGAGTCGTCTCTAGTTGTGATGTTGAAATTTTATATGCATTGTAACATTTCTGTTTGGTGCTTTTGTTACTTATTAATCCTCATCCAAGTCAGGGTTATGCTATTAGTTATTATTATTCCTTTCCATTTGGAGTGACACTGGTTTTCAATGCCAGCACATTCATAGCTGTACTGAAAATGGGATTGTAAGACCTTCAGTGCCACTGTTTTCTGTTTGGCATTGATTGACTGCTTTATTTATTTTATTGCAGAAACCAGGTGACTTTGTAAATGTGGTGCATTTTTTAAGAGGGAGAGTAATGTGTTCGTTTCTTTCCTGTGCAGATCCCGAAATGGAAAATGAAGACCAGCCATCTTCTGAAAATGATTCTCAGAATCAGAGCGCAGAACAGATGCCCTCGCTTTCTCAGACAGTCGACTTGGCTGATGAGGAGAGCCCTGAAAACCCTCCAGATTCTCACTCAGAGGCATCTCCAGCAAACAGTGAAGAAGCTGCCGGCTTTGCCCCTTCTGAACAGATATCTAGTTCCACAGAAAACCACGAGACTACAAGTCTTGATGGTGAATGTACAGACTTAGATAACCAACTTCAAGAACAATCAGAAACTGAGGAAGATTCCAGTCCTAATGTCAGCTGGGGTACAAAGGCCCAGCCTATAGACTCCATATTAGCAGACTGGAATGAAGACATAGAAGCATTTGAAATGATGGAGAAGGATGAACTATGACTCTCTGTAAAGACTCTGGTGGTAGATATTTAAAAAGAAGAGGTAAACTGTGGTTTGTGACACCCTGCACCAAGCAGGCTCTCCTGGGAGGCTCTGAGCATTGCTCAAGCATGTTCTGACCGGGCTAAGTAGTCACCATAGGAACCTGGAGCATGCTGTGTTAGAGCTGACCTCACTGAAACTGTCCCATCCAAAGTGGAAACACACAAGCCCTCAAATGGTGGTATCGTATAACCTGCAGCTCCCAGGCCAGGGAACGATGACCAGCCACTCCTGGGTAGACAAGAGCAAATTCAGCTAATGGAACCTGGGAACAGAGTCGGTGTAGCTTTCTGATTGAAGACAGCTTCACTGCCTTAGGTTTGGGGTCCGAAGCCTTTCGGGGAAGATTTGAGGGAGTATTGTGGCATTGCGGCTTTGCTGCCTTCACAGGAACCCTAAGTGACCTATGGGTTATGAAGCAGATGTATTTATGGTAATAACAGTTTCTCTGCATTGCTCTTACATGCTTCAATCAGTGACAAATGGCCAGGACGACTTGATTTCTTTTCCTCTCCCAACAATGACCTTAGCATTTAACCAAAGGTGAACCCAGTGTACTTTTCCCATAGGTCTCCATAAAGACCTACTACGGGGCCATGGAGAGGGTCCAGTAGATAGTGTGGAAATTTATTGCTTAATGCTCGGGGTAAATAGAGAAGGAGAAACTGTAATGTTGCAATATCAACTTCCCATTGGGGGAAGCTATGACTACTGTAGACAGAACTCAGCATTAGATCTTGGTGGGGTAGATTGGAAGTCTTTTCTAGTTCATTTCTCTTACGGTGGTTCCTCTAGCCATCAGCCTTACTCCATCCATTTTAGTATGCAGTTTGAGATGGAAAGCTCGTCTCCAAGCCCTGCTCCATCTCCCTATCTCACAGAGCCATGAGAAACCATGGTAGTGGACTGTAGTCCAGGGTGACTACTGTCTTTCTCCTTTGAAGCTGGAGTCTGTCACATTTTCTGTTAAATCATGGATTTAGGTTTGTTTAGTTTTGTTTTAACAAATACTCCTTCCTTCTAATGTGGACTTGAAAATTAGTCTCTGGTGTCCTGTGTAAAAAACTATATAGCCATATAAGTAAAAGAAAAAGATTTTTTTGGGGGGTGTGGCAGTCTGGAGCTGGTCACATTTAATTATTTTTGGTTTTGCTTATTGATAGTTCTACATTGAAATCATGGTTTTATTCATTTTATTTATTTTTGAACTTATTTTAATTGCTTCTAAAGGAATATTTGAGGGACTTAATTCCTTTTTACCATGGCATTACACAATAACTTTTCTCTAAAATGTGGTTTTGAGGTACTGAATTACTTAGATTATTTGTGGAGCTATGAATGACAGCAGTGCTGTGCTGTAGCTGTGTAAGTTCATGTACATGTCCTAGATCCCAGGGAAGCGTGCCCTTTTATAAGGGAATAAATACCTGTTTTCAAAAGGTCCAACTAAACATGATTGGTCAGTGAGTGATGAATCTTAGAGAATTCCCTGGGCCTGGGGTAGTATGGCAAAGCCTTCATTAACTCGTAGTTAATCCTGACAGCAAACATGGGTATTTTAGTCTCTCTGCATGGGAAGTTTTGTGTGGGACATAGAGTATACAGAAGGGTAGGCTTCGTTTTATTTCATTGCAAAGCTGCCAAAATAGCTGACCCTTAATTACCTGACTTGATTTCTAGGACTGGGGCTTGGAGAAAGGGAACAGATGTTCCTTGGCGACTTTGATTACAGAAGCCTTCTATGGCTTGATTTTGTATTTGTAGCTCAAAACCATTGTTGACTAAATCAAACTCTGCTAAGTTATCAAAGCCGCATTTTTTTCCCCCTTTGAGAACTTAAGGGCATGAAGGGGAGCCCATGGCACACTAGGAAAAGCCAGCAGACTGCCGCTTACATTCCTTTGGCCACTAGGAGGTGCTGTTGCCCTTCATTAAGGCACCTATTGATTTGTTTAGAAAAACCAAATCCTTTAAAGAAATAAATTTAAGACATTTTACTTACTAACTAGAAGGAATAGTACTCCATTTCCCCTTCTTAAGAAAAGAGGACTATGTTCAGCATCAGAACACAACATTCTGAAGTCTCCATCCATTTTTGTGTTTGACATACTGCCTGCCACAAAGTAGTCTGAGTTCACTAGGAAATTCCAACAGCATAGATTTAAAAAAATTTTTTTCCATTGTTGTTGATGTTTGTTAAAAAACCTTTCATAGATATTTTATTTACTTGCTGAAGATTCAGGGAATTCTGAGACCCTGAGTTTAGAAACATCTGGTCTACCTCAGTTAAATGTTGACTGCTTAGAAATAGAGCTGAAATGATCACCACAGCCATAAAATCATTTGACTAAGAAAGATTTATATAATGTTTACAAACCTGGAATCAAGTGCGGATATTACCTGAAAGCTAAAGGTTAGCTGTTAGAAGAGCAAGTATTTAATTCAGGTATTTTCAAGTTTTAAAACTTATTTACCAAGTAAAATTAGGTATTTTTTTCCTCACGTAAAAACTCCATTGAAATTATATGCCCTAATTTGCAATATTTTCCCCATAAAATGTAAATGTGAAAGAACAGTAATTTACTAGATATGTTTGGGGTGGGGTATTTTGTTAGGTAGGTTTTCTTTTTTCTTTTTAACCTTTGTAATAAGCTTCCAAAAAAAGTATAATTGTTTTAGAACAAATTATTTTGTAATTTTACTTTTTCTTTTTCTTTACAGTGTTAGATATTTTTAAGTGAAGAATTATGCACTCCCTGACTTCAATTTCACTAATGTAATTATTTTCTCGGGAATTCTTTTAGATTTAAATTACCATCATATAAACCTTTCTTATACAGAGCCAGCGTTTGTTCTCTCACCAGACTCCATGCCAGATTCATCGTAAGAAAGCTCAGCCTGAGTAATTCAAATAGTGCTTACAACTTTAGAGGGGAGGGAGGGGTAGCGTTTAGTAAATACTCCAACTGGTTGTTTTATGCACAAGGCTACAGTCAGAACATAGAAAAAAAACATTCTGTGAATGAAACATTGTATGTTCAGATTTTATAAAAGACATTTTTAAAAGCCCAATTTACAGCCGTATATTTTCTTATGATGTAATTTATGAAAAAGCTGTCTGTACTAACAGGTGCTGTAACACTACTGTTGTTGGGTTTTATTGTTTGGTGATAAATGTATACAATATTTCTAATGGAAACTATGTACTGTGATGTAAAAGTCTGGGCAAAATGTATATAATCCTTGTATATAATTGTGTATTTGATTATATTACTGATTGTAAATTTAATAAAACATGTAAATATTCTGGTCTAGTTTTAAATTTCGAATTTTTAGAATCATTGTACAAATATCTAAAATTTGGTGCCTCTGTTTTCCTTTTGTCTCTCTTTACCCCAGGGCAGTGAATTTGCAGGTGTTTGGGGGTATAGAAACCCTGTACAAGCATCAGTTCTAAAACTCAAATAGTACCTAGTATAAACTACAGTTTAAAAAAGTAATAATTCTCTGTCACTGTTGGTAACATTTGTGTCTCGAATTTACTTATACTTAATAAAATTACTTGCCCTTTTTTAATATTATTATCAAAAGTAGGTTCATCAGTTACTTCTCTATTCTTGTATTGAAAGCCATGACCAAAAGCAACTTTGGGTTTATGGTTCCCAAGGGTAAGAGTCCATCATCATCATCATGGCAGGGAGTGGCAGCCATCAGATGTGGTGGCACAACAGCGGAGAGCTCACATCTGGAACCAGAAGCAGGAACCAGCAAACTGTAGTGGCAGAAGCAAGGCCACGCCTCTAAACCTCCCCAAATAGTGTCACCAACTGGGGATCAAATATTTACATGCCAGAGCCTATGGTGGTGGGAGGGTAGTGGTGGGACTCTTCATTAAAACCAGCCTTGGCCCTTTGCTCTTCCTTCCCAAGAAGCCATTGCGTTTCAGTAACACTCTACAATGGCTCTGAGCTCTGCTATCCCAAGGTCTCTGAGCAGATACATTAAAGACCATGTTGTGATCATTATCAATTTTAAGGCTTGAACAAGTTCCAGGCATCTTAGTCAAGCACCAAATTTAGTGACTGGGAAGTGGACAGGAGCTCTGGTTTAATTCCAGAGGTAAACCTGAGCTCCTCCCAGTGGGTCACCCTCTTCCTCAGCCCTGCTACACCCCCAGTTTCTGTTAACCACTTCAGCCACACTCCCTTCCTGCTTTGCATGTCTCCCATCTGAGACTGAAGGATACAAGTGATAGCGTCTGTTCTGGGCTTGTCTGGACAATTAGTCCAGCCTCACTATGGCCCCTCCCCACTCTTCCAGGACAATGAAAGTGTCACTGTTAGACTGTGAGGCTAGCAAGAGGAAACTTCAGAGGTCCATCCATCTACTTAGAGGCTGAGTCTTTAAAGGTTAATGGAGAAGAGTACCTACCTACCTGCTATTGAAGCACGGGTACTTACTTATTAGAACTAACTTGTTAGCCATGAGCTTGTGTTGGGCTCATTAATTACTGTCTGCTCTCTTCAAAGGGAATGCCATTAATGGACCTCTGGAAGACTCTTGATCTATAAAAGAATGCTAGCCCAGGTTAAGGTGGAGCATTCCTTAAGAAATCCTGTGGTGCTCTGTAGGGCAGGGACTTATACCACTAGCTTTGTCTTACAGCAACAGGTGATGTCAGGGTTTATAATAGCGTGTAACTTCTCAGAGTCAAAGCTTCCTCATATGGTTGATCAGAGAACCAAAGAGTAAATAGACCAGCATTAGAGGACTTTCAGTCTGGAGGCTAGCTGCTTCCACGGGCATCACTCAGACATCTCCAGCAGCCTTCCTCCACTTTGCCCACTCTCTTTCCAGCTTCTTCAGCTGTAGACTAGTCAAAGCTTCCTGCTACAAATGGGTCCAGACAGCTGCTACAACTGGAAATTCTAGGCCATGCAGCCACTTTCCTGCCCTACCGTAGAACTATTAAACTGAATCAATTCTAGCCTGTCTTCTTGTTAGCAGCCACGGGGACAGACAATTTTCAGATCCCTCTTAACCCGCTTTCAAAAGGACCCTTTGCCTAGAAATCTGGGGAAAGGTTTTCCAAGTCTGGAGCAGGTCTAGGAGGGCAAAACTCCAGGCTACTCCACACACCCATATCTTGGCGGCTAGAGCAGCTTTGAGGGAGGAAGGGATTTCAACAAAGGGAGGATTTCAACTGTGGGAGCTTCTGGGGAGGGCGGGGTGGGTGTGGTGTGGTGGGGCTCCTCTGTGCCCCACTCTGATTCTTGACTGCCTTTTCCTACTGCCTGGCCAACCTAGAGTGCCATTTGATTCTTCCAACCTCGAGTCACTGTGATTCCAGTGATCATGTCACGAGCTAGCTTTGCCTGTGATTTCCCATTCAGCATCTGTGATACGCTGAGAGACTTGGTCAGTCTTCCAGCCGTCTTGGAGAGGACATTGCACACATTACATTACTGTCTGATGTCTTTGCTTTTTGAGCATGCCTTTAACTAAACATGCCCAGTAGTGTACATCCTAAACTAGCTGTGCACCCACCCAGAAGTGCTTTTTCCAGATGAATATGCCTAGGCTTTGTGAAGTAAATTCCCTGTCTGTCCTTTGTCCTGGGAGACTTGGTGTTTGGGGTGCTGCAGCCTGCATTCTCATGCCTTCAGGCAATACAGATCCATTCTTGTATGTCTTGGCTGTGACTTTGGCTTTCAATGATTAAGACACATTTTCATTGTGTTATTTTGAGGTTCCAATTCTCAAAGCCATTTCTTTATCGAAGTGATGTGAACTCAGTCTGTAACCTTTGTTCACCTTTGGAGAGCACCAGGACCACCAAATTTCCCAGAATCAGTGTCACTCCTGGGCTACCTTCCCATCTTACCCAATATGTAAACATGCTTTCTTCTGTTGAACTAAATGGGCAAAGCCTTAAATATTAAGTCCAACTGCACAATGACTGTACATATATACATGAATAGCTTTGGGAACTGGACGAAATCAAATTCCACTGCTGACCAGCCTCACTTAAAATCATGGCTGAACAACTCGGGTGAGACTTAGCACTGTCTCAGATTCTAGCCACATTTCTCTGAGATGTTTGCAACTTGGAATGAGCTTCATCCTTTCTTTCCAAATCTCCCACACTCATCATCAAGCAAAACAGATGCAAATGAGGACACAATATTCACCAGCCAATAACTATTCGAGCTTCTTAACATAGACTTCTCCCTGAAGGAATCCAAGGACTCTTTCTACCATCATACTAGAGAATTGGAACCTCAAATGAACCAGATGTACTGACAAATGGGAAAACAAATCAGACTATTAGGCTCCATTTGAGCCTGAGAGTGAAGGAACTCTGGCCCACTGCCTACAATCCCTTTGTGCATGCACCTCCAAGAGCATTGGCCTCCATCACTGAGTCATGGGAACAGAAATGCTAGATTGATGAGTTACAGTAAGACACCTCACTCATCCAATGAAACCAGGCAGCTCTTTGTCTTATTTTCATTGTTTTTCTGCTGCTGGTGAAAGTGCAAGCGGCCCAGAAGAGAAGGAGAGACAGAAATGGAGAAAGAGGTTTTTGTAGGTAACAACACACAACAAAGTCTGTTTGCTTCTTTTTTTTTTTTTTTTTTTTTTTAACTCCATCATCTGCTCCAGGAAGCTAAAAAGATAACTAACAAGAAACCTACACATATCCTTCCAATTACTGCAGGCCAATGTTTGTAACAGTGGGATATGTCAAGGCAGAGCAATGGGAATACATTTGGAGTATGGACTGTCTAAGGGGCTGGATCTAGCCCAGGTGGGAGGGAAAAGGGGAGCTCTGGCTAGTCCCTCTGGGAGAGTCTTGGTTGGATGGGAGGCAGGCTTGAGCTTGGGCTTGGTGGTGGCCATGGCTGGAAGCACAGAGAGGCCTTCTACTATAGATTAAATGGTGGCTCTATAGGTGAAGACCTTCTCCATGGCTCCCAACAGCTGATCCCAATGAAAAGAGGCAGTCCATGGTTTTAAGGCATTTATTGTCATGGTGGAAAGTGGATGAGTAAAACTGTACCCCACTTCTCAGGGAAGTCCTGAAGTTAAATACCTTTTGCAGGGAGGAGTGTCTGGGAAGAAAAGCTCATTGGCTAAGCCCTCCAGGCCTTTAGGTACCTCATTAAAATGGAGATCTGTCTTGAGCCTACTTGACCACAGGTCACATCCTCTACATGTGGAGGGGCTTGGGGTGTTGCCCTCATGTGACTGATAGTCACAAATCTATGGGGGGCTGTGGCTAGTGACAGGGGCCTGGTGTCCGGGAACAGGTGAAGCACCTACCATCCCTTCAGGGGCTCCAGGGTCTCAAGCCTTAGCTCAACCAGGAACCAGGCTACCTTTCACAGTCCCACATGTAGCTCTGATAATTAAACACACACACACACACACACACACACACACACACACACACACACACACCACACATTTAGGTATAGTCATGACCTTGACTCATAATCAAGAGACATTGAGTATGTGTTAGGACATCCAAAACTGGAGAGTGTAGCAGTGAACAGAAAAGCTATAGAAGGTACAATAAATAAATAAATAAATAAATAAATAAATAAATAAATAAATAAATAAAGCAAGCAGTTTATGGGAAAGATAAGTTAAGTACACAGAGAATGGTGGGAATTGACACAGGCTGGGATTCTATTTTAAATAACAGATACTAGCACACAGAAATATCTGTCCTTAACTCTGGATAATAGGCAACTGCTCTTTCTTTTTGTATGTAGTAGTCTCTCCTACTACTTTCCTGCACACACCATTTTTGTGACAACATGAGGGAATGTAGCACCCACAGGAGACACAAGGTGAGGGTGAGGTGGATGATGAGGTAGGCACTGTGGTCTAGTGCTCACTTAAGCATAGTTACACAGTACCAATCCACCCAATAGTGGGTACAGCTACTAGGTGACTGCTGGGCAGCTAACAGATACAGAGTACATACAGTGGGTATTTTTTGAGCAAAGTCAGAAACCCAGGCGAAATCTCATTTAAAAAAAACAACACCTTTTATAGATTCTTTGTGAATTTCACATCATGAACCCCAATCCCGCTCATCTCCCTATCCCTCCATATCTGTCCTCTGCCCTTGCAACCTCGCCTCCCTCCCAAAAAAAGAAAAACGATCTTCTCATTTTAAAATACTGTTTAAATGCTAAGACAAAAGTCCTGAGATAATCAACTTAACAGAAGACGATGTTGGTTCGGCCCATAATTGAGGGGTTTCGATCCATGGTTGTTTGGTTCTGTAGTTCTTGTGTCTGTGGTGGGGTAGACCATTGAGTAGGGTACAAGTAACAAAACTTCTGTCTTCCTGGTAAACAAAGAGCAGAAAAAGAAGGAAAGAGAGCCAGGTCCCAATAAGTCCTTCAAGAACATACTTCTTTCCTCAATTAGATTAATGTTCTTATCACCTCCCAATAATGTCATCAAACTAAAAGTCGCCAACCCATTCATGAAGCCAGAGCCCTTTTAATCCAACGACTTTGCCACAATGCCTGCCTCTGAGCACTGTTTACATTGGCCAAGCCTACAGCACTTTAGGGACAATTCAGATCCAAACCAAGAGCAAAGATATAACGGTGTTCAAGCCAAACAATGCGTGTGACCTTTAACCTGTCAGAGCATCACTCCACATTTGCATGGAAGGAAGAGTCCTCTCGTGGTTAGGGGACCATTCACCATCTGCCTTCCTTCAGTTCAGGATGAACTTTATACCCCAAAGACGTTCTCCAAGTGTCCAGATTTTCCCTCGCTGTGGGTGATTGCGTGACTTTCTGATTCAGAGCTCTGCCTCAGCCAGGTAGGTCAGTGGACACTGGCCCTGTCCTGCCATCTCCCCACAGGTTTCCGCCAACCTAGATGCTCTTTGACCTGAAGCAATGAAATGTCTCTCCCAAACTGAGTTCAGATCTTGCCTCTATCAGGTAGCCGGCTGAACCTGCTCTAGTTTCACCCCACAGCTTCCTTCTGTGGTTTCTGGGGTTTCACAGTCTCCAGCAGCTTCACGAGAGCTCTGTACCCAGGTGGATGCATTTACAATTTTCTGTTCCCACTCAAAAGAGGTTTTTTCTAGTGCCAGCAACTTCTCAGAGAGGGCTGAACAGGTAAGTGCTAATCTAACATGGTGAGTAATGTCCTCCTCTTAGGCCTGAGAGTAAAAGAGGCTACCCGTTTTGTTTTATTTTTATTTTATTTTATTTTATTTTATTTTATTTTATTTTATTTTATTTTATTTTATTTTATTTTTGGTACCTTCAGCAGGCATTCTCGCACACTGAGTGGGTGATGCTTTATCTGTGTGGTAGCTCAGCAAGCTGTAACTTCAGTTTACCGAGATGCTTCAAGGCAGCCTTTATGGCTAACTAGTCAGCTACTGAGAGAACCTGGAAAATGAAGGCCCTGGTCCTTGCTAGAAGGGTGGGATGGGGAGATGGACTGCTTCAGACTTGGGCCTCTGGTTTCTGAGTCTGGGGATATTTATCAGCCCCTTCAAAATGGTAGACAAGTGAGCCAGCTCTCCTTGTTTCCAAGGAAATGGCCAGGCTCACTGATCTTTGGCTCGTTCATCATCTGCAGTCCACACCTCCAGACCTTAGAGACATCTATTAATTATAAATAAATCCCACAGGCGGTCAGTTTCCCTGACCTGCCACTAGACTGGGAGGCCCTGGAGTGAAAGGAACAGTGGCCACTTGTCTTTCATCTGGGTCTGTATAGGGGACTCAGGACAGGCAGTCACCTGCCTCGGTGAGCTAAGTGGAGTGCTTAATGTGGAATGCGGGAGTGGCTAGCACCTTCCCAGGTCACACTTACTCTCAAGAAGTGAGGGTTTGAAAGCCCTGGGAAATGTCAAAGAAATGCAACAGCTTTGCGTCAGGACAATGCTGAAGAAGCATCTGTGGGCCTTTTGAAGCAGACCCAGAAGAGAACATAGCCCACATGGGAGTCATCCATTCTCTTCCATGGACTGAAAACAGAGGCCAGATGTGGGAAGCGATATCCTCAGGGCCACACCCACGTGGGACTGATCCCTTATAAGCTTCCTGCCGCAAGAAGGCTCTGCGCATGTGCCTTGAGGTCATGGCTTCACTTGGCCGACTCTGCTCCCTCATCCCTCCTTTGCAAGTTATCACCCAGCTAGTGAGATCCTTACCAGCTTCAAAGCGGCCCTTCGAAGCTGGTGCAGGCAGGGCTCCACTCTCCTGCTGTACCACCGGCTGACGTAGATAGAGTTGTTCATTATTTAAACTTACGGCACATTTGAACAAAAATGTCCATTAATTCCCTATAAACTGGCTCTCCTCACTGTAAGTATCTGTTCTTCTTTTCCCGATGAATAAATCCATTCATGAAAGAATACATTCTGTGCTTTCTTGTACTGTCTTTCATCCCAATTAGCTCATGTGTGGGCAGAGCTCAGTGGAAAGAGCAATTCAGATTCTTAACTGGGTGGGTCTCAAGCTCAGGGGCTTCCAAGCTTTGTGGTGATGGCAGAACCAGCTCTCTTTAGACCCAAAACACTGAATCTGGCATTTCTAAATTTGAGACTGTGGATATCATAGGAAGCTGATGCAGGAAAAAATAATAATAACTCCTCTACCCTGCGAGTACACATGTGCATGCATGAGTGCATGGGTACGTGGGTGCATGCATGCATACATGTGCATGTGTGAGTGTGAGCATGTGTGTGTATCAGAGGTGTGTGCATACAGCTCCTTCACTCCATCACTGACCCACAATCCAGGGCTCCCTATGTGCATATCTCAGTGAAGCTCTGTATTATCTCATAATAATGATAGTCATCTATGGGGTGTGTATAAGATGCATACCTTTGCTATTCCCATTTTACCAATGAAAAAAGTAAAAAGCTCATAACTGGGATTCTAATGCCAACCACTCCACCTTAAGTGTTTTTCATCTCTGTCAATTTTTTATTAAAAAAAATTTTTATAGCATATTGTGATCATGTTTCTCCTCCTCCAATTACTCCCAGATTCTCTCTCTCTCTCTCTCTCTCTCTCTCTCTCTCTCTCCACCACACACACATACACACACACACACACACTCATACACACACACACACACACACACACACACACACGCACACAAAGAAACAAAACAAGCAAGCAAAACAAACAAAACTGCCATGGACTGGACTCAGTCGATCCCTCAACCCACAGGAGAATCAGGGTCCCAGTACTCAAGTAGGCAAGGAGTCGGCAGGGTGACAAACAGACACGAACACCAATTGACAGAGATGAAAAAAACCTAAGGTGGAGTGGTTCTCAAAGGTCTGCATCTTATACACACCCTATAGATGACTATCATTATTATGAGACAATACAGAGCTTCACAGAGATATGCACATAGGGAGCCCTGGATTGTGGGTCAGTGATGGAGTGAAGGAGTTGTATGCACACACCTCCAATACACACACACACACACACACACACACACACACACACACGTTTTGAGAGAGTTTTGAATCTGAGTGTGTTTTCTCAAAGCGAGCATCAGACTTATATTACAGAAGAAAACAAGGTAGTTAAGTGATACATTAAAGTCATCCAAGGTACACTGAGGTTACCCAATGTAAAATGACTCTTTACACATAACAGAGAAATACATACACAAGAGCTGATAGGAACCAGGCAGTGTTTACAACCGGGATAAAAAGCAGCCCCACCTAAGGTCAGCTTATTCTTAGAAGCCAGGGGCAAGGGCTTTATTCCCTTGCCATAGTTCCAATTCTAGTCTATTGTATAATCCACCTTCTCCCTAGGCCACTGTAAATTCCTGTGTATGAGAGTGACTCAGCTATTATTTTAAGTATTTACTCTAGCTCCTTCTTAGACCACAAACTTCCTTCTTCCTAGGCCATTGTAAATTCCTGCACATGGGAATGACTTGGCTGTTATTCTGAGTTTGCTTTGTAGAACTAGCCCTGAGATTTCTAGCTCTTTTCCAGTAAATTGTAATGCCTGATTTTTTTTACTATCTCTCTGTCAACACTGAAGGCTTTTCATCTGAATGAGTAGCATTCTTACAAAATTCAAAGCCCAAGGTTGTTTCAACAATTTCCTAGGATATTGGAACACTGGTGGAGGCTAATCTAACTTAGCTATATGTCAAAATCATTCCTTGGAGGCACTTATAATAAAACAATATTGAAGGAAAGCACACAGATCTGTTCACTGACTGACACAGTAGGGACAAGTTTGGAGCATTCGTGCTATGGGATGCCAAGAATCCAGGAGACTAAGTTTCTGTGAAACTTTTTGCCTCAGAACTGGAGTGGATGTGGCACAAAACAAAAAACTCCCACAAAATAAAGCTAAATGAAATAAGAAGTCTATGAGAATACCAGTGAGTTGGCTTTGGCCAGCCTCTCTTGGGCATGGGGCCTGTCTGAGATAGGATCTGTCACTGAACCTGGAAGCTGGATGATTTGGCAAGACGGGCTCACCAGCCAGCCCCAGGAATCCTCCTGCCTCTGCCTCCTGAGCTCTGAGATCACAAACGTGGGTCCCATCATGCCTGGCTTTTACATGGTTGCTGGAGATCAAATTCAGGTCTTTGTATTTGCATGGCAAATACTTTACCAGATGAGCAAGCTCTCTAGCCCTCTGTGACCAAGGCACATGAGGGCATGCAGAACAAAACAAGTCAGAAATAGTAAGTGTAGAATAACCTTTAAACGCACAATTCTTTTAAAAAACCAAACCTATTTTGTTGTGTGTTTTTAAATTCAATCTTCAGAGCAGTGATTTGAGAACTAGCACAGGCGGTCTTGCTTGCTAGTAGACACAGCCCTCTGGTTCTAGAAAGAGGTAGAAGTTTCTTGAAGAGTCCCAATGGTGGCACCAAGGGGACTTGGGATGGGGTGAGGCTTTTGAGATTTTTCTCTTTGTTATGTGTAAACTAGAAGTCAGGAACTCTCCCCAGTTGCCAGACTTCTGAGTAAGAATCCTAGCCCAGCTTTTAACTAACTCACCTTGAACTGAGGCTCTCAGCTTCCTCACCTGTGAAGGTGCTAAGAGCACCTATTTCAAAGGATGACTCTTTTCAGGCTGCTAGCTCACTGTTTCACTGTGAGATCCCAGCAGAGTGAAGCCCTGGGCACAAATGAGCCTTCACCACCTGCCCTCCGTATTGCCTCCCCGCGGAGGAACTTCACCCACAAAGTCCTCAGTGTATCAATCAGTCCTGTGTCACCAGTGGCCTTTGGCAGAGTGATAAATCCCTTGACTTCTAACAGGATCAAGTAGAGAGGCAGGGAGAGAATCCCACCAGTTGAAACCAGCTTCACCAACTTGAACTCCCATAAAACTGCAGGAAAAAAGTAGCCTTGAAACAATGAGGAACTTTCAGAAGCCAGATGTTGAGGAGGTAATGGGAGACTGCAGTAAGGAATCCCAACGTAAAACAAGATATGCCCCTAAGGCGGGCTAATCCTCAGGATAGACAGGCTTCATCCCTCGCCTTAAATGTCATCCTGAGAGTCCAGGATGAGCTCAGCAAACAAGTACCTAATGTTGCTGCCCCCTCCATATTGTACAGACGAGCAGAGCAGAATTCTCCATCTAGAGGAGGTACTCCACCTTCTAAAGGGTGATCTATATTCAGTGTGTTGAACCCACGCCCAAAAAGTGAGTTTCATTGCAATCTCCAAAACCAGAGGAAGCTCAAAATTGGCCAGAGCCACACACAGCAAAGATGGAATGGAGTTAAAGACTGTTACTTGAATAAAGCACTGGTTTCGCAAGAGCATCAAACATGTCAGCTTTCCGGAGCGTTCTAACCTCACCGTCAAAAATGGATGTTGCCTACTAGTCTACCTGGGGAATGTGGTCACGCAGAGACTCCATGACTCCCAGTGAGACACAGACTTTCTTTAGTTCTCAAGGCTTACATCTTCTTCTTTATTTCTGTTGGCGTTTCTCCCATTACATTTTTTCCTTTTGCTGCAGAAAAAGTGAAATTCCTGACACTTCTTACCCCCCAGAATTTCTCACAAAGTATTTGAGTTTTAAAAGCAAAATAACTTGCTGTGTTGAAAATTACCTGCTGTCTCTGAGACTTGTTTTTTTTTCCATATGGACAACTAGCCATATGGTCTGGTACACTGACTTCCTTTTTCTGTGAGGAGTAACCACTGTAGCTGTGATGGCTCTTGGTGCTGGTTTCTGGGCCTCTGTGTGTTGTGTGTGTGCAACACCTGTTTCTTACTCCCCATCTCTCACGGGGCCTGTCCTCTCTAAGAGGAGGCCTCTCTAGCCAAGCCATCTCTACCAGCCAGTCTCCTTGTCTGTTTTACTTCCCACTGCTTAGAAAATGGAGTCACAGAGCAGGAGGGGAAGGGTGGGAAGATGGGAGAGGCTCACGTGTCCCGTATTTCAGTGTCAGAGTAGGGACTGAGGAGAGGTCTACCTGATACTACAGTGGTGTGTTAATGCTCTTGGATTTATCCATGCATCCAGAGGCTTCAAAAGACACACTTCATTTCGGAAGGGAATTATATATGGGTTTTGTGTATGTGATTGTTTGTAGATGTCCAGCACACACGTTTATGTGTACATTTGGAGGTAAGAGCCAGCAATGAGTGTCTTTCTCAGTAGCCTTCCACCTTAACATTATATACATACATACATACATACATACATACATACATACATATCATACAATGTTTAATCATATTTTTTCTTCCATCAACTCCCAGATTCTTCCCATCTTCCTACCTTCCCAACTTCATGTTCTTTCTCTTTCAAAAACAAACAAAAACCAGTAAGACAAAAAAAATGCCAAAAAAAAACCCTAAATAAAAAGCACACACAAAGAACATGGAGTCCGTTTGTGCTGCCCAGCTGTGCCCGTGTGTGGGACCTGCCCTGGAGCTTGGTTGACATAAGGCTCCATTGAAGAAAATGAATTTTCCATTTCTCAGAAGGTATCAGTTACAATCGTTTCTGGGCTGGAGGTGGGATTTTGTATCCACTGCCCCCTCTGTGCTAGGATTTTGTCTGGTTGACCTTGTATAGGTACAGCGCGTGATGTCACCATTTCTGTGAATTCATATGTGCACCAGCCTTGTGTCTAGAAGATTCTGCTTCCTTGGAGTTGTCCACCACTTTTGGCTCTTAGAATCTTTATGCCTCCTCTTCTGCATAGATCCCTGAGCCCCAAGGGGATGGTTTGATAAGTCATCCCCATTTAGGGCTGAGTGCTCCAAAGTTGCTCTGTACTTTCTCCACCTTAATTGTTTGGAACAGGTTCTCCCCCCCTTCAAACTTAGACCTTTCTAGTTTGGATAGGTTGGTCAGTCAGCCCCAGGAATCCCCCTGCTTCCACCTCTCCAGCGTGGGATTGATTACAAATATGCATAATCATGCCTATTTCATCTTATTTTGTTTTATTTTGAATAGAGTTGACAGCAAGTCATACTTGTATGGCAAACACTTTACTGAGTGGTCTCACGAGCCCTACCTATGTGATCATCTTTAAAAGAAAGAGGGTCTTAGAGACATTAAATGTACAATAACATTTAAAAAAGCACATTGTTTTAAAAATCAAACCTCTTTCTCTGTGTTTAACTACCTTTAATTGTCTTCAGACCAGTGATGCATGAGTTTTTATTTGGGAATGAGCACATGCCATATGGTCTGTTGTGTTTGTTGGCACACGAAGCTTATTGTTGTCTCGAGGTAAGAAATTCTTGACCCAATTGAAAGTTATCCCAAGTAGTACTTAGCGTTGCATCAAATTAGTAAATTCTCACGTACATTACTCACATATTCCTCTGTATTGATTGCCATAGATTCCTACCAAGAATTGAAGTCGGGTAGTGTGAGCTCTCCAATTTTGTTAAAAATTTTAAGTTGTTATTTTCAATCTTACTCCCTTCCACCAGACGGTTCTAGATCCTTCATGTTCCTATATAACTCTTAATAGGCTCGTCAGTTGCACCAGATATTCCTGGCTAGCTGTGTGGAGATGCTGACTGTAGACATTAAACCAGGAAGGAATGGGTATCTCAGACAGCACCAAGCCATACCTGCTAGACTCACGGGATATTTATTCACTTAAAAAATAGATCTTCTGGGGCTGGTGAGATGGCTCAGCGGGTAAGAGCACCCGACTGCTCTTCCAAAGGTGATAATTTCAAATCCCAGCATCCACATGGTGGCTCACAACCAGCCGTAACCAGATCTGGCGCCCTCTTCTGGGGTGTCTGAAGACAGCTACAGTGTACTTACATATAATAAATAAAATAAATATTTAAAAAAAAATAGATCTTCTTCAGTGTCCAGCCACAATATCTCAGAACTTCCGGTGTAGAATCTTTGAATGTCTTTTTTTTACGTTGATCATCCTAATTTTCAAATCATTCAATGCTTAAATATAGACATAAAATTAATTTTCTTAAAGACTGACCTATGTCTTTAAACCCTGTTAAATTTCCTTATGAGTTATAGCATTTTGGGTAAGTTTTCAGTAGTTTCCTTTATATGTACGTAATAATGCTACCTTGTGAAGATAGCATTGCTCTGAGGGCCACTTTGAGAAGAGGAAAATGATACATTTCAGGCCTAAAATGGTGACATGAGTTCTAGGTTCAGAGGAGGAATTGGGATGTGTGTGAGAGAGGAATCCAGTCATAAGCAGTCTCAGTCAAACTGTGACTTGGTTAGTCATGGCTTCACCTCTGGTTCTGCCAGGAGAGCTCTGGAAGTCATTATTGCTTGCTGGGTGGGGACAGTCTGGTTCCTGTGAGATCATCACTCCTACTTGGGGGTGATTTTGACATCTGCCTGGGTGGGTCTGCTGTTCCTGGAAACCAAGGTCACTACAGGTTCAGGACAACGACTGGAGTTTTCCTGGTATCTTTTATAGTGTCTGGAGCAGGGCATTATACAAGCTGACAGTCACACAGATGCCTCTGTTACTCATACCTGTGAGTATGTAGCTTAAAGGGGATTAGATAGGTTAGGTGAGACCAGCACACACTCCTTAAAGGAGCCAGATACACAGCAAAGGCAAGGATGCCTGGCTTCCTCCTGCTGTGGAGTTCAGGATGGCCTTGAGCTCAGAGATGCCCTTGCTTCTGCCTCTCCAGTGTTGCTTGCGACTAAAGGCACTTGAAGCCAGTCATCCTGTTTAGTTACACTGTGGGCCCAAGTGAGGAGTCAGTGCTTTTTAGCAGACTTAGTTTCTTAGTACCTGTCACAAATATTCCATTACTATATATGTTGTTAGCTACATGATTTTCAAAAACGCCCCTTTCCAGGTTGGGGTAGCTCCCCCTCTATTCCTATGTTAATGAGACTGTTTTTATGAATGGCTATTGTATTTAGTAAAAAATTTAAACGATGCACTTACAGCATTAATTATATACATTTTCTTCTTTGTACTGTTGCAGCAATGAATTATATTGACAAATATTAAATCAACTTTGAGCTTTTGGGGTCAACCTTGGTTGAGCTGATAACAAAGTAGATAAAGAATAGGTAGGTACAGGACTAGAGAGATGGCTCAGTGGTTAGCGGTCATTGTCTTTTCCAGAGGACCCACATTTAGTTTTCAGCACCCACTCGGTGAATCACAACCGTGGGTGATTCACCCACGGTTTTATGGGATCTGATGCCTCTTCTGACCTCCGTGGGCATCACATGTGTAGACCGTGTACATGCACGCAAGCAGAACACTCGCTCATACATACTAAACAACAATTTAAAAAACTAAAATAATTTAAAAATAGATACTTACTCAGGTTTCCCAGCGCCCACCCCCCTTTTTGGGTTTTGAACCATAGTGCTTTTTAAATACCGTGTAGTTTTTGTTTGGATGCTTGGAGTTTTATAGAATTAAGTAAAATTGCTGAATTTATATAGTAGAGTTGTTGAGTTTATAGAATTTATAACAATAAAGTTATTAACAATAATTTCTTTCTTCTTTTTTTTTGTTTTGTTTTTTCAAGACAGGGTTTCTCTGTATAGCCCTGGCTGTCCTGGAACTTACTCTGTAGACCAGGCTGGCCTCGAACTCAGAAATTCACCTGCCTCTGTCTCCCAAGTGCTGGGATTATAGGCGCGTGCCTCCACGCCCGGATAACAATAA
The DNA here is from genome assembly GCA_902729485.2 of Mus minutoides. Taxonomy (NCBI): domain Eukaryota; kingdom Metazoa; phylum Chordata; class Mammalia; order Rodentia; family Muridae; genus Mus; species Mus minutoides. Next base: position 907,958 of record LR749602.1, read on the forward strand.
TTTCTTACTCTCCTCTTATTTCCAATACAATTTATAGTGGTATTCCTCTTCCTCAATATTGTCTTTTTTATTGCTATCAATCTAGCCAGTAGTGGCTTGGCAGTGTTTTTGGTGGGCACCTGTTGACTTTGTTAATTTTTTCCACAGATTATTTACTATTTCCCTGAGTTTTTATATTCAGTATCTCCTCATTTCAATATATTTTTAAAATTTTCTCATGAGCCTATATGGAAGATTAATGATTTAAAACATTTCCCTTTTTTTTCCCTACCACTTTCAGTCACTCGCTATTGCCTTGAAATTTGGAGGGTAAGATACTTTATCCATAGTTTCTGAATAGATGCTGTATTCAGATTGTCTAATAAAAGTCACTGCACCGTTTATAGGAACACTGTCTTTTTTTTTTTTTTTTTTGGTTTTTTCGAGACAGGGTTTCTCTGTATAGCCCTGGCTGTCCTGGAACTCACTTTGTAGACCAGGCTGGCCTCGAACTCAGAAATTCGCCTGCCTCTGCCTCCCGAGTGCTGGGATTAAAGGCGTGCGCCACCACGCCCGGCTAGGAACACTGTCTTTTAATTTAAGCTCTAAACTTCATGATGTTGGTTAAATATTCTTACTCAAATGTCATTTCTTCACTTATAAAACAGAGCTGTATGATAGTATACATCTTAAAGACATGCTATCATGGAAAGTATAAGAAACATTGTGGAAAGAACAGCATAATATATTCACTTCTTTTCTTGACAACCAAAAGAGTAACAACTATAGTAAACATTTAGAGATAATATTGAGATTTAGTTTTCACATCTGGGCTGATGAGGAACACAGATATCTGTGCCTTCCATATCCCCTTAAGACAGGCTCCAGTCACAGAAACCCTGCTTCTTAGGAGTCTCTGCTGTAATTGTCTCCCACTCTAAACAGGAGCGTCTCTGACCAAAGTTGACAGAAGAGCTGGTCTATAAGCACAAGCATAGATATTTAAAAGTTATATGAATATGCATATACCATATGCATACACACACACATGCATACACACACATATATACCCATGCACATACACACACATACATACACCCATACACACACACACACACACACACACACACACACACACACACACACACAATCTGGTCAGACCCTTTTCATATTTCTCAGTTGAGTTGTTTGCTTTCATAAAATCAAGTTGTTTAAATTATGCATGTAGTTTGGATATTGGTCCTAGATTTATCTTGTACAAGTGTGTTTTCTTCAACCCTATGGTTGTATCTTTACTCTGTCAGGTGTAGAGAAGTGTTATCGGTTGGAGGCAATATCACTAGCAGCCACACGGAGACCCTCTCAACATCACCGAGCACTAAGGACCTTGCAAATGTTCACAGGGAGGTATTAACTTTGCTCATCAGAACAGCTGTTATCTGTCACAAGGCCTAGTAGGAATGTAAGCTTGTACAGCCATTATGGAAAACAGTGTGGAGTTGTCATTTGTTACAACATAAGCTAACTGAGAGAGTGTTATGTTAAAGGAAATAATTCAGATCTGGAAAGAAAACACGGCGTATTCCCACTTTCGTGTGGACTATAAAACAACTGCACCTACAGAAGCAGAGCGTGGAATTGTAACCAGACTCTGGTTGTTACAATTATCTAGACCCTGGGGTCAGGGGATACAGGGACATGATTTACAGTGCAGAGGAGGGTTCAGTGGGACAGCAGGAGTGAGGTCTGGTACATAGCGGGCTGATGGCAGCTAACACCAATATGTTGCTACTTCAGGGCTGCTAAGAGACTAGCTTCTACCCATCATTACCACTAAAAAATAAATAAATATTTGGGTGGAGTATGCTAATTTTCTTAATTTAATTTCCTGTTATACATATATGACACAGATCACATTGTATCCATGGAAATGTATAAATGGTAACTTGTCGATTAACACTTTTTGAAAAGATAGTGTCAAATGTTCTTTGTTTTTTGTTTTTTGTTTTTCCCAAAGTTGTTGCACCAAACAAACATACGGTCCTGCCACAGCCCCTGAGAGATCCTGTGTTATCACAAATGATGTTACCTTCCAGCATTTGCTTCCATAGAGATTGTCTTAGGGTTTTACAGCTGTGAACAGACACCATGACCAAGACAACTCTTATAAGGACAACATTTAATTGGGGCTGGCTTACAGATTCAGAGGTTCAGTTCAGTATCATCAAGGCAGGAGCTTGGCAGCGACCAGGCAGGCATGGTGCACGGAGGAGCTGAAAGTTCTACATCTTCATCTGAAGGCTGCTGGGAGAAGACTCACTTCCAGGCAGCTAGGATGAGGGTATTTAAAGCTCACGCCCACAGTGACACCCACACTCCAACAAGGCCACTCCTCTTAATAGTGCCACTCCATGGGCAAGCATATACAAACCATCACATTGATGTACTGCTTTTAGACTCAAAGAGAGGAGAGTGTTCCTAAAAACAAGCAAGCCTTGTTACATCCTTTCCCCTGGATGCTGGGGAAGGAGGTACAAGAGTACAGGGGTACAGGAGGTGGTGCTGGCTAAAGCCCGCAGCAGCAGGAACTTTCCAGTTCTAGGAAGCTTCTCCCAGGAAGTCAGGAGGAGGAAATAGTATGGGTGGAGAAGGTAGAGAAACCATAGGGGATATGGTGTGGGGATGTTTCCTAAAAGATGGTGAGATTGTACTGCAGGACTGAGTTAGAGCTATCTATCTATCTATCTATCTATCTATCTATCTATCTATCTATCTATCTATCATCTGTTATCTATCTCTTTATCTGTCATCTATCTATATTCTATCTCTCTATCTCTATCTCTCAGCACTGGGTCTCTACTCTTTGCCACCTTCTTCCCACGTGTCTCAGACCTGTCTTGCTTGTGCGGCTGCTTTCTGAACTGGCACGTGGGGAGGTCTGCTAGAGAACTACAAAGAGTAAGAGTATGAAACTCAGAATCTTGTGAATGGGCAACACACTCAACAGCAGCACCTGAGTGTCATTTCAAAACTTAGCCCGAGTTTCTGTCACCTGAGACCTGATGGACAGCACCAGCTAGACATGAGGAGATGTGATTTTGCCCATGCATTCTGAGTAAGGTAGCCAGACCTCTTAAAAATGCACAGCAAAACAATAGCAACAATCATTTTGAGGGCCAAGCTGACTGAGTCCTTAGCCTGGAATTGTTGGTCCATAGGGAGACTACCAGGGATGGAGATGCTGGGCGACTGCATGTTGAATGCCTGTCACCAACACATGGTGGTTCTCATGGTGGGCTCAGAAGAATCTTCTCAGGGTTCTAGAGAGAAGAAGACAGTTGGGGAAGCATTAACATTCTGTTGTACTGTAGACAAAAAATAGAGTTGCTTCAAATAGCTTATTTGACATATTTTGTTTTCAAGCTGAACATCCTTTGAAGAAAGATGTGTTTAAAGTTTGGAAGCCAGCAATAGGACTTGGGAGCCAGAGGGGGAGAAGAACATGAGAGGTTAGATCTATAATCCCTTCAGGAAAGCAGAGAACCATAGCGTGAGGTTATATGTCACCAAGAGCCAAATCTATGCGACTTCAAAGCCAAGTAGGAGTAAGGCTTGTATCGCCTCATAAAAATTAAGCAGCTAAAACCACGTTCTGGGGTTCGATATGATACAAGAGTAACACTGAGGGTATTATGATTTGGATGGGGTTCAGTTGTCCCCTCCCTAGAATGTCATGTGATTTGTTGCATAGTCTGCAGAGTGTTAGTTCTGAGAGGTGGTGAGACCTCAAAAGATGAGACCTGGTTGGGGGTTCTTAGGTGTCTCCCTAGAGTGTTGGAAAAGGAGCAAAACTAGCCTTTCTTGTGGCCCCTGCATGTTAGCTGAAGATAAACTTACTCTCAACATCATGATAGACTTGGCTTACACATAAAAGAAGTGAGCACCGTAAAGAGTAACTGAGGATAACAGCAAACGGTAAACACGTATCCATCACACACTCCGCACTAAACACATGTGTTTCCTGGAAGCCTCCAGTGAGAGGAGGGAGAGACAAATGGGCTCACTTATGCTCTGCAGTTGTTAACACACACCTTCACTACAGGAACTCACGCCAAATGTGACTTCAGCTTAGCAGTGCCTGATCCCAAGAGCTTTGTCTGAGGCTAATGGCAAAGTATCCAAGCGCAGTTCTTGGTCCCTGATTCTCACTTGTGTCACACGGTGCCTAGGAGTCCACCCTCCTTTCTGTTCTATCACAGCAGGAAGGGTTGGATTGACCACAGCAGGTGTACTTTGCAAAGGTCCCCAAGGTGAAAATCATTAGCAAATGTGTTAAATGCAGGGCCTAAGGCACACTTCAGATGGTACCATTCATGGTGGTGGTGGTGGTGGGGGGATGTGTGTGTTCAGAGAAACAACTCCAACTTAGAAGGTAGTAACAGGTACTGGCCACCTACACTGTCCAGTTATTGGCTGGTGTTGAAGATAAGCAGCTGAATGAGAAATTCATTTCAGTGCTTAGAATGTGATGTTGGGGGAAGGTTCAGCACTCACATAGGGTGATCTGGCTGCTTATTGATGAGCTCCTGCACGAATGGATCAATAGCTCCAGGGATACCATACAGCCTGGACTCCTACTGGAGATTCTAGGCAGAGTGGATCTGGGAACTTCAGCCCTTACCGAGAGAGGAATGTCTAAGTATTGCTTAGTAAAATGACCAGGCACTAGTTCAAATGAAGTGGCCTGCACTTGTTACACTTCCCCATGGACGGACTCAACTTGATACACAAACTGCATGGAACCTTATCCTTTAGGCAACAAACACACCTTCAGGGAAGAGATCTTTATTAAGGACATGGACTTTTTGAAATTGAAATGAGTCTTTGTGAAAACATAGCCCAAGGTCTGTCAGAGAGGAAGATGTCAGCCATACATTTGAAGACATTCATGCAGAGGATGGAGAACTGAGGACTGCTGGTCCAAACTTGAACCTCTATGTTCTCAGAGAACAAGTTCACAGCTGCCTGATGACAGCCTGAACCTTCTGTAGCTAAACTCTGCCTCTAGCCCCACCCCCTAAAAAGTATTTAATACTATAGATATAATAAACAGCTTGTATAAGATTTGGTGGGTGGTGGGTATTGTGTATTGGCAGTTTTACCAGGACAGTTTTACAGAGAAAGGTCACAGAGTGAACAAGCTAGACACAGGTGAACACAGAACAAGCTAGAGAGGGAGAAAGAGCCAGAAAATTAGAACAGAGTAAAACTCAGGGGTCCAGAGGGCCACCACACACCACACCACCCTTTCTCTCTCTCTGCTCTTACGAAGCCTCTCCTCCCTGTGCTGGTCTTGTGAGAGTTGGGTGTATTCTATGTCTGACTCATTCTGTTAAGTCTTTTTCTGATTTGTCACTTGGTCTGCTCCTCAATTAGATGGCCCGTTTGAACATGTCCGATTCCTTCTACAAACCAACTTTGCCTTCATTGTTAGGGATTAAAGGTGCATACTAATGTCGTGTCTATATTTCCACCAGATCATACAGCAATCCAGAAAAGCATCTGCATTCCAGCCAGAACACATAGACCTAGAAAGTTATTGTATGTTATCCTTTGCCAGAGTAGCCATGTTGCTGGATTAAAATTCCTCTACAACCTCTTTATGGACCAATAAGAGTGATTTAAAAGACTGCATTTAGAAAAAAAAAAAGTCACCAGTCCTTGAACCTCATCTCAGTCACTCATTCCTGTCCAGCTGTGGGCACAAACAAATCCCAACACAGCTGTAATGTACCAAGGAAAGGACCTTATTTATCTGTCTCCATATCTTCGTCTCAAAGATGGATTACTTACAGTGTAATGCTGACAGCAACTGTCATGATCACCCTCGCTGCTCTGTGTTTTCTCTGTTTGGGTGCTGTTGCTCAACACATATGCTCTGGAGGAGGGATTTTAGCTGTGCAAGTCACAAACACACAAGGCACTTCCTAGGGAGCATTTCAGAGCAGAAGTGAGGTAGGCATGGGTGTCAGTACCATTGTTAATAACTGACTGGCAGATGGGACCCATCAGAACAGCTGCCTTAGAGGTGGCTGTAAGCTAGAGAGAGGCAGTGTTTCAGATACCACTGGTGGAATGCCTTTAAGTCGAACGCTTAGGTGGATGAGCAGGTCAGAGGCAGAAAGTTATCTGTGAGAGTTCAAGGCTAGCTTGGTCTACATAGCAAGTTCTAGGCCAAACATGGTAAAACATTGTCCCCCCCAAAGAGACTATGTTTCAGAGACATTACCAGCTAGAGTTGGTGTCTACCTGGCAAGTAAATTAGAGATGTCTTACATCATAAAATGGGCCTCAGTCATCTGAAATATATTGGTGACAAAGGAAAGAACAAGCCAAAAGGTGGAGGGAGATACTATTCAGAAGAACATGGTGAGTGGCGAGGGAAGTGGGGTCTCCCTGAAAGGTCCTGCACTCATCCCTTGGATGCCTTGTTTCTACCCTATCCCACAAACCACTCACTCCCAGTATACTGACCCTCAGGCTCAATATTCTTTAATAGCCCCAACGTAACCTACAAAATAACCGACCTACTTCTTAGGGCTCACCATCTGTCTTAGGGTTTTACTGTTGTGAGACTTACCGTGACTAATATACAAAAGCATTTCATTGGGGCTGGCTTACAGTTTTAGAGGTTTAGTCCATGATCCTCATGGCAGGAGACATGGCGGCATGCAGATAGACATGGTCTAACCTGGGCTGTAGCTCCTCCCATCAAGGTCAGTCCTTACCACTGGATCGTTCCCTAATAGACAACGTCTCTTAAATTGGATACCATTCCTTAGTTGTAATTCCACATTTCCACTCCTCTCACCCATTCTGATATGGTTCTCAACTCTTGTGGTTAAATGGAAGAGCAAACAAAGGACATTTCCAGCTAGATGGCATGGTGCATTATACAATGTAGATCAGCTTTGTGGAACGGATTTCTAAGTCCCCTTCGATGGAACTTCAGGGTGATCTGCAATTCTCATTTGTGAACTGTCTCGACAAACTCAAAGAAATTGCTATGTAAGAGATTATGTAAGAATTCTCTCTTGCTGGCCATGGTAACACAGGACTGTAATCCCAGCATTTGAGAAGCTGAGGCAGGAGGACTGTTAAGTTCCAGACTAGCCTGGGCTACACAGGTGATTAGATCTTGTCTCATTGCACCGAAGAACTTTCTTCCTTTTCAAGAATCTCTGTCTTTTGTTGTTGATTAAAGTTGTCAGTTGTTACTAAGTAAATAATTTAGTTATTTAATTAGAGAAGATAAATAAAAGTTGTTAAATTTTGTGGTTGTCAAAGTGCTTTCTTTTGCTGGTTTGGGGTTGCTTCGGGACAATTAGGTTCAAGATAGTGGAGGTCTCTGATGGTAATGGATTCCCTTATTGATCTAGCAAGTGTGTCCGGAAGGCTTACTGTTCCGCATTATACGCAGGTGTAGCGCATGCTCAATTCCCTGCAGATGTCTGCCCGCTGCATCGTCATCATCCTGATAACATGCTTAGCTCCGTGACTCCTTTGGTGACACATTTATTTTCACTCTTCCGTGCAACAGGAGGCCTCCTTACTAATTCATGTGATGCTGTTTTCTAATTAGGTGTCTTGACACAGCAGGCGTTCCAGTTCTGAACATTTCTTTTTCTTTAATGTGCCAGCGAGCTGCCTGCCTTTGAGCTGAGTAGTCTTCTTATATAAAACAAGTGAACGAACACACAGAAGACACCTAACCCAGTGCCTGACACCTCGGGAGGCCTCCGAGGCATGTTCATCATTTACCAGTCTTGTCTCCGCACAGTCTTCCCTTCTGGCATTTCAGTTACCCTTAGACATAAAATACTGCCATAATATGGCTCCATTTTTCTTCATCCCATTAGAAGCCAGCGACGCTGTAAATGCAAACTACATAGACCGGACGTTTCATTTCTATCCACCTCACAACCTACCTCATATGGCAGAGATTTTTATTCACCTTGCTGTGTGGGGAAAGAATCCTTCCACGAGAAGTATGGTAGGAAGGTTATAACTGTGGGTGAGTGAAGCTAGGAGATGGAACAGGAGTCCCGTTTTTTTTTACCTCACTCCATAAATTTTCATCCTTAACAATTATGCTTCAGGGACTCTGGGTGACTGTCACTTAGAGCATGAGGGTACTAAATAGGGTACACAGTGGGGGAGAGAAGCCATAGCCCTCCCTGAGCCTGGTGAGGCTTCAGCACAGAGCTGGGCCACCTGTCTCCCGTGGGCGGCCTGGTGCCCCAGCTGCAACGTGGAGGAAGGACTGCATGCTTTAAAGGCACAGCGTGACCCTTCCAGCCCCACTGCAGAATAAGGTTCCGCCCAAAGGGAGAGAATAGCACGGGCTCTACCACCCACACCTCCAGGGTCTAGCTGTGCTCCAGCCCATGGATCAAGGCATGGCTAAGCACAAGGTAGCTCTTACTAAAGGGTCTTCTGCTGATTGTCCCCAGCCTGTCTAATGGCATCTTCCGGATGCTAAGGGAAGCTATCTACCTGCCCTATGCAGCATCAAGAAATCCCCAGGACGGTTTGCAGCTGAAACCCTGTATCTTGTGATTCCTGAAGTCTCTGGAACAGAGCTGAGGCTCCAGTTACCTGCCAGGCAGAAGGACCCGGATCTCCTGCCACCTCGAGAATGCCCGAGCCTGACTGCTGGGGGTGCTGTGCTCCAGCTTAAAGCACAGGTGCCCTGAGGGCAGAGGGCGGAGGGAGCAAGTATGCACCCTGACATAGTGGAGATTTAGGCACAGCACATGGATTTTAGAATCCAGACACATTCGTGTCCACGTCTCAGCCCCACTCCGAGAGTCGTTAACTTGTTCCCTGGCACTGTGTGAAGGTTTTTCCATTACTGTGCCATGTAATGCTCACAGCAGCCCTTTAAGAAAAAAAATGATGTAAATATATTCATCCCATCTGGTAAGAAATGGACAGTTAGTTCAATTCCTTGCTTCTGGACACACCCCTTGGCCCACAGCTTAGTTTTAAGGAAAGGTCAAGTTTTATTCATTAGATAAAAATGAAAAAAAAAATGCTTAGTGTGACGACAGCATTGGTCCTTACATGTTTCTTGGTGCTGCTGAAAAGACTTTTGACACATCAGTGTTACCCATAAAACATAAGATATTGTCAAAAAGAAACTGGGAAAAAAATGTCCATTTGCCACTGTTCCAAAATGACTATTGTTAGATTTTTTTCCCCGTGATTCATCAGTGTATTTACCATTTTGCAGACTTGGTCTCATTCTGTTGGTTGCTATCCTGCTCTTAAAATTCAATACTTCACTCTTCATGGCAATTCAAGTCTTTTCTATAGAACATTGTAGTACTTGCATGCAACCTACACATAGCCTCAATTGTACTTTGAAACATCTCTAGATTACTTCTCATACCCAATACAATGTGAATGCGAATAATAGCTGTTATACTGCATTGCACAGTGAGTAATGCATGAAAAAAGTCTATGTCTCCGTAAAGCAGACAGATTTTTCTTTTCTTTTTAAAAGTATTTTCTTGGCTAGGGAGATGACTTAGAACCAAGTCTAATGATCAGAGTTAAATTCCCAAATCCCACATGGTAGAAGGAGACACCTAGCCCCTGAAAATTGTCCTCTGACTTCCATGCAACCCCTGAAATAAATAAATATGTAGCAGAAGATGGCCTAATTGGCCATCGTTGGGAGGAGAGGCCCCTTGGTCATGCAAACTTTATATGACCCAGTACAGGGGAATGCCAGGGCCAAGATGTGGGAGTGGGTGGGTAGGGGAGCAGAGTGGGGGATGGGGGAGAGTTTAGGGGACTTTCGGGATATCATTTGAAATGTAAATAAAGAAAATATTTAATAAAAATTGAAAAAAAGAGAGAGAGAGAGAGAGAGAAAAGAGCTGAGTCTAATCTCTGGCATGCGGCCTCCCTGCGCTCTCAGCCACAGTCATCACCAAGCTAAGCTGCCCGCCCAAGCAAGCCATGGACATTCCCAGTGGGACCCAGCTGGAACTCTCCTCCCACCCTTTTTCCTTCGACCCTGGGCTAGAGTCGGCCTTCAGGCTCCCCATTCCATTCTCAGCATTCAGCGGTGTCTGTGGTGCCCAAGAGCTAGAACTTGTCACCCCTGACCTATGTGCGGCCCGGGGGGACCCAGGAGCCAGCTCCTGGCAGTTCCCTGGGGACCTCAGACTGGGCCTCCCCACCCCTGGAGCTGGTGCCCACCTGCCGGCGTAGGAAACGAGCAGCCAAACTTCCGGTGTCCCACCCTGTGGCGGACTGGATGCAGGATACCACTTTAACCCCCAAGACAGTGAGACTGATGTGTAAAAGCAGAGCTGTAGTTATCAATGACAATGTAAAGGAACAAATCGCATGTTTGCTAAGGTGACATGGACCCTCACAGACACCCCTGTCTACAGTGTGCTGGAAAGAGCTCCTACAGGGTCTCAGAAGCTAATTACTCCATAATCGGGAACTTTACAAGCTTGCTGCTAAATGCTGTAAAATTTTATTGGCAGCTTGAACTCTGTTATGCTGGGAGTCTTTAGGCCCCAGAAATTTGACATCAGTAGGTGCTATTTGTTCTTCTATTTAGTTGCTTTACAGAGAGCTGACTTAAGGCACCTGGAAGGGGTGATCCGAAGACAGATTTCCCTACTTTGGTATGTTTTGGAGCCTGCAGAGACCAGTAGCGTTAGTAGATTTTACTGAGATGGTGAGTGGTAAGTGCGATTTGAAGCCTTGGCCCCCTTCGTCTTTCTGTAACTAGAATCCTGAATAGAGGGGCTCTGGAGAACCCACAAGAACCGGCCATGGCACTTTGGTTGTCCTCCTGTTAAAATAAAAAGTAGATAGGAGGATGAGACGTCAGGAGCTAGGGACACTTATTGCCCTATTAATGCAAGTGAGCAGGAAGTTCGGGGCTGGAGACTCAGTCCTGGATGAGAGAAAGTTGAATGAAGGAGTTGAAGCATACTCTCAATGCAAGACTTAGGACAGAGACTGGCTTCCTGCGTTTATTAGAGATAAATGTGTGTGAGAAGGAGGGAAGAAAGAGAGTCTGTGAAGAATTTCAATGTGCCTGCCTGGTGAGGCCTCGTGGTGTGCAGTATTATCTCTTAGGTGTCATGTGTTACGCACCAGATGAGAGTTTGCGTTGGAAGGGAAAGCGCCCTGTGCAGCAGAGGAATACCCTGGAGGGACTACCTATGAGCGCACACATGGCTCACTTGAGAGGAGGCGGCCATGACGTCACATATTCCATTTGTTTTCCTTACAGAAGGAACAGCCAGCCTCCTGAATTCCCTTCAGCCTTGCTGCTCTTGGAGGAATTTCCAAAGGTCTGGGACGCGGAAACGGAACGAGGATGTGGTGAAACGTAACAACTCGTGGGTGGTGCCTTGGACCTGGGGGCTCTCAGAAGGCTTGCTTCAGGCCTGGCTCCAATAGGGTGGGCCTGATCACATCTACTCAGTCCTTCACTCCAGAGCCACACTATTGAGGCCAGGATAAGAAAAAGGCCTATTGGCAGAGCGCACGTGATTGACACGTGGCCTGCACGTGGCCAGCGGCTTTCCGGGTTTTGTTTCTTGAGCTACTTTCCTAGCAATATTCAAAGTAGAATAACCACTCTTTTTTTCTGGAGATGCCATTTTGCACCACGAGATGGCATTTGCAGGAAAGACATCTATCTCCCTCCAGTGTCTCAGCAGATTTTGGTCTCTTTACTCTGTCACAGAATGGCCTTGGCCCAGCTGCTGTGGGCTCGTCTTCTTTTCATTTTGTTTTTTATCTACATCATACGTGTCCAGCAGCCCCCCCACCCCCTCCCAGCTCTCTAATTTTTGCAAACAACGCTTTACAAAATCCTTTTCAGTCGGTTGCACTCCAGATTCATTCAGAAAAAAAAAAGGAAACATTTATTTTCTTTTTTCTCCACACCATAAAAGCCCCCACAAATATGCCAGGCAGAAAGGAACCCTAACCACGTCTATGGGAATTGGTCTCTGGTGCAGGCAAACACATGCTCTTGCCACGCTCTGCTCAGTACCCTGCTTCATAGGCCCAAATACTCCTTTTTTGGAATAGGGGTGATTTTACGATTTTCTCTGAATGAAATTCTTGAGGACAAAGGGCTTATTCATGTCTCCCCAGAACAAAAGGAAGTCTACAGAGTATGTCTGAATTACCATCTTTTCAAGAGAAAGTGCCTTTCAATGTTGAAATCGCTGTTTAGCCCAGCTTTTATTCAACCAATTAAAAAATTAGAGAGAAAATTATAGCTGCAGGATGCCATCGAGACACAAAATAACTTTAAAATAAGAAAAATCAAGCCAGTAAATAAATTGAAAATAGTTTATGTGAGGACATTTTACAAATTAAAACCAGAAGGGAACTATAGTCTAATCATACCAATAAATCCAGTTGCAAAAGGGCTGAATTTAAAATGGGCAAGTAGGATGTTGTATCATAAGACTCATGTTTGATCAGGGAGGGTTTACGCTAGGAATGTGAAAATGAATCAATAAGTTTATCAATGTATTTCATCACGTTAGTATACTAGAGCACATTGTTATTCTTTAAAATCCTTGAGTATAAATATAAGTGTAGATAAGAGATATGTTTGTGCTTGACATGATCACTATCAATAGTGAGCACAACTTGAGAGATGACATGGACAGACACTGTCATTTAAATCTGCAACGAGAAAGGCAGCCACAAGATCACCCTTCCACTCAGATAGTATTTAGAGGTTCTAATTAATGCAAGAAACAATGAATTGAAATGTTTTCTACAAGTACTGAAAAAGAAGACGTGGCATGTAAGGCCTTCGGTCAACACAGTTTTATACCTGAGAATCCCAGCAATTTCATGGTACTAGAGCTAATATAACTTTTAAAGGATTATTAATACAGATAAGGAAGCCACAGGGGACATATAGAATGATACTTTATCAAATGATCTGTCAGATCAGAAAAAAGGAGTGAAAACATGCAGGAAGGAAAGAAAGTTTCATGCTGTACAACTGCAATAATTTTCCAAATAGCAAGTATACTTAGTGGGAATCTAATTGGAATCCAAGTAGTTTATAAGTTAGACACGGGATTTTATGATTTACGTGGAATATTACATATCCAAGCACAGTCATACAGAGATAAGGAAGAGTGAGGCAAGAGGATTCCGTCCCTGAAATAAACCACTTACTAACAGCATTGGAATACGTTTAGTACAGCGTGGTACAGAGCTTTCAAGTTTTTCATACAATCCCCGGACCAGCATAGATAGCTTAAAAATAAATCTCAATAGTAATAAACTGTATGGAAAAGATAACATCTAATCTAATAAGAAGGGGCCATTTCTATACTGTAACAAATGATGTTGGCTCCCTGTAAAATCTATCAGAAGAAATTGAAGTTGGAGTCCTAGTGAAAAATAGTTGTGACTGATTACAACCTTAGAATGATAAAAAAAAATGTGGATATAAGCATATATACACAATTACATATACTTAGATATATACATATAATATGTATACATATGACAATATCCTTATTGCAGAGAACATTTTTACTGATATAAGGAAGGCCAGAAGATATATCTGTATCCATCTATCTATCTATCTATCTATCTATCTATCTATCTATCTATCTATCTACCATCTGTCTTCTAGCCTCCTTGGGTATTGCATTCAGGGAAACTCATGCATATATGCAGGCAAAATATCCATGCACATAAAATAAAAACAAATAAATCTCAAAAAGCACAAACAAATTAATAAAAAAAACAACAAATGATAAACTTGAGACAAAATATTCCAACAGAACTATTGGTGAACGATTTTATAGTTCATTTCATGTCTATATATCAAAGAGGCCTTCATATTGACACTCAAAAGACATTCTAACACAATTTTGAGTAAAATAACAAATTAACACTTTATAGAGAACAGCCCCAAATGTCCACACTCAGATGAGTGTGCTGTGTACCCTGCAGGCTGATGGGATGACAGAGGGAGAGAAGCCCGTGTAGAGGCAGAGACTACTGCTGTGACCTTGGCCAGTTACCTATTGTCCCCATCCTTTGGTTTCATGGTCTTCCACTCCCTGAATCCTGGATTGCCATAGAGTGAAGGCCTAGCATATGCCCTGCACACAGAGGTGAAGGCCTCGTATAATGCTGTGCACGCCATCCAGAGCACACACATCAAGCCTGGTGCAGAGCAAAGCATTCTGTAAATGTTTGCTGGAATTATAAATAAGGAAAATGCAAATTAGGATAACCTCACCCACTGAGCTGGCAGACACTGAGAGTGACCGCACTGCTGGTAGGGAGTCACAGAGAGAACTGGAACTGGGGACTCTCACCATCATTTTGATGGTGGGTCCTGGCAGTCCCTCTTAGTGCTTCAAATCTACACCATCCTCTGACTCATCGCTTCAACTCTGAGAAGAACATTCTGCAGAAATACAGCCAACAGTGCAGGGGTATTCACTGCAAACGACAGAAAATGGGAGGGGCTGTCAGGTGAGGGGGGGATGAGCAAGATTAAGGCATATTTCTAATCGTGTAATAATACTCCATCTTTGGTGTCTTATCAGTTTTCTTGGAGAGTTTTTTTTAACGATATGATTTGAAGTGATTAAAACAAACTTCAGAGAAGGTGGGTTTTGTTGTTTCAATGAGAATGACCCTCATAGGTGCATAGATTTGCATGCTTGGCCCCTAGTTGGTAGAACGTTTTAGGAGGTGTGGCCTTCCTTGTTGAAGGAGGTGTCACGGAAAGCAGGATTTAAGGTTTCAATTAGCAATAATCATGCCTCGGATCAACCTCATTGGCTACAATACTGCCACTGTGCAAAGCTGAGGATTTAAGGTTTCAAAAGCCTATACCATTCCCAGTAGCTGGGGTGCTCTCCCTCTTCTTCTACCTTTCCTCCTTCCCCCTCCTCCCTGACTCCCTCTCTCTCCTCCTCTCCCTCTGCCTCTCTCTGCCTTGTGCTTATGAATGAGGAGGTAAGTTCTTAACTACTGCTCTAGCACCATGCCTGCCTGCTGCCATGTTCCCTGCCATGATGGCCATAAACTCACTCTCTGAATTGTAAGCCCCAATAAACTATTTCTTCTGTATGTTGTATTAGCTGTGGTGTCTTCACGGCAGTAGAAAAAGAACTAATACAGTGTGAGGAATATATTTGCACAATGCATGTATATGCATTTGCATATTGTTAAGCAGAAGCATGAATACAGAATGAGTAAGTATGGGTTGCTACTGATTTCCCACCTTGTATTCAGGTCATGTGTGTGTATATATATGGAATAAATTCAAACACAAAGAAACATAGGAAGCTAAATGAAATGCTGAGTATGTCCTGCCGCTTGTAAATAATTGCCATTAATTTCTTAGATTTATCTCTCAGACATTTCTTCATGCATATTCACAGTATTTTGTAAATGGAATGAAGGCTGGTATTTTAAATCATGTACTCCTTTAGAGATAAAATACACCAAATCTAGTTTCATTTTTTTGGGGAAAAAAAAAAACCTCAACAAAACTTCACATTGAGGACTCATTGCAGAGGTAAAGTACTGGATTAAAGCCAGGAGGTGTTGAGAAACGACTGTCAGTCAAGTATAACAAAAATCTGTTCAAGTCATGCCAGTGCCCTAAGCGCCAGGTCTCCAGTGACAGGAGGGTTAGGTAAGCAATCTCTGAGCCTTCCCCCTGCTCTCCCAACCATGCTTGAATAAGTCAAAATGCCTAGGAGAAAGCCGGAATAATTACCAGAAGGAAGAGGCAAACTGAAGAGTCAGCACTGAGGGGAAATATCATCTGGTGTCATGGCATGTCCTTGGGCTAAAGAGTTCCTTGCTTGGGAAATGGAGAAATAACTATTACAGTGTAGAAGTATAGACTGATCAGAAAATATACATCAAACTGGCCCAGAGAGTTGGCTTAGCAGTTAAGAGCACTCGTTCTTGGAGAGGACCTGGGTTTGGGGTCCTATCACCCACATGGTGGCTTACAAGTGTCTGTAACTCAAGTTGCAGGAGATATAATGCTGTTTTCTGGGCACCGAGCATTCAAGAAGTGCATAGACATACATACAGACAAATAAAATAAAATGAATAAATCTAAAAGAGAGATTAAAGAAAAAAGTGTAAGTCATGGAGCATACATACATACATGTATAAGTACAGATGAATGCATGAGTATATGTGTGTTATAGGCTAATTCATATCTACATGCTTATTTCTTTACATGCATAGTATACAAATTCCGTATTATTATATATTACACAATATTCATTGCTCATATACATAGCTTGCATTTTATGTACACATATATATGTATATGATTATGAAAATATGCATAGGGGAACTCTTTTTCTAATTAATGCTAAATAAGCAAAACTGTTTTAGAGAAACAAACTAACGAAACATACTTTATGTAATCTTCAAAGGGTTACTTTGTTATCATAAGGTGGAACTGAGTTTAAAAATAGGACATGAGATTCAATGAAGGAACGATAAGCCGGTGATGACTAACTGCGACCTCTTTGGAAGCTCATTTCTGTGCTCTCTGGTTCCTGAACAGCTAACTGGAACCTGAGAGCACAGAAAAGAGCTTCCAAAGAAGCTCATTTAGACAAGCTTGCACAAGTCCATCCAAACAGGTGCTGCGGAATAAGCAGCAGGCACGCCAGCCATGCACAGCTATCCATCACTTCTGGGCTTAGGAGAGGGAAGAGTAAATACGTCTCCTCCCAGAGGCCAGTGCTCCACATTTTCCAATACATTGAGAGAAAATGTGAGTGGAATTTCATCAACTGGAACATTTCAGAAATGTGAGACCTGGACTTTTACACCAAGATAGAATGAAACGCAGGAAAACAGCTTTTGTTGTACATGTCTGTTTTGTACAATTTTGACCCAGCAAGGATAACTTCATTTCTCAGCTCTTACACTCTGAGGAATCCCAGTTACTGCTGAGAATACCATTCAGGGTGAAGTCAGTGATTCAGCCAGATTCTAGAATATTCTTACTAAAAGACAAAAAGATCATTAGAAAGCTTCATCACGCAGATTCAATACTGACCCTTTAGCATATATCAACTGTATTGAAAGAGACAGTTCTTCTGTGGTTACTGTTGTTGCTGTTTTATTAAGACAAGACCTCAGTATGTAGCCCAGGCTAGCCTCAGACTCATGATCCTCTTACCTTGGCCTCTAGCAAGATACAATTCTTTAAAACTGGAAATTTTACAATTACTCACTCTGTATGGTAACTTTTAAAAGCCGTAAATATTTAAAGTAATGTATAAGTGAAAGATA
The DNA here is from genome assembly GCA_902729485.2 of Mus minutoides. Lineage (NCBI taxonomy): Eukaryota > Metazoa > Chordata > Mammalia > Rodentia > Muridae > Mus > Mus minutoides. The sequence continues at coordinate 925,319 of LR749602.1, forward strand.
TTTTGAATGACAGAGAGACTCACACTTTGGGTAAAGAGCAAGAAGGTAAACATATAGGAAGGAGAATTTGGAGAGTGATCTCTTTCATGGCATAAATGTATACTATCCCCATAAACGTGTGTCTAGGAGAGGATTAAGTTGTGAGGCCTCTTGCTAGTGACCAGCATGAGGGCTCAAAAGGACATTTTACAAAGAAGACAGATGTACCAGGTGGCTTAGAAAAATTTCCTTTTTCCAAAGAATTGTGTTTGGGGATGGTCTATGTGGAAACTGCTGTTTTAAAATTCAGCTCTCTCCCAGGAATTACTTCTCATTCCATAAACACATGGTTTTTTTCTTTTTTTATGCAGCAGACACTTTGGTTGAATAAATGAAAGCTTTTCATCCAGCACTGGTGGTCAAATTAAGGACAGGGCACAGGACAAATCATTTGTTCATTTTCCTAGGCAACCCAGATGCTCAGATGAAATGACATTGCAAATGTCAGTCACAAGAACACAAGAGAGACGTCAATGGATCTGCTCTATTTTTGGAAATATGTGTCATTGCTCCGAGGAATTAAGACCAGATAGAGCCATGGGGGACAATTTCTAGGCAGGGGTTTCAAATGTCTTCAGGTCAAACTTGGAGATCTGTTTGGTCTGAATTGATAGCTGCAGTAGCTAATGTGGGTGTGCTGAGCTACAGTTTAATTATGAATTATTTTAGCGTGTATTGCCTTATCTGATGCTCACAGTTGTATAATAATACAGATACTATTCTTAATTCACAGATAAAACAAGGCTCCGATTTTGGGTTCTAAAGAGTTTAGGTGCCCTGACTTCAAGCTCCTCTTCTTATTGTTGGTTTTATTGATGTGTTATTTATTTTCATGCTTGTGTGCATGGGGGAGGAAGCAGCCTGTCTTTATTTATTTGTTCGCTTGTTTGTTTGTTTATTTATTTATTTATTTCCATGCATGTGTACATGCTTGTGTTCATGAGGGAGGGTACAGCCTCATTATCTATCTATCTATCTATCTATCTATCTATCTATCTATCTATCTATCTATCTATCTATCTATCATCTATCTATTGTCATGCATGTGTACATGCTTGTGTGCATGAGGGAGGATGCAGCCTCACTATCTATTATCTATCTATCTATCTATCTATCTATCTATCTATCTATCATCTATCTATCATAATGCATGTGTGCATTATTGCATGCATGAGGGAGGATACAGCTTTGATTGTTACCTTCAAGCCCATTTTCTTTTAGACAGGGTCTCTCACTAGCCTGGGGTTCACTAATTAGGCGGGACTGGCCAGCCAGGAGCCCCAGTTACCCTGCCTTTGCCTCCCCATCGCTCCGTATGTACTACTACTACTACTACTACTACTACTACTACTACTACTACTACAACACACACACACACACACACACACACACACACACACACACACACACACCGTTTTTCCATGGATTCTGTGATAAAGCTCAGGTCCACATGCTCCTGATGCAAGCCCTCTGATACATCCACTCCACTAGTGACCGGCCTGACAGGCTGGAAAGTCTGGCGTGGTCCCGAGGCAAAAAGTTCACAGAAACTTAGTCTCCTGGAATCGTGGCATCTTGTATAAAGAATGCTCCAATGTTCTTGCTTTAGTTAGTAAACAGATCTGTGTGCTTCCTTTCAGTATTGTTTTGTTAATACCTAAGCAAGATCGAGCTTTGCTCCCTGGCCTTCATCAATGCCTCAGGTGGTCCTTGAGCCAATCCTGGGCTTGGAATTCAAAAAGAATGTTGCCTATTCAGTGACATTCAGAATTGCCTTTACTATTGTAAGAGAGATAGTGAAATAAATCAGACATTACTATCTACTACATAGAGTTAGAAATCTCAGGGCAAGCTTAGCAACTTAAGTTTAGAATTCTTATTATAGTTACATATGGCAGACTACATTACTTATTAGTAGAAAGTCCCTCCACACTATTCACTTAGAACAAAAGCCAAGTCACTCCCATATACAGGAATTTACAATGCTTTAGGAAGTAGATCGGGCTGTGGTTTTAGAGTATTGCATTATTCATGAGAAGGTTAGCTAGAGCAGAACTCCTTAATTAGAACCATGACTTGAGTGTGAATGCCCTTGCTCTGGGAGTGTTAAGACCTCACACCTGGCTTCTAAAACTATAGCTGACCTTAGATAGAGCTGACTTTGTCTCAGTTGTTTTATTGCCCAGTTCCTACCAGTCTTTGTGTTTTCCTCTGTTTTGTGTAAGAGTCATTAAGCATCTGGTCATCCCATTGTACCTTGCCGATGTGTTACCTAATTTCCCTATTTTCTTCTGTATAAAAAGTCTGATGCTCAATTTGACAAATTACATTCAGATCCACACTCCCTTGTGTAGTGTCTGTTTGTCATTCACCGAATCCTTGCCCACTTGCTTCAGAGAACTCGACCCATGCAGACAAGGGGCCCAGAGAGTCTCAGCAGCCCTCTACCATCCTTCCAGTCCTACTGTGCGTTTAAAAGAAGACCTTGAGCTGAAAGTAATCTAAAGGACCGTCTAGGCTAGGAGTTGCTTAGTTCTGGCAGAACCTTAACACAGTTCAATAAAACACTTGGGAATACCAGCTTAAAGGATGTTAAATGGATTTCATGATCACAGAATGTCCTAGACCCATGGTTCTCAACCTTCTTAATGCTGCAATCCTTTAATACAGTTCCTCATGTTGTAGCGACACCCCCAACCATAAAATTATTTCATTGTTACTTCATAGCTGTAATTTTGCTAGTTGTGAATCATAATGTAAATATCTGATATGCAGGATATCTGACATGTTATCCCCAAAGGGGTCATGGCCCAGAAATTGAGAACCACTGTTCTAGACTCTTTATTATACTAATACATCTTAGGTTTTTTTTTTTCTCCTGATCTTCTTTTGCTATGGATTTCTTTTAGGGATCATCACTGTGTGAGTTCCATGGCTAAAAGAGAACCAAGCCAACACTATATGTTTAGATAAAACTTTGAGTCAGAATGGTTTCCTCTGGCTCATGGGTTCTGTGTCATTTGAGATTCTCTAGACAATATGTATATATTATAAAAGGGAATTTACTGGATTATCTTATTCTACAGAGGCCAGGTAGCCCACCAATGGTTGTCTGCATGCTGAAGAGGCCAAGAATGCAGTAGCTGATCAGCAAAGCTGGAGGCCTCGGGAAGCCCAATCCAGCACTGAAGGCCTGAGAGCTCTCTGCAGAGTCAGTACCACTGAGTTCATGTTGAAAGGCTGAAGAACTTTGGGGTCTGATGGTGCAGGCCTGAATCCCAGCTATTCAGGAGGCTGAGACAGGAGGGTCACAAGTTCTAGTCCTGTTGGTTTAACTCAGTGAAACACTGCCCTAAAATAGAAAGAAAATAAAGAGACCAGGGATAGAGCTTAGGCGTAGAATGTTCGACTGGCATGTGTGAGACCATAGATTCAATCCCCAGCACTAGGAAACAAATGTTTAAGGGAGCTGGAGACTAGCACCAGTGTTCAATGGCAGCAGCAGTCACTTCAGGGAAGGAAAGGGGTGCCCATGCGCACACATGCCACCTGCCTTCCTCCAACGTCCCTGTGTCCAGTTGTCTGTCCATCAGGTGATCCCTCTTGTATTCAGTTTGTCTTGTCCTTCAGTCACTGTCCACACATCAATCATCTCTGGAATCTCCTACACACACACACACACACACACACACACACACACACACACACACACACACTAACAGGGAGGTTTGGTTCAAGAGTCTTAGATATTTCCAAATCCTGCCAAGTTCTTCACCAACATGAACTGTCCCAGGGCTCTTCCCCTCTAATGCTCCATGCCACCCTAGTGCCCCTCACTTGGTACCACAGGAGCTGACATCACAGGGCATTTACTGCATAGCTAAACTTGCCAGAGGGCCTCAGCCAGGTCTTCCAGGTTTCCTTATTCACATCCTCATGCATACCTCACATTCCAGGATCCAAGGTGAGTGAGCTTGGGACCCAGAGATCTCCATGTGCCCATTTTCCTACCTGCACAGTGGGCCTTTATGCAACATTAGTTTTATAGAATATTATAAATATTGTTAGATCACACATAGGAAGTACTCAACTTACTGCCCGATCTCTAGAAAGGGCTAAAAACCCTCATACTATTGTTATTACCATGCTAATTTAGTAGGTAAGCATTGTCAAAAGATAGGTGGTCTGTCTATTTATTCCTTCACATAAATCAGGCAGCTTTGACCAATACAGAATTGTCAGAATTGTTGCTGACAGTGGGGGTGTGGTTCCTGTTGCTCGACACGGATGGAAATGGCTAATAGTTAAGAAAAAACTGCCTTACTGTAGACATCTCTGAGCTCTTGAATGGCAGAAGCATACGGGCTGGGCTTTTGGACCCAGAGGCTCGTCGGCTGGAAATTAGATGCTTACTACTTCAGGGATTTTAAAGCCAAGGAGGTATGCTCTGGGTGCCCAGGTCAGAGAATTGCTCTGGGATTTGAGCCCCCAAGGCCAGCATCCAGCAGCTAACTTCTTGACCCTCGACTTCTGGAACCCTTGTTCAGCTCCTGGTGGCTCTCTGAGGGGCTTTGCAACCTTTGCTGTCTTGACTTTTCACATTCTATTTGCCTTTAACTTTCAGAGTCGCATCCTCTTCCACCTCGGCTTGCTGTAGCTTCCTGTTCCCACGTGGTCTCTGGAACGCTTTGCCTGCCTTTTTCTCTGTTGTTGTGGAGCCGAAGCAGTTCTACTCACCATAAATACCACCAACAAGCAAATAAAAGATTGTTCAGGAGAAAGCTTTTGTATTAGTTACCTCGTTGCTGCCGTAATAAAACACCATGATTCAGGCAACTGATAGAGGAAGAGTTCATTTTAGTTTATGGTTTCAGAAGGTCTAGGCGGCCATCATGATGGGGAGAAACGATAGCGGGTAGCCTTGGCAGCTGGAGCAGGAAGCTCCAGAATGCTCCAGAATGCTCACAGACATGAAGCAGAGAGGGAAGAACTGGAGGCAGGCAAAGGTTTTCACTCTTAGAGCCTGCCCTGGGCCGGGGTGGGGTGGGGGGTGGGGGGTGGGGGGGGTGGGCTCATACATCCTCCAGCAAGGCTGCACATCCCAAACTTTCCCAAACTTCCCCAAACAGCGCCACCAGCTGGGGATCACGTGCTTTAAACATCCAAACTTTGTTACAAACCACTACAGCTTTATTAAGACCCAATATAACACTGAAGGGCAGGGGAAGGGAAACCTCCCACACTGGCGCGATGAACCTGGGAAACAAGCTAGTTACCTAGTCAGAAAAGCTGTGTGGCAAGTTTGTGCATGGCTTCTGATTCTACCGCGTACCCCACTTCCCAGGGACATGCCTTCTAGCGCTTCTAACCACACGCCTTGTAGGTGAACTGCTCATAACGCTTGTTCTGTCACTGGAGTGGAAACGAAGGCTGTGATCCTCTGAGAGCCTCTCCAAAAGGGTCAGAGTCGTGAGGACACGGAGCTTTGCCATCACTGAAGTGAAGCCTCTCTGGGTGCGTGCAAGCTGTCTGGACCAGTTACCACTGTGGCAAGGCCTCCTCAGACAGAAGCTGTAGTTTCAGCAGCAGCCACGGAGGCAGCAGATTTTATGCTCAAATGGAGTCTTGGATTGTTCAAAGCACTCACTCAGGCAAGGGGGAATGTGGGACAGCTGTCAATCAAATATTCAAGCCGCTCCATGACAGAACCGATCATTTAAAAGGAAACACCAAAGGGTACCTGCTATAGACCTACTATGGAATCAATGTTGTTAACATTGCTTGATCTCTAGTTAAATATTCTTAGGGAGAATTGGGTCGCTCTAATGCCTCAGCATCTAAACTCATGGATTTGTATTTTGAAGTCACAAGTCCACACTTTCATGGGATGTAACAAGCTATAAAAACAGTGAGCATACTCTCACAAACATGGCTCTACATCCTTCTGTGGTGGAGTTCTGTGGTAACTTCTTGTGCAGTATTCCTCAGCAACCAAGGTCAAGCACGGCTTTAGCATTTCCCAAAGGCAACCATCTTGGGTCTCTGTTTATGTGAATACATCACAGTTTTGCCTCATTTTGCTAGTTTTTCCTTCATCTTAGACTTCTTTTCTCATTGGATTGCGCTTTGCATATTCATGAGTTTCTGTTTATTTTTTGCTTGTGCATTTTTGTCCTTGGTTTGCAACTGGTATTATTGTAAGCCATTTAAAATGTCTTCAGGGAGGCTGGTGAGATGGCTCAGCACTTAAGAACACTGATTGCCCTTCCAAAAGAACTAGGTTTGCATCCCAGAACCCATATGGTGGCTAAGGACCATCTGTAACCCCGGTTCAGGGTGATCCACCACCCTTTCCTTCTGTGGGAACAGCATACATATAGTGCACATACATGCAAACAAAGCACTCATACACATAAAAACATTAAAGAAAAAACTAAAAAAAATTAAAGTCTTTGGAGATCTAAGTGTGGAGTGTCTTCTTCTTATAAACACTTACACGCACTTGCACAAACACACACACACACACACACCACGAATGTTGTTAAACTAAAGTGAATAACATTTATTATCATTTATGTAGCATGTAAATAATCTTCAAGGCAGTTTATACCTTGCCCTGGTAGTTTATAATTACTCAAAGATTAAAGACCAAGAAGCATGCTGGGTAGTTAAGTTAACACCTGTGGCGCTGGAGCACTCACGGGCGCCGGAAGAGGAAGGGCATCCTTTTCCCCTGGTTCTCACAGCCCCGGATTTCCATCTTAAACAAGAGAACTTTGAAGCCAGGAGAAAGTAATTTTTCTTTGAATTCACCCATCTGGTGTGTGATGGACTTAAGATGTGAGTCTGGAATGTCTAATTCTTCTGCCTGCCAGCTGTTCTGTGTATCATGAAACCTCGGCTACAAAACTGTATCCTGCAATGGCTGCAGAGGTCACTTTCTCCATTGCAGCTGCTGTGGTGACTTGAAAGTATCTCTCTGAGAGAGGGAGAGAGCTGAATTCTGAGGTAGATTATGATTTGAACTTAGCAACTCACTTCCAGCAAACAGATATGGAGGCAAGGACAGAGTGACTTCCAAGATCAGACGGAAGTGCCTGGAAAATTTCTGATGCTCTGGGGGTGTGAGGGAGAAGGTCATCTACCAACTTATGAGGGCCTTCAGCGGCTGTAGGAGAGATCCCTGTGATGCCGTCAAAGGCCTTGGTTCAGGCCTTCTGCCCACAGCCACTGAAAGACTATCAGTAGTTGTTTGTGAGGAAGCACGGACTCGTCAGGCCTGGTCAAGCTTCCAGACGGAAGCTTTGGCTTATGAAACACCTAAGCCAGAGCCATCAGCCTTTCTGGCCTTAGTGCCCGACTCCCTGGTACCGTGGATGTTTGTCATTTTATGCTGCGAAGTGTTGGGCATGACTTGTTACATAGCAACAGGAACTACAGATCACGTGGTACTGGAGGCCTTTGCCCTTGGCTTTGGGGAAGCTCTTGATGGCGTTTTCATCCCTCTTCCCCAGGATGCTAGGTCTCTGCCTGTAGTTATTCCTTGTTTCTATCCAGTTTAGTTTATGTTGTCCACGGCTTTCAAACACAACAGGGCAGGAGAACGGCGCTTACTCTCATCATCTGGCACTCACGTTAAGTAACCTGGAAGAGTGAGAGCGTGGGAGAGAAGTCAGATTAAAAAGCCTGGCCCGGGGCCACAGGGATGGCCCAGTAGATAGGTGCTTGCTGAACCAGCACCCACATGGAAGCTGGACACAAACTTCTTGGGAGGCAGAGTTAGAAGATCCGTGTGTGGCTCTGGCTAGCTAAAGTAGTCCAATCAATCGCTGAGCTTCAGGTTCAGAGAGAGACTCTCCCTCCGTATATCAATTACTGAGGGATCTGGAAAACAGTTTGGGGACTCCACATATGTGAACACACAGATGCCCTTACATCTACACACACATACGGCCACATACGCAAACATGTGTGCCCCACCACAAGAAGATGTGTGCTCCCCCATACGTCTAAATAAATAAATAAATAAATAAATAAATAAATAAATAATATCTCGAGTGAGCATAGGCTTGCCAAATTTTGCTGAGGCCTTTGATATTTGAGACAGATGACAGGGCCAGGAATTGTTAATACAATCATTCAATATATACACACCACCCCTCTGTCCTGTGTGAAGCTGTGCAATAAGAAATCAAAGCACTAGAAATCTTACAGTCAGCAGAGAAATTTCATAATTAATGGAGTTTTTTTTTAAATGGCGTTTCTTCCAACAAATCATTGATGTACCAGGTATTTGTCATCTGAGCTCCTTGGAAGGGTGAAAAGAAAGGCTCACTTGGGCATAGGAGTTCAAGGTTAATTGAACAAAGGGAAATATATTGTTGAAAAATATGGCTTCAATTCACAATGATTATATATATATATATTTGACACCAGATACGAATCTAGGGCCTGGAGGTCCTTCGGTGACCATAATAAACCAAATCTCTGCCTTCATCAAGTTTATTCAAGTGAGGGAGACAGACAATAAGCAAACAAGAAAGGAATACTTCAGGGTCTGGAAGGAAAGGGCAGATGTGGAGCTGGATGGCAGAACCACTGTTAAAAGCCAGGTGTGGTCACACTGAGGAGGCAGCGACTGGAAAGGAGAATTCTTGGGGCTCCCGGCCAGCGAGAGCCAGGTTCAGCATTCCCTGCTCTGTGCTGAGGAGGTAACCAGTTTATCTCAGGGTCTGGGAGTGATTGCCCACTTGGCGTCTTCCTAGAAAATGAATGAGAGAGTACATTCCCATTGACCTTTATCCACACATGCGCTGCTTTTTCCCCTGCACCGTCTTGGAGCGACTTGCACTGCGCATGAGCAGCTTTTTTGTTGTTGTTATTTTGTTTGTTTTGTTTTTGCGGTCATTCACCAAGGCGGATTTCATCAACTGGTAAAAAACGGCCAGCAGATTCCAGGCGCAGGGGTCAGGCGCTGAGGAGAAAGCGACTGCCTCCACTGTGTTTGCGCACACCGCTACGAGGCAGCACACATCTTCAAAAAGCAAACAACCACAGAGGCGTGATGCACACTGACCCTGGTGTGGCTGCTCCTTCCAGGAAGGTTTTGGTGGAAGTGGTGAGGAGTGGCTCACAGGGTCCCTTCTCATCCTCACGGCAGGACAAGAGCCACATCAGCCCCTGCACATGGCCTCATCGAGATGGATGGTGACCAGCCACAGCGCTGGGCCCTTGCACCCAATCAAATCAGTCCCAGTCCTTAGGAAAGCAAGAGCTGTCCAGACAGAAAGGAGAAATAGATGAAAGATATCCCATCAGCCCCACATATCCTGTTTTTAATTGATTTGGACACAGGCTCTTCAATCAAAGCATTAATACTTAATTGTCCCGTCAGGTCAGATCCTTCCCAGTCTGACAGTTAAAAATGGAGTGGGACAGAAGAAGAGAGGAGGTAGTGGGGTCTCAGGAAGTGAGAAAAGTAGGGGGCTAGCTCAGAGAAGGTTACCATCTTAGAGACCATCTTAGGAGGAAGAGCAGACGCTAGCATCAGAGTCCTGGAGGCAGAAATCTGTCTTTTTTGTCTCTGTTCCTTTAATACATGTGAAAGCACACACTATTTATTTATTTATTTATTTATCCCCCACCCTGAAAAAAATCCATTAAGAAACTATGTTAGAATTTAGGCAGTTAGGGTCTTCAATGGAATGTCAGGGGAAGAAGGCTGCTGGTTCATATAGCTTTGGACATTGTGATACAAACTGTTCTCTGTTAACGTCATACAAGAAGACCATAAGTTGAGTTACCAATGACGTGTTTGGTAAGTATGTGGATTTATGTTAGGCTGCAGTCACAGCTGCTCTGCATGTAACCAGCAGGCGACAGCCAGCCTGTCAGTCCCAGGGACACCTGATTTTACATGCATGATTCTTTGGAAACAATACCCACCATCTTGGCTGCCCAGTGTCAAGAGTAGCAAAGAAAAATGGCCGGGGAGCTATTTTAGGTAAAAGTACTTACAGAGACAGCTAATAAATGTTTCATTGTGACTCGCTCTCATGCTATTAATAGGCAGGAAATGACAGGGGCAGAACTAAATTCCATTCATTTTCAGCCTCTTCCTTTGTACCTCTCTCTCTCTCTCTCTCTCTCTCTCTCTCTCTCTCTCTCTCTCGTTTCCATGTGTATGTGTGTGTGTATCCATGAATGTATGTGCAAGTTTCCATGTGTGTGCACGCATGCACGTGTGGGATGCCTGTGCATGTATGTGTTGCACACATACACATGAAACTCACACACACACACACACACACACACACACACACACACACACACACACACGGAAGAACAAAGGGAGAAGCTGAAAATGAATGGAATTTAGTTCTGGCCCTGTCATTTCCTGCCTATTAATAGCATGTGATTGAGTCATAATGAAACATTTATTAGCAGGCCTGACACCGCTGGCCTCTTCACAAACTTAGAAAACTTATGTACATACATAGGGGTGTGTGTGTGTGTGTGTGTGTGTGTGTGTGTGTGTGTGTGTGTATGTATGTATGCCTGTGCATGTGTATAGAGGCCAAAGGAAAGCTTTGGGTGTCAGTGATCAGGTGCAATTCACCTTAAAACAACACAACAACAATAACAACACAACCCGTATAGAGGCTCTCACTGGCCCGGAGTCCCCGGTATTCTCCTTTCCAGTCACAGTCACTCAGTGTAACCACACCCGGCTTTTAACATAGGTCCTGTCATCCAGCTTAGGTTTTTGTGCTTGCCAACCGAGCTATTGCCCCTGTCTTACTGCTCCTTAAAAAGCAGAAACAAAACCAAAAACCAAAAACCAAGAGGTAAAGTTAGTCTTGCTAGGCTCCAGTGTGGGGAAGGGCTTTGCCCGCTGAGCAGCCATGCCCTGACCCTTCCTCCAGGGTCCAGTCACTTCTGGCCTTTTCTGAACAAAGTTCTAATGAGTCTGATGATCATAGGAAATCACACTGATGTGAGGCCTTAAAGAAGCAGAACGGAATCCAATATGGCATCCTTCTCTCCAAGTCTGCAAGTTTTGGGGCATTTGTTCTCTCTGAAGTGGAGTTTGGAGATATGGGTATATCTGGATGTCTTATAAGTTGGGTTGGGGTGGTCCCAGCATTTAATAGGGGAAAAAGGTCAATGCTGGACAACCTTTACTGAGCTCTGGGTAGTGACCTCTGGGAGAACTGCCTCTCCCCATGACTGTTGGGTGCTCTATTTGGATTCTTGATAAACACAACTGCACTTCACTTTGCTCACAAACACGGGGGGTTTGTAGCACATTTTCAGATTCGGGAAGTTTTCCAGGAAGGCATGTGTTGTAGAATCAGGGAAGGACTCCATTTTGTGTTTCTCAGAACTTATCAAGATTAGTTTCCCTTTTAGAAAACAAACACACACACACACACACACACACACACACACACACACACACACACAGTGGTGCCATCTCTGGGCAGGTAGGCCTGGGTTGTTTACAAAAGCTTGTGGAGCAAGGCAAGGAAAGAGACTAGTAAGCAGCTTAGGCCTGTTTCTTCTCTAAATTCCTGCTGTGAGTTCCTTCCTTGGCTTTCCTCATTGCTGACCTGTAACCTGTAAGCCAAATAAACTCGTTCACTGCCATGCTCCTTTGGTCATGGTGCTGCATCAGAGCGACAGAAAGTGAACTAGAACACAGTGGATAGCTATGCACATATGCATAGAAACACTTACAGAACTTGCTAGTTCTTTTCTGATAACTTGATCAAAGTTTGTCTCTTGCAACTAAAGGTATACTTTGTAGAGTCAAAGCATAAGGACTTTGTTATTCTGAATCAGATAAATTGATGGTAGAAAGGTGTGACAATTTTGTCAAGTTGACATAATCTGGAATCACCTGCGATGAGAGTCTCAATACACCGCCTAGATCATGTTGGCTTGTGGGTATGCCTGTGGAGATTGTCCATTTATGTGGAAGGATCTAGCCCACAGTGGGTAGCACCATTCCCTAACAAGGGTCCTGGAGTTATATAGGAGCAATCAAGTAAACAAGTGAGTGTGAATTGGTCAAAATCTCTCTCTGCTCTTGACTGTGTATGTGATGAAACTAGCTGTCTGAAGTTCCTGCTCTGACTTCTCTACAGTTATGGACTGTAACCTCAGAATGCAAGCTAAAAGACACCCCCCCACACACACACCCCAGTTGCATTTGACAGGCATTTAATCACCACAAACAGAAATAAAACTAAAAGGGAAAGAAGTGAGAAAACCAAGATAGCTGTCTGACAGTTTCTTGTAAATCTTCAAAATAATTTCAGATAAAATCATGGGCCACTTTCCACAAGCTGTGTTTCCTTGAAAGCTCCGTGATTTGGTAAATGCCACCTTCTCTGCCCTTGGGAGCTTTGCATTTCTCTCATTTTCTGTCTCTTGTCTGGAAAACCCCTGTTCAACATTGCCTCGTTCCTTTCTCCTTCTTTGACTCTTCAATAATTGCCAAGAGTTGAATAAGGAGCTAGAGAACGTGACCCAGGGCTCACCACCCACCCATTCACTCAGCAGGTAAAATCTGACCCTTTTTTTCTGTGTTCTAGTCACAGCATTAGGTGGGGGGGAACCCACTGACAAGTGACAAAGACAGTATTATTTTCCCTATAAAACCGCCTCTTACTCAAGTTTCCCACTAGCCTGTGAGGGGAGCGAGGACATCCACAGCCTGTGTGAGAAGGGACCAGGTTGACTGGGATGTCTCCATCAGAGGGTATGAAGAGGATTCTAACAATCTTCAAAAGAAGAAAAAAAAAGATCCAAAACCACGGCCACCTAGACTTCAGCTATTTGGGAAAGAAAGCCTGGACCCAGGAAATAGCTGAAGCAGACCAAAACTGTGTGGTGGGATTCAGGGCTGGGACTGTTATAGTCAGCGATGCCACCACGAGCTCTTCCACCTTGGGATTGGGAAGCTTGGAAACCAACAGAGGGTTCTGAGAAGGACAAAGGCTGGAGGCCCTGGGTGGAAGTCTCTGGGAGGTGAAGGTCCCATGCTGAGAGGTCCATGAGACCCCTGGGATAAGCGATAAAGAGATCATGGCGCTTACCTGGAGAAGCACCCAGCTTCACGGATGAAAAACAAACAAACAAAACAACAAAACAACCAGCTCTTTAAGGAAGGGTATGGGAACCCTGGCTGCTATGTCATCATCGATAGACCTTGTTCAGACTTCATTGTTCTCCTCATCCCTCTTTGCCTTCTCCTTCACTCCCTTCTTCTCTCCCCCTGCACTCTCTTCCATTTCTCGAGAACTCATCATCCTTCTGTCCTGGGGATTGGGATACGGGCAGGGGACTGAGGTGAGGCCTCTTGGATGGTTGCCACCCAAGGAATTTCAGGGCAGGAAGACAATACCTCTTAGGTAATTGCAGGTCACTGTGGTCAGGCAGAAGATCTCAAAGAACCAGATCAGGGAGCTAAGCTGGGGTCTCTGGGTCACCTTCGGAAGGAAGCAGGATGCCTGGGCTGAGTGGAGCACTGATGGGCTTTGTGTAGGCATGAGAGACTCCCCAGAATTTCATTTTAGAAAAGTGGCAACAGCCCAGTTAGTTGGAGGACTCTATTGATCTGTAGCGGCACTGTAACAAGATATTACAGGGTAAGGGATTTCTACAGAAAATTGGTGTGTGTGTGTGTGTGTGTGTGTGTGTGTGTGTGTGTGTGTGTGACAATCTCATTTTGTAGTCTATACTGGTTTGGAACCCTGCTATCTAGGTTGACACTGAGTTTATAGCAGCCCTCCTCATTCTGTGTCCCACCGGAGTGTCACAAGTGTGAGCCACCACACTTAGCTTTCAATAGAGCAAATGTAAACTCTGTCCCTTGTAGGTGTAAATTGCAGCTAACTATAAATAAAAGGATCCAAGTTTATGAGTTTTCATGAGCCAAGCTGGTTTTGAAGATTCTTTTTTTTTCAGTTAGATTTATTAAGGGATAATTAAATAACACAAAACACACCTTTGAATAGTGTTTGATATACTCTGATTCTAGGGAATGGCTTCGGATCCCTTTGCAATTTCCTCAGACCAAATCCTCTGTAACACTGATCCGATTCTGTCGTTGTAATTTTCCATTATGTTCTAGAAGGGGATTTGGAGACTGGCACTCTTAGCCAAATGCTGTGGGTGTTCTTCCTTATTGTATCTCTGAGTAACTACCCCCCTTATCATTTTCATTCTATTATATGGATCTACCATAACTGTTAAGCCATTTTTCAGTTGATGGACATTGGAATAGTGTTTCTCTTTTGGAAATCATGAATAGTTGCCATGGAGATTACTTCACAAGTCTTGGGTGGGTGGGATTCTTTCTCTTGAATAAGTAGTGGAGTGTGGGATTTTTTTTGGAAAACATGTCAAATGGATGCCCCCAGTTCTGAGGTTACAGACACTTGTGACCACAGCCAGACTTTAATGTGGGTGCTGGGGTTCAAACTCATGACCTCATGATTACTCAGCAAATGATCTTACCACTGAGCCTGCTCTCCAGCCATGAGTATTTTAGGTAGCTGAGGTTGACTTCCTTGCTCTACCTCCTGTGCGGGGATTCCAGGTATGGAGGGATCCCATCCAGCATCAGCACCACCTATTTAAAGGACAGCTGTGCTGGGAGTGGTGGCATTCGCTTGTGATCTTGGCATTCCAGAGGCGAAGGCAGGAGAATGGGGAGTTTGAGGGCAGCCCACGCATGCTATTAGCGAGTTTCCTGATCACTCAGAAACAATGATTGCTGTGTCTCAAAACAAACAGAAAACAAAAGGCAATGCTTTCCCGGAATGAATTACTGTGACACCTTTGTTTGGAAGCAATTGATCATGAATGGGTGGGTCTGTTTCTGGACTCTTACTCCTAATTATGGTAATCTTAGAAACAAGCTTTGTTATTTCAGTCAACTGGACAGGTTTTAAATAGACTGAACATTTAGAACCCAGTGGCTGTCGGTCTCTTTGGATCTCAGGATTCAAAGCAAACACCATTTTTTTGTGATGGAAACGCCAGGCTCCAGAGGCTCCCATTTTGTTCTGAGGAGCAAGCTAATGTTCTCCCGCAGGTGAGCATACATCTGAACCACTCATACCCAAGCAAAACAGGCTGAGGTTTTCTCACAGGTACCCTTCCCTGCACGAAGTTTCTGGTTTACAAGGATTCTAACTCATAACGCAAGAACATCACAGGCTCCAGGACCAGAGTTCTCTGGGAGGAGGTTGAGGAGGGGTGGAGAGAAAGCCAGAACAAAGGCGTAATATTCTAGAAGCTTTGCCACCATTATGGCAACAGGGTCCTCTAACAGGATGAACCAGAGTTGAGGCCATGATTGCTGCGTGGCCAGCTCCCCTGGGGCTTCTCTCAGAAAGCCTGCCTTTCAGCTACAGAGCTGCTGCCTGCTCTTAGACTGTGGATTGTTAGCGGGCTCGAAATAGACCATTCATTTTCTTCTTCTTTTAGCACAGAAGGATCTCACAACTCCAAACACCACCAGGGACCTGAATGTTTCCAGTCAAAACATTCCCCAGACCACAGACCTCTGGTAAGAGGAAGGGCTTTGGAAGTCAAAGAACCACCCACCAGGCTGGAACCCACAGAGTTCACAGGAGACAGAGGCCTCTTGCTCTTAGATGCTGGGGGCCTACCACAATTAATCCATAGATGGTATCTTCCCAGTCGGCCTCCCCGCTCCTCTCTGTCTCAAGAAATACATCAATTTGCTAGGTGTGGGGAGCACTGATTGGCTACTAGGTGTCACGTGCTCTCAGAAGCTGCCTGTCACAACCAATCTCTCAGTAAGAACGGTCCTGTGGGGAATGGGTGCGGTTCTTCAGTGTCCCTTAGTGCAATAAGGCATCTGGTGAATACAAAATCACACACATTTCTGGTTTAGAAGGGATCATGTGCTGTTGGGAGCTACGGAGACTTTGGGCCACGCAGGGCCCAGTGGATGCGTGACTTTGTTATGGCAATAGAGTTGCCAGGAACGGTTTGGGGGAGAACCCCCGTACAATGCCTGGGATACTAGATGATGCTTGCACAAGATCGCTACTGTTTCTCACTCATTTAGCTCATGAGCCTAAAAGGTTGAGAAGAGAGCCAGCAGCTTGGGAGAAATAAAGGGACGAAGGGAGAGCCAGGAATTAGGCAGCAGCCATTGTGAGAAGGACAGTTCCAGGGTCAAACTGGCCAGTGGCTAGAAACTGGATGTGGTTCCATATCCGTGCCTCAAGGCAGTGCGCGGATCTACGGCAGAGGGTTTCCAGTAGGGTTCAGGATAGGAAGAACACACTTCAGATACCAGTTTCTGATGAAGGATGGGCAGAGTATCCCAGAAGAAAGGCAGATGAGGAGGTTCTGCGTGGCTCTGGCAAAGACTGGAGTCACAGGGATGGCAAACAGCAGGCACGCCATCCTGAGGTGCAAACATGAAGGGTACTAGAGCCGAATGGGCAAGCCTCTGAGTAGGACCAGCCTGAGTTGGTACTGTATTTCTACCATTTACTGCTGTGTGACCGAAAACAAATTAATCTCTTTGAGGCTTCGTTTCTTTAACTATAAAAGAGTCAGTAGCCATTTCTCTCTCTCTCTCTCTCTCTCTCTCTCTCTCTCTCTCTCTCTCTCTCCTTCCTTCCTTCCTTCTTTCCTTCCTTCCTTGCTTCCTTCCCTTTCTCTTTTTCCTTTTTGACAGCACTTAAGCATTTTATTAATTAATTTTATTTTATTAATTAATTGTTACCTTTTTTCTTATTCACTTTGCATCCTACTCACTGCCTCTCTCCCAGTCACTAAGAGTTATTAGGTGAATTATATGAGCTCATGAGGATCGGTCAGAGGATCTGCTGCCCATGTGATATGGACTGCCAGTGCACTGGGCCAGTGTTCAAGCTACTGCTTTGGAAATCAGGAAAGTCTGGAGACCATGTTACCCAGGATGTTTCAGCCTTCCTTCCAATCCTTATTTGCATATCTACATTTTAGAGGCTCCTCAAAGCTCTTCCCTTCCAGTTGTACTAGGGGGGATGGGGAGAGATATTTGAGGTGACCTCTGTAGCTCTCAACAATATCTTCTGAAGGGTCTGAGATACAGCCAGGAATGCCAGACCCATCATTTCAAGGATAAAAGAGGCTTTGGGAAAACTTGATGTCAGGTTTCTCTCATTGTTTCTTGGGACAAAGTCTGTGAGTAGAGGGTGGGGACTAAAGTCAGACAAGGCCTTGTTAGTGACTTCAGTTTCACTCCTAGCAAGATGGAGCTTGGGGAAAGGATTGATTCCCTTTCATATGTCTCCGCTTCTCACACACTACACAAACCGTGCCTTTAAATCTAAAGCCCCATTTGTATTCCAGTCTGATCATAGGGTACTGGGATCCCTGTGGGCAGCAGCCTGGGTTTGTGATGGATAAGTATCCCTTGGAGACTTCAAACTGACATACTTTGAGGGATCAGCCAGCATCCACCACCTCGCCCGCATCCCCAGTTTCCAGCTGCCCCTCACGCCATGGGAGAAAGATGAGTCTTTACAGCTCCAGGTTATTGGAGACTCTCTATGCTGTTGCATGCATGGCTCTCAGTCCTCAATCAGACAGGAAGCTGCAGAACCCAGCATCAGACTCATGGCCCAGTGCTGAGCATACCAATGGCCCGAGCTCTGCTAACAATTGGAGCAAGTGCTTGACATTCTAGCCACGAGCCTGGCTGCCCTGTTTTGGGTCATACATCAGCAGGCAATTCCCATACTTACCAAGATGGTCTTCCTTTGCCACAGTATTAGTAACATCAGCTCCTTTCCCCAAAGGCACTGGGTGCTCAAGCCCTGCTTTTCTATTCCGTCTGCTGAGGAGACCCTGCAGGGAGTCTAAGTTTTCTCCCCACATTCCCCACATCAGTCCCCTGAAACCCACGGTCCTTCTTCACGTGGAGGCTTTTCTGGGAGTGGTTATTTGCTTTTCGTGGTTTGCTGACAGCAGAATGTAAAGAGCTCTCTGGGTTGAGTTCTAGCCTCCCACAGTCAGGCTTGTCATAGCAGGGCTAGCTGGATCAATGCAGGGATGGAGGGAGCTATATTACATGAAGTCAGCTAGTCCAGTGCTGTCCTGCCCAGTGGTTGCCAGGAGAGGAAGCAGGCTCTCTGCCATTGGATAGTCACAAAAGCCTCTTCCTTTGCAATGGCATGAACAAGAGCATGCCTAGAAATGAGATAATCTGGAGGTCTAGCCTTATACCAAGTGCTTAGTCACATGGGTGTTGCTCCTTATCATCTGATTAATCTCTGTTTGCCTCTGTAATTGGCACTGGGTGGTCTCTCTCCAAGACCTATTCATCTTTGCTCTGGATAGAGTTGTTTCCCCTGGAGCATGCTTAGCAGCCTGATACACCCTCCTCTCCCCAAGCCTCCTAAGGATTGGCCCTTCTGTTGAGCTGTTTGCTAGTGTCCAGTCCAATGGCTGAAGAGGTGCACACATGGCTCTCCTCTCACCCCTCACCTCACAGCTGTCCAGGAAGATATATGAAAGTCCCTGGTACAGTTCTACCCGCCCCTCCAGGGAACACAGGATGACTTAGCCTGAGGTCTGGACATTGGTATTATGGAGAGGTCCCCAGTTAGCCTAACGTACAGACGTGGTGGGGACCCATCTGTTCATGGCTCTGACAAAGTGACATCATATTTGCTTAACTAATAAACTTATTTAATGTGATTGAGGTGACAGATTCTCACTCATCCTCTACCTACTTACTTGTAGCACTTGTCTGAACCATGAAGACCTGGGGTCAAACATGTTTTGTTTGGAAGGAGAGCAAAAACTGGCGGGCATTTCTCCTCTGGTGTTTGGAAGCACGCAGTAACTCACAAAGTCGATTGGAATCCCTGCCTCCATAGACTGACTGTTCTGTTTCCCAGATAAACCTCAGCCTGTCTTCTCACCTACACACTCTGGCTCTCACACTTGGGCCCATCACTCATCATTCCTAAATCTGTAGATCAGTGTTTTCGGAGGAGTTAGATGGGATGGCCAATATACATATCCATCCATCTAACATCCACGGCTCTGCCCAGGACCTGTGCATGCTTTACCCCCCCCCCCCAAGAGTCCCCCTGGTGATTCTTCTCATCAGCTTGTAGCCTTTTAGCTGTGGCTGGAGAGGTAGGTGGATGAGATGTTTTAGGCCCAACTGCCCACTATCTCCCAAAGACTGGATCAATGTCTCTTCCAAGGCAAAAGTCCTGATTAGAATTTGATCTCAATGTTCAATGTCCAGTTCTTTCCCCAGGTCACTGAAGTTAATTAAGGGATTTCGTGTGTGTGTGTGTGTGTGTGTGTGTGTGTGTGTGTATGTGTGATCTATATTGAGAAATTAGAGGGAAAAGTTATAAACATGATGTGAATCAGAGATTTGGAAAGCTACCTGACATGAATGCTGTCTGCTTCCCTGTGTGTGTGTGTGTGTGTGTGACTGGAGACTGTTCATCCTGTACACATAACTCTTAGGGAAACCAGGCAGAACCAGAATTACACTGACTCCTGCTCTGTGGGGAAGAATCAGTCTTTGTGATTCTAAGTGGGTCTGTGCTGGAAGAAACAGGTTTGTTTCTGAAAGATCCAGCTGGGACTCATGACTATGCTGGGCCCAAGCTTTGCTCCTGTTCGACAAGTCATAAAACTCAGCAGAATTTGAACTTCTAACTTGATGGTTTGGAGGAAAATGCTGAGGGCGGGGGAAGGTGGTGATGATTATGGATTCCTTTCCCCCCTATAGCACTCACCACCATTCCTTCAGGAAAGCAGGAAGAAACAGTGTCTATGAGCAAAGGCTGCTGGGCCAAGAGATCAGAACAGGTGCCATGGAGACTCCATCGCCAGCCAGGCAGTCACAGGGTTGAGCTGGGCATGTGATACACAGACTCACCCACCATTCACGCTGCCCCTTTGGCATGTTTGACTTTAGAGTGGCAAAGTCTGTATGTCCTCAAATCCCAGACTCTCTACTTGGGTGAGTCCACAACTTAGCATACAGGGATGTGTGTGACACGTAACGTGTTTCAGCTGGTGGAATGACTAGAACAAATAAATAAGTCTTTGGGAAACAGATGGCTTTTTGTTAGGCTGTTTCTAAGGATTGCCTTCAGCCAAACTTATGAGGAGACTATTGCTTTTTATTAAGTGTAAAAAAAAAAAAACGGTTAAGTAATTTCCCAAGGTCTCACAGGTAGTGTGTGTTTGAATGTGTGTGTTGGGGAGTACCCAAGAGATAAAGCCCAAGGCATTATTTTGTATATTCCCAGGTGTGCATTTTTTAAAACCAGGTCTGTGGATTTGTGAATGTTCTGAAGTAGATAGGCAAGTCTGGAGATGGCAAGAAGGTTGGGGGCTCCCAATTGGGTATCTGATTGAGTATGTGTCCTGTGGAAACAGAAAGGGAAGAAGACAACCTCACAAAAGTAGAGTTAAGAGAGAAAAGGAAGGCAAGGATTATTAACAACGTCTCACACAGACATCGCTACCCACTTCAACCCAGACCCAGGTAGTAAAAAAAAAAAAAAGGACAGAGCCAGGACAACTGTTAAAAATTATTTAATAGAAAGTCCAATGTCAAAATGTAACAATAAACAAAAATACACATGTATAAATATGTATATATAATTAGACTCGTATACTTTCTCAGACCCTTTTCAAAATGGAACAGAATCATCAGAACACTTTTGATAATCAAATCAAAAATAATATTCAAGCCACAGTCCACTGGTGCCATGGGATTGGTATGGCCTAATCACTTTGAGGGTTCAAAGAATTCCATTCAGGAGAGCGTTGGGATAATGACAACATCCTTTTCGGGAGACCCAGGGAGGGAAGATGGACAATGGCTGGCTTTGTATGACGTGCCTGTTCTTAGCACCGGTAGCCACTACTGTCTAGGGGCGCCTCCCCTGCCAGGGTTCTCGGTTACTTAAATTTATGCTGTGTGACTTTGTTTGCCTCAGGCTTCTCAGACTCCAAGCTCTCAGGGATTGCTTTGTGACTTTTTCCTTCCGCGGGCGGAGTGCCAAAGAGTGGTTTGGGGTGTCACTGAACTACTATGATCTGTGCCAGAGCAGTGACTGTTCAAGTGGGTATCCAACACACTAACAGTTACCCATGGTCACACTTAGTGCAGAGAGGAAATAAACACCTTTGTACTGATTTACGTATCACTGTTGTAAAACTGTGCCCTTTTCTTCTATGTCTATTACTATAGAAGCAGATGGATGTATGCCATAACGGATTATTGTACAGGAGGCGCAGCCTCACAAAGGTTTTGGGGTAGTAGCCACGTGGGATGGAAACAGGCCCTGACTACTTCTCAGGTCCCTGTGCAGGCAGCATACCTCTCTCTGTGTTCCCAGGTCCACCCCGAGCTGATTTTTCAGGTGCTCAGAAGGCAAAACTAGGTTGAGGCTGATTGTTTCCCTAGTAGCTAGCTTTCCCTTGAACCAAGGCAATCTTCCTAAATAACTGCCAATACCCGTGGGAGGAGCCTTTGACACCTGGTGTGGAGGCAGCTTGACTACGTGTCTTGCCAGCGAGATGGAGATGAGTGGGAACTGAGCCAGGCTGGGGGAGAGGGGCAGGAAATGACGAGGGGGCACCCTAATTTTCAAGCGGGCTAGGGAGGGCCACATGTTCTACTGGCTTACAGCATCAGCATCCATACAGACCGGGGTTAGGCATGTGGGCTACGACAGAGGGAGCCACAAGACACAGAACAAGAAAGCCCTTCCTTCGGTGAGGAGCGAGAGGTCTAGCCGGTAAATGGATGTTAGGTGTGTCTGGCTGTGCACAGGAGGGCAGGGGCAAGCAGCTTGAAGCTGCAAGCATCAAGTGGAACAAGGAGGGCTGCCTGGAGTTCTCAAGCAGAGGGGCTCGGCCCTGTGTCTGGAAAAGCCGCCCTCAGCCTCCAGCCTCCAGCCTCCAGCCTCCAGAGACTTCACCCTATGTGAGTCTCTGCCTCGTTTTCTGGTCAAGCTGACTTATTACTTATTGCTAGTATTCTGATGGATCGAATTCTGTGTCTTCTACCTAGAACTTGTCTTCTTCTTTTTTATAGGAGAGAAAGAGAGAGAGAGAGAGAGAGAGAGAGAGAGAGAGAGAGAGAGAGAGAGAGGAGACCCAGTGCTGTGAACTCAATAGGTTCTTTGGAAACCCTAAAAAGGCACTGCGACTTAGTTTCCTAGCCCGATTCTGCTGCCCCTGTCTTGCCCCACGAGCTCCTCAGCCACTGTGCACAGTCTGCATTTGCACACAACTCAAACGCACTTTATGATAAAAAACAAAACAAAGCCCCCGTCCCCAAGCTCCCCAGCTTCTCTTTCCTTGGTGAGACTCAGGTATGCACTTGTAACCTAGCAGAGGCCTGGCTGCCTCCCTCGTCAGTGCTAGTGACCTAACCCAGGGGAAGGCTGTGCAAAGGTTACGAACTTGGTTAGAACCACATGCTAAATAGGGAAGCCCTCACAGCTTCCTGAATAATTTATTTTAGGGTACACTCTCATCTCTGGGTCTAGGCCAACCTAGTCCCAAGAGGTATTTTTAGCCATCATTTCTCTAAAGACAGGTCAGAATGACCCAGCCCTCTCTCCCACAAATCTCCAAAGGAGATCGAGCCCAGGGTAAAGCCCTTGAACTCGAATAGCTTTTATAGGCAGGAAGAGAAGTTGGAAAAGGGGAGAGAGGATGGGTGGGCATGGATCTTTTCAGCCAGCAGCTGTGTATTTCCAGAGGAAGGCAATCCCCACCCTGAGAACAATCACATCTCACTCTCAGGGACAACGCAGAGTGGAGTGGGCAGAGGCATATCAGCAACTCCGTCACAGTCCACAAATCCACACAGTCCACGAATCCACAGCGAAGCCGTAGACCCTGGTTTGCTACCCTGTTCTCATCCTTTGCACTTCTCTCTGCTACTCTAAGCTCCACCCCCTTTCCAGTGAAGGTCCAATGGCGTGAAGGTCCCATGGCCCTCTCCACCTATGCAAGACATGTCGTCTCAACATGGACGACTCCTTGGATAGCTTTCTCTCTGTGCCCAGAAAAGGATGAATTTTGTTCTCATTGTTTTCTGGAAGTTTCTATGCCTGGAGCTGGTTAGCTATCACTGCGATCTGATCCCATGGGGTCCTGCGATGTCTCTAAGGAGGCCCTTCTGGATTGTTCCCTCCTCGTGATAGGCCCCTGGAGGGGGAGAAACTGTGGTTCACCTTCATATTGCTTGCTCATTGGCTCGGGGCCAGGAGCCTACCAGGAGTAACTACACCGAGGACAACCGAGGAAAGGTACTCTTTAACTCTCCAGGTTGATAACAGCACGTCCCAGTGGAGCAGCTGCAATGTCACAGTCAAGGCCACATGGATGAGTGGGAATGATGAGCAATGCTGTGGCTGGCCCTGGCACGAGTCATTGATCCCAGTGACCTGGGAAAGAGCATGAGCCAAAACGCAGACCTAGAGGCCCAGAGGAACCAGACATGCTGACACAGGCATAGAAGGACACAAGGAGAGAGCCCACTCACAGACCTCGGTGCTCCCATTGGATTCGATTAAGCAGCCACGGGGTTTTGCTTTACACACTTCGTTATAGTTATGTGGATATTTCCCCCAGACATTATTGTCCTGATTGCAAAATGGTAAGTGCCAGCTTCCCCCTACCTCCAGCCTGCCTATGATTAGTGTTTATGTTTTCTTTATCCATCTATCTTTGTGTATGTGTTAAAAGAATAGATCCAAATTTAAAGTCCTAATAAGGCAACTGTCTGGGTCTGATCCAAGAAAACAGTAATTTTTTATGAATTTACATCTTTCTTTGGATGGAAAAAAATCTGGCTTGGAATCTCCTGCAAAACCTCCTTTGCTCAGTTGTCTGTCAAAGGAGAAGAGACCCTGAAGGTCTGGACTGAAATGCCAAGCTTTTATTTTATTTTTGACTCCTGGGTCCGAGCCAAGTAGCCCCCTGAGGTCTAATTTTCAAGCCTGTAGAACTGAAGGCAGTTCTGGCTAAGTTTAGGCTGTTTTTTTTTTTTTTTTTTTTTTTTTTTTTTTTTTTTTTAAACTTTAAATCTTATTCAGTCAAACCCAAAGACCCGGTCTAAAAATAATCCCCAGGAAGGGGAGAAGAACGCACCAAGGCAAAGAGACAGTGCCATACAGGAGACTTCGGCATGGTGGGAGCTTCCCAACTTTAAGGAATCCCTCTGGTCCCTGACTTTAAAGAATCCCTCTGGCTTCCAAGAGATAAGAGCCATCCCCACATCATCCCAAGGGAAGGTGCAAGTTGCCAGGTTAGAGGCAATCAGCACCTCGAGGACCTAGTCACAAGGAACCTGGGCAAGGACATTCTTTTGAATGAGGGTGACCGTGGGTCCCCTCCAGGTAGCACCTTTACCAGCTGCTGGAGGGAAGAGTCATCTCTTGCCCCGTGAGTTTTATGAAGCAAGGAGATGAAATCTGGAGTTCCTGAGCTGCTGGCCCAACCTTGGACTACAGTGACTCTCTCTAGGTTACCACATGACTTCTGAACATGTTTAAGTTCTTGAGAGTCACATCTAGGTCCGGTACTTAAACTAGCCTGGACAATACAGACTCTCAGTCAAAAAGAAACACTCCACTGTAGCCCACCAGAAAGGATCTCCATCCAGGTCAGTGGTCCAGGCATTATCTCCTCAGCCTTTCAGATCTCTCTGCAAAGGTGAGAAGGCTTTTAACCTGCCGAGGAGAAGCCTCTGAAGAAGCAAGCTTAGGGGACTGAGCAGGGGTGGGGGATCCACAGCACCCAAAAGGTGAAATAGGTTGCCTCTTTTCTCAAAAGCTGAAAGGATGTGACAACCCTCCTCCGCCCAAGCCTTCTCCCTCTGAGCCCCAAAGTCCTCGGTCACCAGTGGCTTCTTCAGGTTCTTGTGCAGTTTAGAGGATTAGGGAGGGCCAGCTAAGAGTCCCCATGAAGACAGTAAGCTGGTAACTGAGCCAAAGAGAGAGACTACAGAAGGTGGATGCCCCCTAAAGGCTTTTTTTTCACAGTGTTGCAAGGTGTGTAGTAATAATACTAATAGTAATATACTCTAATGATGTTTCCTCTTTCAACACATGCGTTTTCATTGGACAGATGGATTCAACTGTAAGACACACTTCTTAGACCTCGGGGGTGAAGGGACTATTTCGAGGGACACACAGAATAAGGACAGCATGTCACTGGCAACGTCGGCCACAGACTGAACATAAATAACAACTATTAGAGCTGCTTTTCCTATTCCCACTCAGGATAAACTCAGATCTCAGCGACGACCAACCTGAAAACCTCACATCACTAAAGGCTCCCAGGCTTTGTCATAAGGGGCATGTATCCTCCCACAGACTTGTGGGGGTTGGTTTTTTTTTTTCCTGGAGATATAATAATAGAAAAGGTGACTGTGGACAGATATCAAGATGCCTTCCCCATAGATACAAGAATCATCCACTTATCTGCAAAAGGGAGACCCACTGACCTCATTCAAGGCATTCCACCAGTTTAATCCCCGAGCATCTGTAGCGGGCTCACATAGCTTTTCAGGGGAACCCTGGGGTCTGCCAATCCACCCATGATGTCTTGAAGGCCCTGCTTCCAGCTACCATTTCATTATGCCTTTTAAACACGCCATCCCTACTCACCGACCATGTCTTATTTTTCTATTGGAGTTATAAACAACTTAACAAAAAGGATCGATTTCTAAAAAGGTACAAAGAAATATAGCTCAGAGATAGATAGCTTTCCGGTGGAAAGGGCCAGAAAGGCAGTGTTCATGTAAAACTAGAGAACTGACCCATCTCTTGTTTTTGAGAGAAGCTTAAGAGGAGCGAATTCCAGTACCAATTGTTTTGTCTTTTAAAATGAAAACAGCCTATATTCTTCGTATTTTCCTTCATTAAGAAGGTGATCTTTTCTCTTACTATAAAACAAACATATTTAATGAAGTTTCTTTTTTTAGGACTGGTAGATATGGGGTAACTTATAAATTCTCACCCAGCGTCTAAATAGGACTTCTCACTATGCCAAACTGCACCGTAGGTGACTGAGGTAAAGCTCAGGAGGGTGGAATCTGTTTCAGCAGGGTTATAGGACTTCTGCTGGAAGAGAAGGAAACACGGATATGAGGTTGGGTGGAGGACGAAGTTATAACTTAAGGTCTAGGCCATCAATTGGGTCAAGCATGAAGGCTACCACACTTGGCTGGGCTGTCATCTCTCTGGCACACCCAGGACACAGAGTGGCTCTATAGTGTAGGAACAGGCAGGCGCCTGGGAGCTGAGAACCAAGGCTATTCCTGGGCCATGTATTTCTTACTTGAGTCATCAAAGGCCAGCTTCAGATGCTAGGCACAGCAGACAGGGAGAGACCAGCCACTGTGTGGCTGTTTCTGGGGACTGACCTAGTTTTCTCATCACTGGACTTTGTAGCTTCTTTGTTCCTAAATAGACCATAATGTCACTCTATGTTTCTGCTTAAGCCTGGGGCTAGGAGGCCTCGTTGAGGTAAAAGCCTCTTTTGAGCTTGTCTGCCAGTAAGAAACACGTATTCAATTATGAGAGCAGTACTCCGTGGTCCTGAATCTCTGCCAAGCAAAAGAAAGCCGCGCACATACTGCTGAACTTTTACAACTCTACAATGCGGAGAAGGCGAGCCGTGCGTAACCCAGCTACACATCTCTCCAGCAGGCCCACTCCGCCCACTGGCCGCTAGACCAACTGCCGTAGCACACAGTCATACTAAAAGCGCTCCAAATAGCCCCTGTCCATTCTTCAACATTTATTTCCTGGTTTTACCAGGCCATTTCCCTACCTTCCTCCCTCCTCCCAACTCCCGAGTCCTACAGACAGGACAACTAGCAAGTTGTTCCACCATCTCTACTGGAAGATTCTTTTCATTATACCTGAGACAGTCTGCTTAATGTTCTGACATGGGGGAGGAGCATATATTTTTAATTTAGATCCTTCCAGAAGGTATAGAAAAATAAAGTACAAACACAAATCACTTGACAATTTTATGATTCAAACCAACAAATGGAAAACAGACAGTTTTGAGTGTTGCTAACACAGCCAGGCATTTCGTGCCAACCCAGTCAACCATCCCATTTCTTGGACCTATTTCTAGAGGTAACCAAATGTGCATCTGAAGATAGAATCACTTCGTTACCGCAAAGTATCCGAGAGGAACATGGGAGAGAGAATGGTGGAAATCCACTGTTTCCTAAACAGCACTTAGGGGCTCATTAACACTCAAGAATGAGGTTCCCAAGAGACATGAGTGACATCCAAGATGCTAACTGTGACTGAGGAAAAGAACACGGGTGTCTCATCTTCGGGTACATGGAGTTGGTCTTCTGGAAAGACACCAAGTAGAGGAGTCAAATGGAAGACGTTAACATTCACTTCATTCTTGCTTGATAAGAACACGAGATCCCAGAATAGGCCATCCAGAGAACAGTGAACAAAGTCTCCAGTGAACAGGGCTGAGGTGGGGTTTAGCAGTTTTTTACAGTTGAGGAAAACTATTTTTGTCCTTTGGCCGAAAAAACACGCAAGGGGAGGGAACTTAAAACCCTAGACTGCTTGACTCTCCCTGTATTTTTCTGCTTGAAGCTGGATAAAAAGCCTTAGCTTTGGGTTGAAACTCTGTTTATGTAACGACCACAGCTGCTCCCCGAAATAGCTGCTGCTAGATTCAAGAATTATGGCATTTTGTTGCTAACACCCGAGTCCATTTTCTGTAGAACTCGGCTGCATTTTTTTCCCCTCGATTTTGCTGCCTTGGGTCTGACAGGAGATGAAGAATCTTGCCATTTTGTGGACAGCTTTGAAAGTCAAGGCTCATTTTGGCAAGAACGAATTTAGCTTCCTGTTTTAGTCTATGTGGCAGACAATTTCCGGACAATTGGGAACATCTTAACTGTCTCTCTTGTAACTATTCCATCTTCCAAGGTGGCAGGCAGCGTGGCTGACAGTGAGACCCTTGAAATTCACAACCCTCACAGAAAAACACAGCATTCCCCTGTGTGTGTGTGTGTGTGTGTGTGTGTGTGTGTGTGTGTTGGACAAGCCCAATCCTGGACTGCTGGCGTGGCATTTAATAGGGTGCCCTCCCCTGAAAGTAACAAAGAGAACCCTCATCAAAGCTATCAAACACGATTAAAAAAATACAAAAGTTATTTTTCTCCTTTTGATTGCTATTTACTTGTGACAATATTTGTTAAAAATATTACTTCTGTCTTTGAGAAGAGATCATTCTCTTCATATAGTATGGAAAAATAAACTCTACTGAACACACAGTCAACACTCCCCACCACCAGGGGCTTTTGGCTTTCACAGCTCCAAGTAACATCACCAGCGTGAATGTCCTATGTTTTCTAGTAGGCAGACATTTTTTTTTTTTACCCACACTACCAGAGCTGGAGACAGAAATGAATGAAGGGGCAAGGCTCACATAACACATCGAAGGGGGAACTCAGAAAACAGCGTGTTCTGATAGTTAACAGAGTGAAAGGTTGACAGTGGTTTCCAGCCCTCCTAAGAAGTCACAGGGTTGTCACCCCATCTCCTCTGACCACTCACAGCCCTTCCAAACCATGGTCGATGTCTCCAGAAGGGTGGGGAGCCATTTAGGCCAATCCTTAGTGTCACTGTGAAGGAGGACTTAGCTTCCACACCTAGGGTCATCTTAAAATGCTGAACTGGATGAATGGGAGAAGACAAGGATACAGAAAAACAGCAAAATGTTTATTTTCTTAGAAAAAAAAGTGAGGAGGGAGGGGTTGAAAATGATTGTGGTCACGTGGTCACACTTCCATTTGCATCTGAGCAAAAGCCAATGCTACAAGCTTAATCCTGCACTAAGAGTTCTAGTAAGCGGAACAACCTACTGCTCGCTCACTCGCTCGTTCCTTTGTCACTTCCAGGAGTCAGGTCACAACAGGCTTTCAAACAACTGCGGCTCTTTCGAGCAGAGAAACTAGGCTCACAGTGGCTACCATCCCATGTCCAAAGACCCACGTTACCAGTGAGAAGCAAGGCTCAGGCCATCTCTGGACCACTCGAAAGCGATGGATAAGGAGAAAAGAGGGGAGGGGATGCTTGACATCAAAGCAGAACCAGGCTAGAACTGACGTCTGTATCAGAGTTCACCTCTACCCCCATCGTGGAGGATACAGGCTAGAGAGCATCCTGAAACCAATAGTATCTTTAAAGTGAACTGCAGAATTTTGCTGCATACTTGGACATGAGAGAAGTGAAAAGTTGCAACAAGTTTTAACTAGCAGCAACAAAGAAAGTTCCAGAACAGTTTTTTTTTTGTTTTTTGTTTTTGTGTGTGTGTTTGTGTTTAGCAATATTCCTCTGCAGGTTCATTAAGAAACACTGTAATTTAATGGGGCATAGGACATGGAACAGTCTTCGTTCGCTATAGTGCTGTTCAGTGAAGAGAACCGACCTTTGCAAAGGTTTCAACTGGGGTGTAACCTATTTACACAGTAGTAGCTCCTGGTCTGACTGAAAATCGATGCTATGTGATATCCTCTTCTTCAGAACAGTAATCACGACCCTGGGAAGAAAAACAAAAAGCAAAGGTTACACGGGTAAGCAACTTAAACCAGGGTCTAGAGAGCCGAGGCTGATCCACTTCCTTCCAACTTATGTCTGCTCTGTAATAGAATCGAGTATTCATCAGCGACCACTGGGTTCAGACTGATGCCACACACGCACGCACGCACGCACGCACGCACGCACGCACGCACGCACGCATGGTACATGCACACATGCAGGCTGATTTTCAAGCTCTATTTATTCAAGGCATGATAGACCAAGCTTATAATAAGCTTTTTAAAAACGCCAGTCAGAATTTATCTCAACTTATATTACAGGCATATAGGAGATACAGCTTATACCAAGAAAGTCAAAGTGTTTCTCTCTCAGCAGGAAGACACAACGGTCACTTTCAGCGGCTCACATTCTACAGCTCCTCCCCACGCTTGGATTTTAAAATGTCACAGGAGAATGGTGTGTGCAATCCAGGGGTGCCTGAGTTTTTAATTCACTCTAAAATGGTTTAGATGAACAGCAAATAAGGATTTTATGAACATGTGTGACAGATCTGGGGCTGTGCCTTGTCTTCAGAGATGACTCCAAGCACAGGACCTTTGATGAGCCGGCCAGCAAGCAGGTTCCTGGCAGGCTTGAGGACAGTAGGAAATGGCCACTGTGAAGACACAGCTGGGACTGGGATTGAGGTTCCGTATCTGACCTGGCTGGGCTGTCCTGATCAAAGTATGTAACTTCCTCAGATAGTACAAGACAAAGCCACATTTCTGTGTCACACAATGCCACAGAACAGGCTTCTGTGAAAGGACACAGTTGGATTATTTGGTTTGTACCTATCACGTCACTGATTTCTCTCTTCACGTGCAAGCTAGCCACTCTAAGTCTGGGCACAAATGCTCTTTTAAAAACAGATCTTTTGGCTCAATGACATAAAAATAAAAACTTCAAGCAATATAACTAAAAATTGTGTATGACACTATATACTTTGGTAGTTTATCTTACTTAGATCAGCAAGCCATCATCCCAAGCTATTTTCTTTTTTTTTTTTTTTTTTTTTGGATTTGGTGTTTTTGTTTATTTGTTTGTTTTGTTTTCGAGACAGTGTTTTTCTGTGTAGCTCTGGCTGTCCTGGAACTCACTTTGTAGACCAGGCTGGCCTCGAACTCAGAAATCCGCCTGCCTCTGCCTCCAGAGTGCTGGGATTAAAGGCGTGCGCCACCACGCCCGGCTCCAAGCTATTTTCTTGTTAACTATTTTTTAATACACTTATATCAAGCAACTTCTACGCATCCTTTGTTCTTTTATTTTTGTTTATTCTATTTCATTTCTATAGTTGATGTGCATGAAGTATTGGTAGCAAGCTATTCTTTGTTTACTATGTATCTACTCTTTTGATTTCAGGCTGAATTTGTAATATTTTAAATCATATTTTATTACAGTAAAAAAACCCTACGATTTCTTGGTTACTAGACGTACTTTTCTAACCCCTCAGCCCGTGGTTCTTTCTAGTATATTAGGTAAAATTTTTTTTTTTCAGAAAACCCCAGAATTTTCTAAACAATTGGAATCCATTCTTAAAAACACCAAAAATTAAATTGTTAAAAATGTAACTATTCATAATATATGTCACATGTTTAAATGCTTGCTATACAGCTACATATATTGGGAATATTTCACACTTCTCTAATGCTAAGTGACACTATAACGAATTTTCAGTCCCATGTCTGGCTGCTAATCCTGGCTGTGTTTCTTGCTGATTTTGGTACCCTGTTCAAGTTACCTCTTTTAGTCTCAGTTTTTCTCATTGATCAAATAAAAATGAGGACAGTTATTTAATGTGGCTGTTGAAAGTATTAATAGTGTCTAAATCGTGACTGGTATGTGGGTACATGTATACAAGTATGTTTCATATGCATAAAGAAAACAAAACAAACTGACACAGGCTGCCACGCAATGAAGCTCTGGGACCCACAGAAGCAGGACTGGTAACCCACTCCGGGACGTTCTATGTGCCTTGCAGAGTGTCTAAGTCCAGTGCCAACTTGAGGTTTCATTCATTTGTGGCATAAAACCTCTAGCGGATGGAGAAAATGGATGACCAGTGCTCCTAGGAAGAGGATGTAGGTAGCAGTTACCCCATGACAGCCTTCCCAGTGACATGGCTCAGGCTGACACCATCCCTCACTTTAGCCCAGGCCAGGCAGGAACTATTCTCTCAATCACCTGTTGCAGAGATGTACAGGAGACCCTCAAGGTTCCTGATCACTGGGAGTTTATTTTCCATTGTGGGATACAGGATACAATCTATCTAGCAGCATAGGGTCTCAAACATCAAGCGATGCTCTCCATGTGACTGGACCCGAGGAGGTTCAGAATGGATTCTCACTGATGGATGCTGGGCAAAATAATAGGTTTTGGTTTCTTGGGCACAGCCATGATCTCTATCCAATAGGGCTGTGATCAGGGTTATGTGTGGGAAAATACATCATTCTGTCAGGTAATCAATACAGTTGGCTCTTGCCACTTCTGTTCTCACTGTTAGGATAAACATTGGGTTTGTTCAGGCTCCCACAAGGGGGAAAAAAAACCCTTGTGACTGAGGGCTGTGGTCATAAGGTGTGATCTGACAGGGGCCAGAGAACTCTGTCCCCTCCTCAACAGTCAGATCTGTCCCAGGCAGATCTGAGCCCCAATTCTTGTGACATGAATACAAGTTCTATGGTAAAAACAAAAGCTCCTCTCCACCTTATGTCAAAATAAAACCTCACATCTAAGCAAAGGTTTAGGTAGCTCACTTGAGGCCCCCGCCTCCATCATGAGGAAGAACTTGGCAGTGAGATCACTCACACACACACACACACATACCTGCACATAACACACACACACACACACACACACACACACACACACACACACAGTAAACACACATTAAAAAAAACAAAACAGGGGGGAGGATATAGGGAACTTTCTGGATAACACTTGAAATGTAAATGAAGAAAATATCTAATAAAAGTTGAAAAAAAAAAAAAAACAACAAAACAATCAAATAACCTAAAGGTCCACTTCAGATCCTCCAATTTGACTGCTAACACACGAAGACCCTCTACGGATACCCTTTGAGGGACGAAGTTGAATAAACCCTCTGTAAAAAGAGAGATCCTGAAACCTTCATTTCCCAAGAATTTGTTCCCCTAAATTTTTGTAATTGCTACAGGAAGGAGGAAAACAAACCACAGCGAGTTTCTCTGCAGACATCGCTTCATTTATTATTCATATCAGCCCTGCAGGGTAGGAACGGAGCCTTGTGGCGTGTGAGTAAATCTCAGAGAAGCCCAAGACTCCTGCACGCATCTTTGCCTTTTCTGTGAGACCGTCATGACTTGATAAGAAAATTCAAGTTCCAGTCAGTTTCATTTTTCTTAGTACCTGACCACATCTCAGAGGATCAAATATTTTTGGTAGCAAAGACTTCTGAAATCAGAACAAATTGCAGCTAAGAGGTATCACATGGCATACAGTCCTAAGTGACCCAGAGAACTGCTGAGGGAATCCAGTCCCCACACCTCACATGAACCCCCATTTGTATATAGTCCTCCTGGGCAGCCCAGAGAACCTGCTTCTGCTAATAGGACTTCATGTCTCATTAAAATAGTTAAAAAATTGCTAACAACTAGACTCATCAAACGTTCAGCTGTCAGGAGTCAGGATCAAGCAGGCTGAGTGACGCACAGTAGGTCTCTTAGCTGAAGTATGCCCCTCCAACCTCCATAAAGGGACCCAAAACAAAAGCCTCTGTAAATTCCCTAAGACGAGCTGGGAACTGTCAGTCACGATTCCAGCCTTGTGCGAAGGACCCGTTGAAGTTTCCCCTGGAGGCTCCAGCACACTGCAGGAGTGGAAACTTTGAATGATGATGTCCAGGGAAAGGACATGGGCCGCTTTGGTATAGATTCAAATGACAGGAAAATCTGGGTCTGGTGGCACAGGTCTGTAATATTTAGCTACTTGGGAGGCTGAGGCAGAAGGTTTCCAAGTTGAAGGTTAGCTCTGGCAACTTATCAAAACTCTGTGCCCAAACAAACATGTAAGCAACAACAAAAAGGAGGGTATGGCTTGGTGATAAAGTGTCTACCCAGCATGTGCTGCCCTAGGCACTGTAAACAAACAAACAAACAAACAAACAACCAGCCAACCAAAACCAAATGGCAATCTTTTAGAACAGGGCAGCTAGATCCTGCATTTCTGTAGCCCCAGGGAAGACAGTCTCTTGGCCTCTGGACTCAGTGGGTGCCTCTGCAGACTGATGGCAACCTTGGCTCCATTTCCTGAGACTAACCTGTTTCTAGCTATCTCAACACTCCTCCTCCTTCTCCTCTTCCTCCTCTTCTTCTTTCTTCTTCTTCTCCTATTCTTCCTCCTCCCCCTTCCTCCTCCTTTTCTTTCCTTCCCTTCTCTTTCTTTTAAAAGACACACACACACACACACACACACACACACACACACACACACACACACAAAGCAAATGTCCAGAACCCTTCGCCTCAAATACTGAATGTCATATACCAGAACTAAAGATTAAGCTGCATGGAAATTAAGTATCTGACAGTGTCCTAAATCTTAAAAATTTACTAGAGCACTGAACTTTCATTTATCTGAGAAGATATTAACTAAATGGTTAAATAGCCTCAAAGAAACAGAACTTTTGTCTCTCTCTCTCTCTCTCTCTCTGTATTTGAACATGTAAAAAAACAAATAAAAAACATAAAAGTATAAAATCAACACTACACAGAGGCAGAGCTCAGTCTGCAGAGCATTGCTTTGCGACCAGAAGGACATGAACTTAGTTTCCAGCGTCCCCGTAAAAGCTGCTGTCAGGGCAGAGTTTGGAACTCCGGAACTCACTTAAAAAGCTGGGATGGGTTAATGGCCACCTGTGATCTCAGCAGTCAGGAGCAGGTACTGGGTGTCTGAAGCAAGCGTGCTAGCCAGATTAGCCAACTGGGCAAGCTCCAGGTTCAGAGAGAGCCTGTCTCAATAAATAAAGTAGAAAATGTCTGAGAAGTCATTGAGGTCAACTCCAAGCCTCCACATGCATATTCACACAAGTGCACCCCGGCCCTCAAGCACTCACAGCTGGGCATGGTGGAGGCAGGAGGATTCGCTGGCCCTAACTAGCGAGCTCCAGGCCAGTCAGTGCACCCTAACTAGCGAGCTCCAGGCCAGTCAGAGACTTTGCTTCAAAGAAAAGAGAGGCACTCCTGAGAATGGCACCCAGGGCTGTCTTTTTTTGTGTGCATGTGCACACATGGACAGACAGACAGACAGACAGACAGTCAGACACACCCCTACCTATGTATCTGCACACATTTATACTTATACATTAAAAAAGAGAAAACTTCACACTGGCAAAAATAGCCAAGAGATTTAATATGAAATCTATGAAAACTAAGACAAATTCATACTTTTCTTTTAAATGAAGACATGTGTAAAGAGGTAAAACACAGAGGGTGAAAAGTCATTCACAATACAAGCCAGAAACACACAAGGAGAAACACACTCTGCTCTAGTAATAAAAAACACTAATAAAAACAATGAAAAATTAAATATTCATGGCAGCCAGTGTTTGAGGGTGTGCAGTGGAATAGGCCTCACTCATTGCTAGCTGGAGCACACAGTGGGTACAGGTCTCACACTGCTAGCTGGAGCACACAGTGGGTACAGGCCTCACTCATTGCTAGCTGGAGCACACAGTGGGTACAGGCCTCACTCACTGCTAGCTGGAGCACACAGTGGGTACAGGCCTTGCTCACTGCTAGCTGGAGCACACAGTGGGTATAGCTGCTTCTATAGTGGCTTGGCAATCCTATGAAGCCATGCAAAGATTTGTATCCTTTTTTATCGGAATCAAAGAAATAAACCCCAAAGATAAATGATCACAGGTGGGGAGTGGAGACTGACCACAAGCAAGCAGGAAAGCCATTAATAACGTAATACAAGTGTTTCAAAGTTAAGTGTGTGCTGATAGCTCTGCAGTTGGGCAAACTTACTAAAAACCATTGGTCCACGCAGCTAAAATCAGTTAGCTTTATATGTTTGTAGGATCAATTATACCTTGATGAAGTTGTTAAGTTTATAATTACAAGTATTTATCTTGTAGCATTTTTATTAGACATGGAAAAAAGTATCTGAAAACAGGTACTAAGCTATGTTCATGTACTGCCCCCACTAGACAGACTGCTCCAGGAGTATCGCGTATTCTCTGGGCTCCAGTCATTTATCCACATACATTGACTACTCTCTGCCCTCACACGTCTCCAGCATCCACTGCCTGGCTACTTAAGTCTGTATGACCTGGGTCTAATATGGCATCTTCCTGTCGATCTGTCTCCGGATGTTCC
Organism: Mus minutoides; assembly: GCA_902729485.2. Taxonomy (NCBI): domain Eukaryota; kingdom Metazoa; phylum Chordata; class Mammalia; order Rodentia; family Muridae; genus Mus; species Mus minutoides. Next base: position 961,389 of record LR749602.1, read on the forward strand.
AAGGAGAACCTGTCTCTTCCCCTCTCCATGACCCTACTTTACCCCAACAGGGTGTATAGTAATTTGGCTAAAAAGGTGGCCTCCCTTACTCGATGCTTCCAGCTCATCTGTCCTTTGGTGTCTACTAGAATACTGTGAGCATCCTGTCACATCACTTGTGACCACTCCACCTTGAAAGGAGGCGGGTGAGTGTTAGCAATCAAAATACCCTGCCCTTTTGATTAGAGAAGGAAGCAGTCATTGTATCTTAGAGCCCACTGGAGGAAGCCCTGCCTTCTTTAACAGTTCAACAATTCAACAGCTGTAGCTACAGGATGAGCAGAGGCCAGGCTGGCTTGTGCTGCTCTAACAGTGTGGGAATGAGGAAAGGGCTGGGCAGATGTAAGGAGGGGCTAGAAGTTGATACTAGAGTCCCACTGTCCCCTAGCCAACATTTGTATGTATTTAAACTAGTCCAATGTGCAGCATACGTGGGAGCATTTCCACTTTGATTTGTCAGTCCTGGGGACTGACCCTACAGTGTCATGCATGCTAGGCAACTGTTCTGCCCTGCCACACACTCAGGTTTGAATGACTGCTATCCTTCTGTAACAGCCTCTCCCTGGTGCTGCGGCACTTCACGGCTTCCTGAGTAGCAAGGAACATTTTGATTAATAAAATGTGGTTGCCCCATCTGAATTCCTGTACATAAATTCAATGGGAATTTCCCTTCTCTGCCCAGCTAGCTCACAATTTATTCCTTTAGGTATCACGGTCCCGAGGCAATGGCATATCCAAGTTTCTGTGGAATGTGGACATCCAGCCTTGAACCAGGAGCATGAGGCAGGATACCCACATTCACAACTCCACACCCAGGAGCCACTAGCCAGAACGCAGAGGAAGCACAGTAGGGCCAGGCCGGGAACGAAGAGCAGCCTCTGAAACTAGGGTCTTACAGCTCCGGGCAGGGGTGTGGGATGGAAGCAGATGCCATTCCCAGGGCTGGAAACGTCATAAGTCACTTTCAGCTCCACTTTCATTTACCAGTGACAGCTTACAGCAATAGTTTTAAATGCGGAAGAAATGCTGAAGAAAACAAAAAATAATTAGCTGCCCTGTTAAAGTCTCCTCCCCCGGCTCATTTCATTAGAAAAATCAGTGGAGGCATTAATGGCTGTCTCTGTCTCTAATGAGCTTTATTCTAATTAAGCTCAGACATTATTATTTCAGTTGGGAAAGAGGCCTGGTAGGTGAGGAGCGGCAGAGCGTGACCACCCCTGACTGCTGCTTGGACCACATTCAGGAAGATCCTGCGGTAATAGTCCTGGGATATGGGACTTTTCATTCTCAAGACAGAACATGTACCCCACTGCCCGCATCCCCCGCTCTTCCCCCTCCCCAACCCCTGGCACCAGATTCATTGTAGCCACACCAACATCACCATCAGCAACGCAGATCAGAACCTTTTAAAGCTCCCATTTCCCAGGCTTTGTCTGTCTTGGGTACTTAGACCACTTCAGTGATCCTCTTCCCCACAAGACAGTGACGAGGAGATAGGATAAAGACCTTGGGATGCCTATACTGGCCAAGCCATACCAAACCCAGATCTCAGAGGAAAGACTGGCAAACTCCTTTGGCAGGGCCGGCTAGTAGATATGTGAGGCTCTGTTCTGGACCCTGTTTCAGCTCAGCATGTGCAGTTAGTCCCCACAAAACAGCAGTTCTCAACCTGTGGATTGTGACCCCTTTGTGTGGGGTAGGAGGTTAAATGACCCTTTCATAGGGGTTGCCTAAGGCTATTAGAAAATACAGATTCTATTATAATTCATAACAGTGTCAAAATTACAGTTATGAAGTAGCAATGAAAATAATTTTATGGTTGGGGTTACCACACTCTGAGGAACTGTATTAAAGGGTCGCAGTGTTAGGAAGGTTGAGAACCACCGCCATAAAGCATCCACATCGCTGAGTATGGTGGTGCCAACTATCCCAGCACTCAGGAGGCAGAGGCAGGAAGGTTATGATTTTAAGGGAAGCCTGGGCTACACAGTATGACACTGTTTTAAAACACCATCAACCATGACCCCTCAAGAAACTATCGGTGGCTACCAAAAATGGGATTTCGTATCACTTGTCAAATAGTGCAAAATCTTTTTCATCCCTTTGTCGGCCAGCTCTTAAACACGTATGGGGGCCGGAAGTGTTTCAGTCTGTTTCAGGCCTAGAAAGCTCAACAATGATCTGTCCCCACACCAAGAGGCCAACACAGCTTTTCCCTTAAGGATCAGACACCGGAGCCAATTTCCACCCTGAAGGCTTTGCTATTTCTTCCAGGATGAGCTGAATTCTGCAGGACGCCAACACAGAAAACCCCTGTGCGGTGGCGAGTTATAAAACACCATTCATAATCTGCCACCAAGAAAACGGTAGCAATCAAAATTAAATCTAACAATCCATCCACAGCCTTCAGTTTGAATTTTCACGTTTCATCTGCTTCTTCGCCATCTACGCCTCACTCTCCTGTGGTTTCTATCCCGTGAAAGGTGTAAGTTTTCATTTAATTCTTTCTCCACTGGGCATTATCTTTCTTAAAATTTCCCTGTTCCGATTTTTTTTTATTGGTGATAAATAGATGTGCAATATATTTTTGTGAACGGTTTCCAGGCTACCTGGATGAGCTTGATTCTAAGAGATTCTTAATTTTGTGTGTTGTCAGTTTCTCAGTCCAAGACAGGAAGTCTAATATCACCTGCTTGGTGGATGGGGGCTTTATGAGTCTCCCCAAAGCTCATTTTATACAATTGGCAAATCTAGATTTGAATTCATTTGCTTCATGAGGGAGATGTGCTTCCAAATTTTGTAAAACCTTTATAACCTGGGGAGACAGATGTTTGGGCAGACAAGTCACATCCCTTGATTGATGCCTGTCTACTTCCCCCAAAGGATGGTGACCAGCCTGACTAGTCACAGTGGAGAAGTGGAGGATATTGCTTACCACTCTTAACTACCACATAGACTAGGGCCCCTGAAGATGGAGAGAGTGGTGAATTTTTAACATGATTGTTTTTCTTCTTGCCCACAGGGGTGTACCACCGCTTGCTGGATTAGAAGGCTCACCTTCCCTTCCTTCTTCTTGGCTTTCAGAACAGGAAACACAAGGGCCAACTATTGCAAGAACCGTTAAGGGAGAACAGGAGCTAATCAAGAAGGAAGTAGGAAGGCCTCTTGAAGGTGCATTCTGGGCTAGAGGAACACTTCCACTTGGCTTCCATCTTCTTCCAGGGAAAGGCTAAGGCCTTTCCAGGGTGGCAAACTGGCCTGAATTCCAGAAAGGAAGAAGAGTGGGGTCCACTGGATTCCACTGTGTGTCTGGAGTTGTTTGCCGGCCAGCCTGACCAACGAATTTCCCAAGAAAGCACAGAGGGAGGACAGCAACCACGTGGGGTTCCGACAATGTAAGAGACTGGTGGGGGGGGCAGCATCAAATGCACGTGGAGACTGTTTGCCTAAGTTAAGATTTGCCCCCCCTCCCCCCAGTCGCCTCACATCTGACCAACTGGTCGACAAGAACATTATTTTCTGCGGGCCAGGCAACTCAGTTTTATCTGTGGCGATGACCACGGGAGCCTTGGGAATAGGAGTTTCAAGTGAAATGTAAGCTAGGAATGTTTCAGGTGACTTAGTGCATGGCTCATGGACGGGATGCTAGTGCTTCTTGGAGATTTCCTTACGGTCAGCCGCACATCTGGGGGCAGTGGAAGATGTGAGCAAGGCCAGCGACCACTATGTAATCTGCTTTTTTGCCACTTGACATTTTGTTATAAGTTCATTCCTGTTTTCATGGACTTGTTTTGACTTTGGGAAAGTAAAGTTTCAGAGTAGTACAAAGGATGGAGCGGACGCTACCTAGCTACCATTCAGACATGAGAACACTACCTAGCTACCATTCAGACTCGAGAACGAGTGAGGCTACCATTCAGACACGAGAACGCCTCACACTTTGTAACAAACACATCTCTATTAACTCTCCCAACTAGGAAGTGAAATTACAATGGCTACAGATTTGGTATCCATCTTTTCAGCTTCTTTTCTAGTTCTGATGCTGCAGTTTGAACTCAGGCAAAGGCATATACCCTATCACTGAGCCACACTCCCACCCCAAGCCTTTAGGGACTTTAATATTACTATCATATTACATTATATATACTATATCTAATGACATTAACATAAAATCATATTAATTAACATATCATAATAATTAAGATAATATTAGGTATACTATATCAAATATATTATTTTTATGTGTGTCTACATATTTAAACATACTAGAAACTGCAACTTATAAATATTTCATATAAAATATACCACTTATAAATATTTCATATAGAATATACCATACTAATGTGAATATATGCACATGCATTTATCATATGCCTAGCAATACCTGATATTTGACTACTATCTAGTATCTATTTGTTGAATGTTAAGTATAAAAATACACCAAAGTATTTTTTACAACATACATTTTTATATAATTATTCTGTTCATTTAATAATATTATTTGAAAGATGGAACTGTGCCATCTATACATCTGGCTCAGTTCTTTTAACAGCTGCATAATACTGGGATATAGAAGATTTAATTTGTTCCTCTGATGTTGAATGTTCAGTGGCTTCCAGATTCTTAAACTTTCATTTTTGCTATTAACATAGACTGCTATGGTGAAATAAATGTATGTAAGAGAATTTAATGGGTATATATCTACTAATATAAGAGACAGTTTTTAATAATTTGAATTACATATACTTCATATTATATATATATATGTATACTATATAATTTAACCACAAACCTTTTGATGTTTTAAAGTTACAGTGTACTTCAAACTAGTTCTGGATCTGTGTTGGGAATTACTCAACTCATTAAAAAGGGAGGTGCTGGATCAAGATCTTCCCTCTGGCTCCTTCTGCCGCCGTCACTCACTGGGTACCCAGAGAGGAGGCAGATTGGCCAGCCCCAAACTTCCAAAAATCAAGATTGAAAATATGGGTGTAGAACATTTTAGTTCACTTCTTACAGAGAGGAGAATTTAAGACAAGGCTGTCCAAAGAGGCAGGGCCCTCTAGAAATGAGCAGAGAATGTCTATTTGTAGTAGATTTCCCCAGGAGTAAGAAGATGTCCCAGAATAAATACATAAAATACACAATGTGCCTCCTGACTCTCCATGACTGACAGACACTGGGCAGTTCTACTCTTCGCTGAAGAGGAAGATGGAGCAGGAAGAAAAGGGTAGGACATTTTCCACAGGTCCTTACAACTCAACAATCGTGCCTCTGGATTAGAAGCTTCCAAAAGCAAGTCCTCTGTTCTAATTCTTTATCTTGTACCTCCTGCTGTTGGTCCATTCTGGTCCAGAGAGCCGGGTAACTGTGTTTAAATGAAGCTTACAAAGGACCAAAGAAGCCAGCTTGACTATCTTTGAGATGCTGACAGTGTTTCTTCTCTTAAATTTTTTTGTCATTATTATTGTTACAAGCATTCTGGGGCTGATATTAATGTACAATTTTAAGTCTCATAAAAGCAGGTTATAAAAACTACAGGAGTTTAAAGAAGCCTAGGAAAAATGTAGATGAGGTTTCAGTTGTACCCTGCCACTGACTGACTGAGTCAATGTGTAGGTTATGCCACAAAACAGCAAGACGGCCAGGCTGCTGGAGATGTCCCATTCTAATATTCTATCTCTAGGGAGAGATGCCTGCCACAGGAAGGATTGGCTTAGGTAAAAGATGAGTTAATTCATTTCCGTTTTCTCTCACCGACCTCTCAAACACTCGGTGATGCACAGGAAGCCCACTGAACACAGGACATCTACGCCACAGCCCCAGCTCTGTGTATTTATTTTCTTTAGTTTCCCAAGTTAACAGCATCATCCAAATCTTCTAGGTGTGGGGACTAACTAAGGATCAGAGAGTTTAAGTGATTAGCCTGAGCTGGAGCCAGTTCCGGAAACTGGCTCAGGTTTTAAGCTTTCTCTTGAACTGTGATCCCCCTCTAGGCCCGGTGGATTGAATTCCCTGGCAATGTACCTGCCGTGTGCTCCCATGTTGCTCCAAACTGTTAAAAGCATCTCCTATCTAGGGTAGCCACGGGCATCTTCCCAACTACATCTCTCTTTTACAATGTTTGTCGGTTGAAGCCCAGTGGTCTTATCTGTATAGCTCACGTAACCATCAGGCGTCTTATATCTTAAGTTACGTTCTAGGGAAACAAACACAAATGAGAAGCCTAGAGATTTGTGCTATGCTTCTAATATTTTTTGACTTTTTAATTCCAGTTCTGGAATTGACCCTAGGGCCTGGAAAGCCCTAGGTAAACGTGCTCTAACCACTGGGATAAATTTCTAGCCCTGTTTTAACTTTTGATTTTGAGTCAACATCTCACTAAATTGCCCAAGACGGTGTTCACCTCATGCTGTAGTCCATGCTGGCCCTGAAATTATGATCATGATTGGCCTTCTGAAAAGCTGAGATTTTAGGTGTGTGCTATACCACATTTAGCTAGGTATTTTTAAACAACTGAGCCAAGTAGTCACCAAGATTGACCCAGGGAACTTGCTGTAACGTCACAACAATGCTCATGGATGCCAAATTCAAATAGCAGAAGGGCTGCCAGGAAGGGGGGGAAGAGAGAGGGGGGGAATGGAAGGATAATGGAGAACAGAAACAGAACGAGACCAGGACCTAAATTCCAGCGCCGTCCTCTTGCCCTGAATGCTAGTTTGGGCCTCTTGCCTCGACCAGTGGCAAGATGAAGCCTTTCACTGATGGCTTTACTGCGCTGAGCCCGCAGGGTTGTCAGTCATGTCTTCCTCATAGCAATGGCGCAGCTTCTCTTTCATTGACTCTCTATTGCTTCAGAACCTGAATACTTCTCCTGCTGATCCTTAATGAACCTGGCTGGTAGAACCTCATGAATTCTCTGAGGCTCAAGCTTCGCACAGAAAAGTAAGCAGATGCTTGGAGGCTTTTAGGTCCACTCACTCCCCTTGACTGAACCCTCCAAGTCCCCATTCGTGCCCCTTGAATGCAGTAGTAATTCCTATGAGCCAGAGGGGAAATGCTGGGATCCTTAAAGGCCAGATTGTGTTGACACTTCCCTAGTAACCACTACAGCAGGGTCACGATTATTAAGTCATCTGCACAAAGCTAGAAGCAGGAATGAAAACAAACCAGGCGTGAGTCATATCCTTGCTCTCTGTAATCGCAGCTTTAGTTTGGCTCTACAAATAGGAGAGGGCTGGAAGGCAAGGGGGTGAAGGGGGTGATGTGGCTGCAGTCTGATGACATGCTCACTATGGAGCAAGAAATTGCTGTGTGTGTCCACACCCCCCATATGCGCGAGTACGTGTGTGTGTGTGTGTGTGTGTGTGTAGACCAGAGGCTGAGTATGTGTGTGTGTAGACCAGAGGCTGAGTGTTTGTGTGTGTGTGTGTGTGTGTGTGTAGACCAGAGGCTGAGTGTTTGTGGTTGTGTGTGTGTGTAGATCAGAGGCTGATGCCACTGTTTTAGCTAACCTGGCTGGCCTGAGATCCCCAAGATGCCTCTGTGTCCCCTCCCTCAGTGCTGGGCTACAGATGTGACCACTGTGGCCACCTCTTATCAGCTAACGAGGACTGAACTCAGTTCTCCATGCTTGAGCAAGTACTTCACCAACTGGGCCATATCTCCAGCCCTGCGGGAAATTGTTCTATATAATGATCATGGCAGGCAAGCCCATTTCCAATTGATGCCTTTTGCAGCCTCGTGGTATTTTTTAGGCTTGTACAGAATAGCCCTATGCTTCCTCATTAGTCTTAGGCATGGAAGGGGCCTTTAAACACACTGCCTGAAAGTAAAGCTAGTCTCACAAGCTGCATGGGTGAAACATTGTATCCGGTTCTCCAGCAGCTCAGAGACTATCTGTCCCTAAGAGAGTTCTTCACTCAGAGCTCAGCATCATACTCATGACTGCATCAGTGTGTGCAATAGTGTGCTTCTTCTGACGCCGGATGCAGTGCCCCTGGGCATGGGCCAGACTGACCTGATTTGATATAATAGACAAAGGTCCCTGAATTAACCTCATACACTTGGACTTGCCATATTCTTTCTTACCCATCAGTGTAGTTTTGAGCGCATGGAAATCAGGCCCTTCAGGAACCCTCATACTTTGTAAGTGTAAATAAATGATCATTCCATGGGGAGAGATCCCTACAATAAACAAATCTGCATCTTAAAAGCCGACTGATTCCAAGTTCATATGCTGCTCTTCTTTAGACATTTACTCCAACAGTATTGCCTTGAGTAATTCCAAGCAAGAGAGCCAAAGTCTCAAAATCATGTAAGAGCGTGAGGGATTTAGAAGGATACTTTTAGGTAGAAGAATGAAGTGGGGAAGGAAGGAAGGAAGGAAGGAAGGAAGGAAGGAAGGAAGGAAGAAGAAATGGGTTTCTTCTGCCTTTCTTTGGGAGGACTTTCCATTGCTTCCTTACCCTTCTATACAGGTTATTTTCTATTGCTGTGATAAAATACCATGATCAAGAACAACTTTGGCAATAAGGGTTGATTCTGGCTCCTGGTTCAAGGGGAAACTTCATCATAGGAGGGAAGTATGGCGACAGCCAGGTGCAAGGAGCTAGATGATCACATTTTCATCCACTCACAGGAAGCAGAGTCAGAACAGGGAGTGAAATGAGGCTACAGACTCCCAAGGCCCGATCCAGTGACATATCTCTCCAGCAAGGCTCTGCCTCTTAAAGGTGCCACAATCTCCCCAAACAGTTCCACCCACTGAAGACAAAATATCCAAACATGTGAGCCTAAAGGGTACATTTCTCACTCAAAGGACACTGCATCCTAAAGTCAAAGATACCCACACATCAGACCACTGCCAGGGTCCTACGTGCTCATGGGCCCAGCTCTGTTCTGAGGCACTGCACTCTAAGATCCACGGCAGCGAACCGTGACAGCAGGATCTGGGGCCCATGGACAGACTCCGTGGATAGGATGCATATTTTAACAGGGACAGTCTCTATAAAGATTTTTGCTTGTTTTTATTAACACTTTCACATAATATATTTTGATGCTTTCCCCCTTCCCTAATTCCTCCCAGGTCCTTCTCACCACCCCACCCACCCAACTTAATGACCTAAACCAAAGCAAAGCTGGGCACAGTAGTGTACACCTGTAACTCCATCATTCAGGAGGCTGAGGCAGGAGAATTGCTGTGAGTTTGATGCTACCCTGGACTACACGGCGAGTTCTAGACCAGCCTGGACTATAGCATGAATTCCTGTCTCAACTGCCAAGCAATCCTACATGAGTCTGTGGTGCCCGTTAGTCCAGTTTATTTTATTTAATTAATTAATTTATTTATTTTTGTTTTTCAAGACAGGGTTTCTTTGTGTAGCCCTGGCTGTCCTGGAACTCACTTTGTAGACCAGGCTGGCCTCGAACTCAGAAATCCGCCTGCCTCTGCCTCCCGAGTGCTGGGATTAAAGGCGTGCGCCACCACGCCCGGCCTAGTCCAGTTATTAATCGCCCAAGGGACGAACGACTGGAAGCAGACCAGACCGTAAAGCTCCTCTAAGTCCACCGTCTTCACTCAGCCCCAGTAGGGTGGGGCCAGAACCTCCTCTGAGCTAGCCTAGGGAAATGGTACCTAGGGTCTCCAAAACTCTCCCAAATGAGGAGAATGTTTTAAGGTCTCAGTATCTGACTTATGGAGCAAAGGTTGTGTTCAGTACAGGGAGCTTGGGACCACAGGGGCCTAATCGAATGGGGTAGTCTGCCACCAGCAAGAGTTCCATGTTAAACTCAAACTGCCCTCCCCCCCACACACCGTGTGCCCTGTGGTGTGGGCATGTGCATGTTCGTATAAATGTGTGTGAGTGGGCTCACCTGTGTGTGCCCCTGTAGAAGCTGGAGGTTACAGTTCACCTCATTCCCAGATGCCTGTCACTGAACCCAGAGCTCACTGCTGCAGTGACTGGCTGACTCCCAAGCTCCCACAGTCTGCTTCTTTTAGTGCTGCTGTTGTAGGTGTGCGCTGCCATGCTTGGCCTTTTATATGGGGTCTGGGGCTCTGAACTCACGTCCTTGGGCTTATGCAGTGACAACGTTACCATGGGACCATCTGCCTGCCCTGCCCTGAGAAACTCACTTTAAAATGAATTCATGGGTTAAGGAGAGTAATTTCTGTGCGGAAGTGTGTAATGTCATAAGGAAACCATTATTCTGAGGACTCACTATAAAAATAATTTAAAAAGAACTGATAACTCCCGCTCCCAGAAGCTGAAGCTCACTGATGCCGAATCCATGTGTTAAGTGCACCAGAGAGGGGAACACTAGAAATTTCTTAGAAGACCATGTTCCTACTGTGTATGAAGCTCAGCTGTAGTCCTCATGAGAGAGAGCAGACTGGATACACACGGTGAGTTTCCTATCCAGTCAAACTGGCAGGCCTTGGGCTGGTACCCTAGTGTGCAAGTGTTTTACACTTGCTTTGAGGGGTGCAAGTTTTTGTTTGGTATCCAGAGAGGAGGACAGAGAGGTAAACTTCAAACCACACCTGACACAACCTAGGAAATACAACAAACGAGTTAAGGGAAGCCAGTCTTTACCCACAGGGCTGTTTTGTAACACTAGCGCGATAAAAGCAGTTCTTGGACCTTTCTGGACGAGACAAACTTTCATGAGCTCCAAACTTCTCAGCATGATTCTCAGTGCAAAGTTCCAGGCAAAAAACAATTGAATACGCTCTAAAAACAAAACATCCAAAGGTGACTTGAGCTGTTTTATAGTTGTCTCCATGCTTGTATCGACCAAAATAATTCTTAGCAATGTTTCAAAAGCCCAGGAAAATTACTCGGAAGAACTCAAGTTAAGTTTTGGTATGATAGCTAGAACCTCACTGAGCCAAACACGTTCACTGAGGTTTTGGATGCAGAATGCTTCAACAGTACTTAGAGCAGCCCATGCAAAGGGATGAACTTTAGAGAAGAGCGGAGGACCAGAAAGACTTGGTCCACAGGACAGGGTACCGTCTGTAGAAACCAAGGGAGCGCACAGCAGACAGGAAGGAGTAACAGCTTTCTCTTACATTACCTATGTTTGGGCTTGGGGCACGGCACAGAAGCAGGTCACTTGCCCCGCAGGCAAGTGGGTTTGGTTATGAGGCTCTGGGTTTGGTTATCAGTACCAAACCAAAAGAAGACAAAGAAAAGGAAAAGGTCCCCAATAGTGGGAACATTGTTCATGTGTGGAATTTAAATACTCCTCGTCTAGGGAAGGCTCCACCCCACACACGGTAAAATCAAAAGCAGCGTTTCTGTTGGTGCCAAAGATGTCATGTTCTCTCCTAGGTGCTTTTAGATAGGAGCAATTCGTAAAGGAGACAGCGTTTCAGTCACAGGAATTTGCTGAGAAGGGACGAGATCATCTTAATGCCTTGCCAGAGCTCATACATGTTTGAAAAATATAACTTAAAAATCCAGGTTTCAGTTTTTTCCAGTCTACCCTGAACTGCTAGGCAAAATTTTTAATCATCAAAAAATCCAAAAACCAAACCAAACCAAACCAACCCCCCACCAAACTAGTAGGGGAAAAAGCTAGATAAATAGAAAAAGAAAAGATCTTTATCATAATAAGAACAAAATATTTCTCTTTTTGCTTCTCTTTACTAAACAAAATTACATCAGCATGCTGAGCTTCTTTGGAACCAATATGTGAAGTTTGGTAATTGATCTGAAATGAAGTTTTCAATGTCAAGTCAGGCATATGACAATATTTTATTGAAAAAAAGACACACACAGTATTTCTCTCCGGGCAGGGACCTTCACCAGAAGCTACTTCTCCACCCCTAGCTCCACACTGGTGTGCATAAGCCCGAGGACGTGAGTTCAGAGCCCCGGACCCCATATAAAAAGCCAAGCATGGCAGCGCACACCTACAACAGCAGCACTAAAAGAAGCAGACTGTGGGAGCTTGGGAGTCAGCCAGTCACTGCAGCAGTGAGCTCTGGGTTCAGTGACAGGCATCTGGGAATGAGGTGAACTGTAACCTCCAGCTTCTACAGGGGCACACACAGGTGAGCCCACTCACACACATTTATACGAACATGCACATGCCCACACCACAGGGCACACGGTGTATGTGGGGGAGGGCAGTTTGAGTTTAACATGGAACTCTTGCTGGTGGCAGACTACCCCATTCGATTAGGCCCCTGTTGTCCCAAGCTCCCTGTACTGAACACAACCTTTGCTCCATAAGTCAGATACTGAGACCTTAAAACATTCTCCTCATTTGGGAGAGTTTTGGAGACCCTAGGTACCATTTCCCTAGGCTAGCTCAGAGGAGGATCTGGCCCCACCCTACTATTGGGGCTGAGTGAAGACAGTGGACTTAGAGGAGCTTTACAGTCTGTTCTGCTTCCCGTCGTTCGTCCCTTGGGCGATTAATAACTGGACTAGGCCGGGCGTGGTGGCGCACGCCTTTAATCCCAGCACTCGGGAGGCAGAGGCAGGCGGATTTCTGAGTTCGAGGCCAGCCTGGTCTACAAAGTGAGTTCCAGGACAGCCAGGGCTACACAAAGAAACCCTGTCTTGAAAAACAAAAATAAATAAATAAATTAAATAAAATAAACTGGACTAACGGGCACCACAGACTCATGTAGGATTGCTTGGCAGTTGAGACAGGAATTCATGCTATAGTCCAGGCTGGGCTAGAACTCGCCGTGTAGTCCAGGGTAGCATCAAACTCACAGCAATTCTCCTGCCTCAGCCTCCTGAATGATGGAGTTACAGGTGTACACTACTGTGCCCAGCTTTGCTTTGGTTTAGGTCATTAAGTTGGGTGGGTGGGGTGGTGAGAAGGACCTGGGAGGAATTAGGGAAGGGGGAAAGCATCAAAATATATTATGTTGTCTTGTTAATTAGGCTAAGAAATAGCCTGGTGTTCTGTGGTCTCCTGTTTCTCCCAGGGCTCCAACTCTGCCCAGCTCACCGGCAACTCCGCCCAGCCCACCGGCACACAAGGCACTTCCCACAATGCTTCAGGCTTCCCGCCAAATGCCAGACGCCTGCGCAGAACCAACTGGGGGGCGGGGTCTCCCCCCCCCCCCAAGTAATTTCCCCAAAATAAAGAGTTCGCTTTGACCAGCCATGTTGCCTTGGCGGACCTTTCTTTCCCCACCCCCTTAGTCTCATTCCAGCCTCGGGCCATCTCCCCAGCAAACCCAGTCTGTTATGTAGGGTTCGAACTGCGGGCAGCTTGGACCCCTACAAGTTATGAGTTAGTATTTGACTTTTTCACTTAGTGTTTCTGGACCTCACTTGACTCTTGAGTAACTGAAACTGTAGCTTAAGGGGAGCATTGTATTAGATAGGCAACTGTGGGACAGTTATTAAAACACTGGGAGTCTCAGCAACATGCAGGCAATAGCTCCCTGTGTTACCTGTAATCGCTGCTGTGGTCTAGAGGCCAAAAAGGTCATGCCTAGAGGAGGGTAGTAGTAGAAACAGGTACAAGATGTTCGTAAAGGACTCAGAGAAGTGGCAGGCACACAGAGGTGCCTGATACACTCTTGCAGGCAGCACACTCCTTGCGGTAAGAGGTTTGAGCTTTTCTACCTGATCAGACCGAGAACAAGCTAGAGAAGCCTAGATAGAAGCCCGGGGAGGGGGCTCCATCCCATCATTTCCATATATACTTTGTTTTAAGTTTTGGTCCAATCCTTTGCCAGAAGATTTAGGACACAGGGTCAAAGTATCGTTATCCTACCTCACAGTGAGTGTATTCATCCTGAAATAATGTAGTTTATTTGTGTGCTTACCTTTTCGATTTTTTCATCCAGCATTCTGAAGAATTCTTGTTGGCTTTCAGAGATGTGCATGCTGGAAAACAAAGAAGAGAAAGCGCTCATTCCAACGCTTTCTTAATTCCGCGCCCTCTGAAGTACACAATGGTGGACCTTGAGACTCTGGGGCACACAGCTCCTTACTGCAGATGTCCCCACTAAGATACCCCAGAGCTACTTTAGAATAGGATGTCATGGCACTGATCTCATAAACATGCTTCCAAAGTCTACGAGTGCTCACGATGTAAGGAACACACCTTCTTACAACTTCCACTCAAGGTTCTTCGGCTATTTAGACTGATAGTGCTGGGCAGGCCTTGCCGGTTTTTTTTTTCCCTTTAAAAACACATTTGGGATTCTAAAAGGAGAAAGTCAGGACATGCAACATGCAGCATTTTCAGCCCTGTGTGTGAAATACGGATCTTACAGAGGTTGCAGCACCGGCACATGCAAGCTAGAGACACAAGCAGAGGACAGAATGGCAGCCTGACACTGCCTGTGACCAGTTTCTCTAGGTCACTGAAATCCCACTGGGACATGAGTAGCCCTTAGCCCATGTGCTGGCTTGCTCTGTTCTACTTGCTTAGTTAGATGGCTGGTGCTGTCTGTCGGCAGGTATATCACATAGAAAGAGCAGGGATCGTGGACGGGAAAGGTGTGGTACTCTGGGACTCAGTGCTAACCAGGTCCTCCCAACCTGTCAATACGCACAGATACTCCTTGGAGGTGAAGCGCCTTGGGTGAGTGACACACTGCATGGTCTGCAGTGTCTGGGGATGAGGGTGGAGGCTGGGCCTAGAATGGTTTCTTTGCTTTAAGCTAAGTGTAGGGAGAAGCCCACATGATGTGCCATTAGAATAAAACCTCGCACCATAGAGCCACAGGAGGGGATAAGTGTCCTGAAGCCCCGCTGCTTTCCACAGGGAAAAAAAAGACTCCCACGAGAAGCTCTCCTCTAGGTGTAAGGCTGAGACTGAAAATCTGTGAGCACCTGACATGGGCTGTGCTATGGCGGGCAAACAAGGAAAATCGGCAACACTGCTAATCAGTTCACAGTTTACAAAGCACGTTCACACCTAGCGCGTCATTTAGCCATCCTTTATGAAATCGCTCAAATAAAGGCAATGTTCTATTTGGCAACTGGGCCTTCTCTCGTACGCATCTCTAAAAGGCAGGGCAAAAATCTGGGATGAAGAGAAGTGTGCGCACGACGGCAAGTTTCCCCAGCTTGTTAGCGGCTTCACCCGCTTAAACGTCAAAACATTCTGTTTATTTGAGCTAATCTGGAGGCAAACCTGTTCAAATGCACACTCTAAGGGTTCACTGTAAGTAACCCTTGGTGACTAGAGGCCATGCTGGTAGTCTTAAACCATCAACCACACTTTCCTGTGATACCCTGATCTCCAGGGCCACCAAAATGGGCGGGGCTCGTTGGCTGTCAGCCAATCACCTGCAGCCCCAGCACTTTAGTTCCGTGTTCCATCCTGAGACTGTTCTCAGTCTCCTGTGAGATTGCTGGTTCTCTGTCAGCAACCTCCCTGGACTACGTCAGGCTTTGGAACAGCACAGCCAAGCTTTTCAGCTGTGTCTGCAGTGAAGGCAAGACTTCCAGGCTTCCCGAGGGTGTGGAACATGAACCGTCTGGCATCCATGTTTGCTGCACGGCCAGGCTCTTAGAAGTTGTAGGTCCCAGGTAGCAAAGACATTAAAACAGGTGTACATCTTCATATAGATAACAGAAGAGACACATGTCTATGTGGACAAATGTCCAAGAGATTCCATGAAAATGGCGTTTTTAGATTTTGGTGCAAACTTTCTGGTTGTATTTCTTTCCTTTTTTTTTTTTTTTTAAGAACTACTTATTCAGTGTATATGACTACATTGTAGCTGTCTTCAGACACCAGAAGAGATTACAGATGGTTGTGAGCCACCATGTGGTTGCAGGAAATTGAACTCAGGACCTCTAGAAGAGCAGTCTTAACCGCTGAGCCATCTCTCCAGCCCCGTGGTTGTATTTCTTAGCAATGTGTTACTTTGCATGTAGTAGCAAGGCAATAAATGTTTGTTAATTGACTGATGAAGTCCTATTTAAATTCATGTGACTTTTGACCCCTCACAGAGGCAGTGTGGTTGGTCACATGGGTAAGGTGCCTGACCTCAGACTCCTCTTCATACATAAGCAGGCTTTCTGCTAACCATCAATAGCTGTTGTCAAGTTCCATCTACATCTTTATTTAATGATTACAACATGAAAACAGCAATGCCTGGTGAACAGTCGTTCCTATCCATGGAGGGCGAAGGGGGAACATCTTAACTCTGCAAGTGTGTCTGCCATTGCTGTGGTCACAGGGAACTTGAGGCTGAAGGAGAAGGCTGCTGGCCTAAGGCTGCGTGTGGAGACACAAGCACAGAATTCTCAGTGCTTTCAGTTTGCTCTGCCCATGGATAGGGAAGTCCTGCCTGCCTGCCTGCCTGCCTGCCTACCTGCCTGCCTGCCTGCCTGCCTGCCTGCCTTTATGTACCAGGCAGATTCACTCTTGAAATACAGTGTGTGTCCCACAGTTGGTGAACTGAGTGAACAGAGAAAGGGGACTTGTTATTGTCAAAACCTCACGTAGGACACAAGCTCTTTCAGAAACATGCTTCTGCCAGAGGGCTACGGCATACTTTACCAGAGGAACAAACGCCCCCTTCAAGGTCCTAGTCACCTGCCCATCACCTCAGTTTTAGTGAGGAGAAAGAGGAAGGCTTACTCTGTTTTCCATGGGTTCATTCCAGAGGGAATTCTGCAGAGATTTCTTTAGAGAATAAAATCTCATAGAATGTTTACTCTGATGAGACAAGCTTCCTGGATGCACACGAACTCTCTCCTTACCTCATGGAGAGCCTACCAACACAGCATCATAATGTGAGCATTTCCCTGATGTTAGAGTACAAACTGCCCTGTGAGGACCAGTCCCTGGGTACCAACTCTGTTCTAAGCATCTTCTTTTCCTGATGTACAACTGGATGACTGTGAGTTGGACAGAAAGGCAAAAGCCACCGATTTTCTTATCCTTCCTCTCTACATACTAGGGGCTGCTGCACCAAACACATATTTATATAGCTTGAATATGTGGGGCTAATATTCACCAGACCCAAATTTTATGAAAAGCTATATACTGATATTGGCATTAACTAACAAAGCTCAGTGAATACCCCAGGCAGGCCCTGCAAAGCTCTGTAAAATCACCTTGCACCCTCAGAGGCCTTTCCTTCTGTTGCTTCTCAGCTACGTGGGACTGCGGAATCTTACTGCAATGCAGTCCAATGAAGGGATAACAGGCAACATGGGCTCCAGAGCTAAAGGTATTCAGCTTTCATTTCCGGTGTTGTACACAGTTTCCAAATATGGGGAATTTCAGCCACAAAATATAAAATGATAATATGGTGTGGATCTGATAATGACTTCCCAAAGAGAATGCCATGAAGGTGTAGAATTCAGTGCAGCCATGCTTAGAGGAAAGGGTCTCTGGGGGTGGGGCACTGGATCACCAAGCTCATCACTGAGGGAGTTACAGTTTAAAGGGTAACTGAGAGGTGGTGGACTCCTCAGCATGAGGGGGCTTTGGCTGGAGGCCAGTGGGGGAAGCTCCTGAAGGGTGCACTTTGTCCTTGTCTCTCTATATGCTCCTGTTCTCTCTGTCTCTCCCTCCTGCCTCCACTCTCCTAGCTACCACAGGGTAAGCAGTTTTGTGCCACTTGCTCCTGGCTGGGATGTTTTTGCTTCGTCAGAGGCCATGGAACAGCAGAGCAGACAACTATGAAACACATGACCCTTCCTTTCTTCAGGTGTCTCTTCTCGGGAGTTTTGTCTCAGTGATGGAAATCGGAGTTATGTACGAGGTGGTCCCGTTGCTGTGGTGGGTTTTTTTTTCTAGTTTGTTTGTTTTTGCTTGTTCTAATTCTAATCTTTCTGACACACTCCCAGTGGTGGTTCATACATAGTCTCTTTTACTTATTAAGTTACTTAGTTTGAAAACAAACAAACAAACAAACCAAAACCCACTATAAGTACCCATGAAACTTAAACCCAAACTAATGACCGGACCCTTGATTACAAGCCATAGCTGACTCAGGCTTAGTTCCCAGCTCTGTGTCCCTCTGCCAGAGAAACCCTCCCTTGCCTTTTACCTGCCAGTGTCTCAGAATGTGCTAAAATGTGCTAAAAAGCCAATTATTCACTTGGGTTGTAGTTTTAAAGTTTATAGTAGCAATATGCTCCGTGTAATGTAGGATGAATATCAAGGTGCCAGGGCCCACGCAGCACTGAGCACTGCTGTAGTGCACTTGGCTAAATAGCAGACCCATCTTCCATTGGGTAAACATCCTGTATTCCATGTATGTAGCCCCATTTAAGGGCATTTGTCCTTTTATCCCTCATTCTGAAGGCATAGCAAGCACACAAGATTGCACTTGCAACCTAAAACACACACACACACACACACACACACACACACACACACACACACACACCCTCACCCTACACGTGCGCGCTGATGTGTAGAAAATGTGCTTTTTTTCAAGAAAGCACACGAGTCCATTTAATATACATCTCTGAAAGTTGTAGCCTGGTCACTCCCTGCAAGTCTAGCAGTTTCCAGCTGTCAACGGAGCAGTACAGAGCAGTACTCATTCATGCAGTTGGTTCCTGGACCTCAGATCTAAGAGACACTTCCCTTAAAAACAGCCCACTTCAGATGCTTGCATGGAGAGTGATCGGCTGTGTTACCAGGTGTCTTGTGGTCTCCAGAGACAGACCAAGTGCACAGCAAGCAGTGACTGTCATCAAAGAGGCTGCCTGGGGATGGCCTGGTGACGAGCAGCAAGGCCGCAGTGGGACACAACCAGCTGTGTCATTACTCTAACACAGTGAATCCTAAGTACACTTACACTGTTCATTTTTCTTTGACGTGAGCATCAAATCTCTTAGTCCTTCCCCAACCTGCTAAAGAAATTAATTGTCATATGGACCAAGGGCTTAAACACCCACAGACACTGGGCTGTCTTAGCTGGGGTTCTCTAAAGGAACAGAACTTAAGAGACTGAATGTCTGTCTGTCTGTCTCTGTCACACACACACACACACACACACACACACACACACACCACACAAATGCAGAGGAATTGTTAGAATGGCTTACAGGCTGTGCTCCAGCTAATTCAACAATGGCTGCCTATGAACAGAAAGTCCAAGAACCCAGCAGTTGTTCAGTCCAAGAGGGTAGGTGCCGCAGCTGCTCTTCAGTATTTGTTGGCATCTGGTAGGTTCTAATGCCAGCAAAGGAATGGCATTCGCCCGTGAGAGCAAGCAGGCCGTGAGCAAGTGCTTCCTTCTTCTACATCCTTTATGCAGGCATCCAGCGGAAGCCGTGGCCCAGATTAGAGGTGGATTTTGCGACATCAAAGGATCTGAATTAAAAGTTTATCTTCCCACCTCAGGGATGTGGATAAGAAGTGGATCCTTACACTTCAAATGATTTAAGGAAAAGAAAAAGTCCCTCAGAGGTGCGCCCTGCCATTCAGGTTTTAGTTAATTCCAGATGCAGTGAAGCCGACAACCATGAGTCGCCACACCAAGAAGCTTGTTTTAATCTCGGTTTTTCAAGGACGGCCCAGCAATGACATGCTTCTTTTGCTATGGCCTTGATATCACAGTCAGAATGTGGAGGAGGTGACTGTTCTATGTACGTGCATTCCTGGGAATTAACTCGGCCTTAAGTAGATACGACAGTAAAGATTAACAGCCTC